>CM053590.1:55662789-55734598 GCA_028646515.1 Pseudochirops corinnae | reverse complement strand
TCGTTCTTTTCCATGTTTGGTTTTGTTTCTTTTTTTCCCATTGTTCACTCCATTGGTTACACCCCTTCTATACAACCAGACCAAGGTCCAATGTGAAAGTATTTGCAGATCCTGTACTTGATTGCATGCCACCATGGGGGGGGAGGAGAAAAGGGAGGGGAGAAAATTTGAAACTCAAGGGATTCTGGAACTGAATCTTGTAAATTAAAAATAAATAAACAAATCAATTAAAAAAATAAAATGAATGGCTATAAATGATCTTAATACCTAGTTAGCAAGGATAATTTATCAAAAATAAGAAGCTAACATCTGGTCTGCTCCTATGGTAAACCCTAGGTGAGCCCTTCCTTCCCCTCTACCCCCTGCCCATTGCTTCTCCCTCCATTTCAGCCAACATCCACGATGCTACCTCAGGGTCTCTGACTATACAAGTTTCTAGTGTTTTTCCCTAAAGTCTCTTGTCTCCATCACTATGATTTAAAGGTGCTTTTCAAGCTGCTCTCTCTAGTTTCTTTTCTGGGGGGGATGTTTTTTCCCAATGACCCAGATTGCTAGCTACAATTCTGCAGACCAAAGAGAGGCCAGACTTTCTAAAAATCATTCTGGTCTCGACAGAGTGTGTTTATGTCAGGATGTCAGAATCCAAAATCACTGAACCATCCATATTCCTTATTATCATATCATTGTTGACATTTCAGTCACAAATATGGTTCTATTCAGTTCTTCTGAATATTTCCTACACCAACCACAGTCCCTTGAGCACAGCAGATACTTAATAAATATACTGATGAATCATAGTAACTTTACTATGGAAAGTCATTTAAGAAAAGTAGCAGCAATTTTGTTTGGAGAAACTTCTATGTGGAGATGGGAAGAGCTCTTGCTTTGCCACACACACAAAAATCATTTGTACTTGGTCATAATTTGTCCTTAGCTTTTTCTAGTCATTCACCTAAGGACAAGTTTACAGTCCCACAGAAGTAAGTATAAATAATAATAATAATAATAATAATAATAATAATAATAATGATAATAATAAGTGAGCATTTATATAAATTTTAAGGTTCACCAAACATTGTACATACATTATAACATTTTATCCTTGTAACGACCCTATTAGGGAAGCGCTGTACTACAGAAGTTATTGTCCCCATTTTACAAATGAAAAAACTAGGACTCAGAGAAGTGTTAAGTGACTAGGCCAAGGTCACTCAGCTGGTAAGTGGCAGAGGCAGGATTTGAATGTACCCTCCTGACATCAGGTCCAGCATGCTTTCTACATACTACAGTTCCTCTAGCTCAACCTTATTTATAGAACTACAAGTGGCAAATAAAAAACCATTCCCAAATTGTTTTCCCTACTACACTTTGCCTGTACTGCTTAGTGAGAAAAAAGAAAAAATGTGGAAACCCACTGAAAATTTCAGTGATAAATCTGAGTGAGGGACAAAGGCAAATTTGAAAGGCCAGATTTGTATCTAATAGCTCACATCTTTATATGAAAAGATTACAATGAAGCAGCATTTGGTAGTGGATAGAAGGTTGACCTTAGAGTCAGGACAGCCTGGGCTCAGCTACTACAACTGACATATAGTGTTGGTATGATCACGGTATGACCAAGACTATGAATCAGCCTTGTGTCTTATCCAGCCACCAGTTTGGCCTTCTCATCATTTACTTAATTCTGTTGACAATCTCCTCCTCCCTACCTGGAACAACACCCTTCACAGAGTACCTGAAATTTGGACCTCTACATCTGATCTTCCAGAAATTAGGCCCCAATCTAAAGAATTTAATCGACTCAACTTTGGAAATCCCATCCTAAGACCCCACACAGTGGACTGTTGACTGAACATGTGTAAACCAAGTAGCCCAGAAAGTCCACTATGTCTACTGGCTAACCTAGGGACCAGATATGATGCAGCTTTACTCCATCTAGTCATCTGCCCAAGACATCTCATGATGTGTTAAGATTTTTTTCACCCTCCATAGTGCCCCTCTTTCTGACCTTCCACCTCCCTAGAACAAAGGACTCCTTTCCAATAATTCTCATTTATGTTTTCTCCCCTCATCATACTCATTTATGTTTTCTCCCCTGAATAGAATGTAAGTTCCCTGAAAGTAGGAATTCTTTTTTTCATGCATTTTTAAAGTATCTCATACACCTAATCTATACTTTTTCATTCAGTCAGTTGTTAAACTTTCATTATTCCAGGCAACAGCATAAGACTAAGGTATAGATGAGTTTTCAACTACTTTTGGTGGAGAAAATTACACTCTAGTAGTTCCCCATATCAATGAAATAGCAATTATAAACAAAGGGGGAATAAAGCAGGGGATGGATAAAATTACGGTCATCCTAATCACAAAAAAATCTTCAGCAAGACACCATTAAATTCTTTTTTCAACCCACGTGATAAAATTTGGAAAAATTCTTCTTCCTTTTCAGTGACTCATTGAGTTACTGAGTCACTTGTTCCTTGTTAATTGTGTCATTCAGGATGTGTTCATTTTGTTTTTCTGTCCAGCCAAGGGCATAATATCATGTAGGTGTCTTGTGATGACTAGCTGAATACACATTTCCCTTGATTCTTTTTCATAATGGCTCTATTATCCCATCTGCCTTTACTAACCTTCAAACCTTCCAATCCATCTCTTCGTTTGTGGTATCACTGATACTGTCTCATTTGGTTTTGAAGAAGATGCTGCATTTGGGGGGTGGCTAGGTGGCATAGTGAATAGAGCACCGGTCCTGGAGTCAGGAGGACCTGAATTCAAATCCATCCTCAGACACTTAACACAAAAAACTAGCCATGTGACCTTGGGCAAGTCACTTAATCCCAATTGCTCTGCCTTCCCCCTCCAAAAAAAAAAAAACCAACCAAGATGGTGTATTCTTAGATCCTCTGATTACTATCAATTGTTGTTCAAATCCAAACAATCACCCCTATTCCCTTTCCTTTTTCAGAAAGGACTTAATTTACCCAATTTAATTAAAACCAGATCCCTGTAAATCCTGTGATTGTGAACTCACCATCCAATTATCTTCAAGACATGGTGAGCCTCCACAATTGGTTACATGTTTAAAGAAGAGCTGAGGAGGGGGAAATGTTAAGCTATGTGACAGAGACATAGACCATTATCAGTTAAAATACAAACAGTGAACAATACAAGTGGGCTACCCTACATACTGATTGAAACATGCTGTCTGGAATTGACGGAGCAAGCCTAACAGGGTTTATTCCCCCTCAAGAGTAATTAGTTTACTATGCAGCTTCCCTTCAAGGTTACTGCTCACAGACACAGTGCCATTTGTCAGTGACAGACCACATCAAGATGCATTTGAACATGTGGCCTAACAATTCTATTTCAACAGGACTATGAAAGAGTGCCCAGAGGACTAGAGCACTTTAAATTCAACAACTATGAATTAAAATAATACGGTTAAAATAGAAGAGATAAGACCACTGCTCAGGATGAATGAATGGTAGTAATAAATGAGGGAGAAAAGAAAAGAAAACTCTTCTATTCATATTAGGACTTTTTGTCTTCTAGTGATAATAATCTGGAACAGGAAAGAAAAGAAAAAATGGCTAATAAGGAATTGAAATCAATAGAAGGAGATAAGCAGTGAAGAGACCAGTACCAGGCTCAATTCCACCTCCAACCCACTCCTGCCTTGAAGCTCTAACAAAGCTGTTCCCTCGACACTAAAACGCCCATTGCCAGGTCATCTTAACTCTAGTTGCAAGAGCAGGACTATATCATAAGGCCACGTCTTCCCTTACAATTTGCTACCAGTGTCCCCAGGCCATACCTCCTCCCTTTTCTGCCATCTGTAAAGCAGGCCTCCCAGGGTCTCATAGTTTCCTAATTGGTCTGAAGATCTGCCTAGTCATTCCCCTTCCTTAATGTATCAACGGCTGGCACATTGCCACCACCTTATACTCTTTTCATCACAATGATTCAGAACCCAGCTGCCAATGAATAAACTTCATTCCAGAACCTCAACTGCACTCTCCCTTAGTCTCATCTTCCTAAACTCTTCCCCACAAATGTCTCAGGAGAGTTCTGACAATCCATTCTACTGTAACCTTTGGAATGCCTGCTCCATAATTAATTGTTTCATCTTAAACTTTTTCTTTTCACATTCTTTCCATCTTGTAGCATTCATTGAGACCTGGCTCCTCCTGATGACTTTGCTTCTATTGCTATCCTTTCCAGTAATGGCTAAATTTCCATACCTCCAATTTACTGGTGACACTGTAGAAGCTGAGATTCTCCATACTCTACATTGCTACTTCTAGACCCTCCCTCTTCCATCATCACTCAACAACCTCTATTCCTTTGATATTCATGCTATCATTAGTGCAATATGGGCCAATAGGACAATATGCCAACCAGAAAAGCCAACGAGATCTTAGGTTGCATTAGGATAGAGATAATCTAGCAGACCAGGGAGGTGATAATACCCCAGTCTGCTTTGGCCAGATTACATCAAGAGCAGTATGTTCAGTTCTCAATACCATATTTTAAGAAAGATGTTAACAAATTGGAAATATGCTTAGGAGAGTGAACAGGATGACCAAGGGCCAGGGGAAATTCCAAGTGAAGATCATTTGGAAGGATGTATATGTAGAACCCATAGCAAAAATAAATAAATAAATTCATGAAATTAAATTAAAAATTAAAAAATAAAGACTGTGGGGAGGTGAATATGATCACAGTGTTCACACTTTTGAAGGACCATTAAGTCAAAAAATAGATTAGACTTGTCTGTCTTGGCCCAAAGTTAAAAGAGATGGGAATAACGGGTAGATGTTGCAGAGGCAGAATTAGGTTTAATCTAAAGAAATACTGATTAACAATTAATCTATCTGAAAGAGGAATGAGGTTCTCATCAAAGTTCTTCAAAAATGGCTGCATGATCAAATTCTGGCATATTATATAGAAGTTTTCTGTTTTTATGTGGTTTGAATTAGATGACTTTGAGTATCTGAACATTGTTGACTTTCAGTGAGCCTGGTGATGCTCATGCGACCAGAGTGAGAACTTGACAATTTTCTGGTAAACGTGCTCCATAAAAAAGTATCATACCTACACATAGGCAAAGAAAATGATATTTTAAACAGTGATTTGAGGGAAACCTAAATCATACTTGGCATTCAATGTTTTTCTCCATTGTCCTCAGACTATTTGTCTAGCCAGAAATTCTTATCATTACTCATGGGAGTGAATCTCAAGCCCTCTGACTGTGGCAAGGGTTAATTAAGTTTACATAATTGACATTTGGACTCCTAAAAGGTTGAGCTGGGGAAAAGAGAATTTTCACATGTGTAGAGGAAAGGGCAGGAGTGTCACAAAACTTTACATTTAGGACAATGGAGTCATGGTTTCAGGATATCAGTATTTAAATTTCCTTTTTAGTAATTGCTCCTGCCAAATACATACCTTATCACGAGGTATTGTAGGATCTAAATTAAAAGGTCTGAGTAGGAAAGACAATATTATTATTTTTGCTTCCCAAAATGCAAGTTTCACATATATATCATTATTATTATTATATAATGTGACAGCTTGGTGGCACATTGAATAGAGTATAGGGCCTAAAACCAGGAAGACTTCCTGAGTCCAAATCTGACCTCAAACACTTACTGGGCAAGTCATCTTAACCCTGTTTGCTTCAGTTCCTCATCTGTAAAATGAGCTGAAGAAGGAGAGGGCAAACAATTCCGGTATAGTTGCCAGTGAAACCCCAAGTGGGGTCATAAAGAGACAGATACAACTGAAATGACTGAACAACAAAATGAATAAAGTAACAAACACCAATGCTTTCAATAGTATGGGCAAAAAGTCTTCCATACAGAGAGCTATCATTTTTAACTAATTCTTAATTGCTCTAACCAAGCAGTCTTCTTTTCCTAAATTTATATTGTTATTTTTTTTCAGTATCACTCTCACTTATAAATATAACTCTCTTCTACCTTTCAAGTCAACCCTTTTAACAAAGAAAAGAGGTTTAAGGGGAGAAAGAAAAACAAAAAGACAATTCAACAAAATACAAACACATTAAGCATGTCTGACTCCACTATATCCAACGTCCCCCCATCTTTGAAAAGAAGGAATGTAGGTGATTCTTTTCAACTCCATCTAGGGCTAAGGATACAACCAGACATAAGGGGTCTTGTTCTCACATGAAAAGGGCTAAAATATAAATGTTCTCACTGAAGAATATTTTGGTTTCCAAACTCCTACCACTGTCTTATTGCTTCAGACTCTTTCTTCTATTCCAGTGGTTCTCAACCTTCCTAATGCCATGACCCTTTAAGACTCGTATGTGGGCGTATCTGCATGTGGACGGACCTGCCTGGATAGAGGAGCAGTGTCTTGGTTCCTAAGACCATCGGAAATATGTGTTTTCTGATGGTCTTAGGTGACCCCCTGTGACTCCTGTGAAAGGGTCGTTCAACCCCCAAAGGGGTCACGGCCCACAGGTTGAGAACTGCTGCTCTATTCCTTTAGGATAGGGTAATAATAAAACATAATGTAATACATTGAGAATTGTGTTATACCTTGGATTAGGAGACCAATAAAGAAGCCTGGCTCTGGGGTTTAGGAGTTATACAACCATAGGCAATGTCTCATCTTCCTCATTTTTAAACTAGAGATAATAATATTTATACTATCTATCTCAAAGGGCAGTGACAGAAGTTCTTTCTAAGTCTTAAAGAACTATGTAGATGCTATTTATGGCCATTATCATGTCTCTGACTATTTTCAGCTTTTTTTTTCTAGCTTAGATCTCTACTCAAAATTGCTAGAATTTTTCCAGGTCTCTGACTCTTCCATGTTATTCTTAGGAGGCCAACTCAGTGGCTTTTTGGAAGCATGATACTTGTACCCATTTGCCTACAATGATAATTGAAGTCTTTCTTTTTTCTTTCCCCTTAAAAAGTAGAAAGTCCTAGCTTTCTCTTATTAATTTAATTTATTAAGTATGACATGCATTCATTATTAACTTTTAGCCTATTGCGTCCCTTTTTTGTTATTGTTCAGTCATGTCTGATTCTTTGTGACCCCTTTTGGGGTTTTCTTGACAAAGATATTGGAATGGTTTGCCACTTCCTACTTCAATTCATTTTACAGATGAGGAAACTGAGGCAAATAAGGTTAAGATGACTTGCCCAGGGTCACATAGTTAATAAGTGTCAGAGATCAGATTTGGGTTCACAAAGATGAGTCTTCCTTACTCCAGACCTGGCACTCTATCCACTGTACCTCCCAGGTCTCTTTGGAGATAGCCTATTTTCCAACTTTTCAGGTCTTAGGCAAATCACTTAGCCTTTTAAGCATCACTTTCCTAAACCAAAATAAATAAATAAATAAATAGAATGAAAAGGTTATACTATTTCCTTTCAGTTCTAAATCAACAAAAAGTATAATTTTGCACAAGACTGGCCTTCAATATAGACAGTCAAGTGAGATAATTCAAGCCAATTTTGTGGCCTGAATGATCTAATGTGGGTGTTTTCATTGGCCAAACTTTATGAACTAATCTAAGCTGCCCCACACTTTGAGGTTTATTTATGACTCAAGTATTTTTCTTTCCAGTGGAATATATTTTGACAGGCCAAAGCTTTTTATTTTTTAATATTTTTTTTTAACATTTTGAGATATAAAAAGTTCAAAGCAAATTGCTTATTTTCAAAATTATGCAAAGTTTCAAAATTATGCAAAGTGTTTTAGTTAAATTATTTTAGAAATAAATTGCATCCAATCCAAGCCACCAAACTTATAAACTCTTATGATGTGTAAGGCATTGTGCTGGGGAATAAACTGACAAAAGGGAAGAAAGTAGTCCCTGCCCTCTTAGAGCTTACATTCTACTGGGGGGATACAATATGTAAGCATATTAGCATACAGATATACATGATAATTTATGGAGGAGAGAGAGAGCACAAACCATGAAGAAAATCAGGAAAAGCTTCTTATGAGAAATGGTTCATGAGCTGAGCCCAGAAGGAAATTCCATGTTCTATGAGGAAGAGGTAAAAATGCAGCACTTGCAAGCATAGAGAATAAACTCAAAAGATCTGGTATGATATTTTGGCATTAACTAATACATTTTAACTTTGCATCTTTTGTGGTGGCACAATGGAAAGGCCACCAGTCCTACACTAGGAATTGGATTCAAATCCCAACTCTAATACTTGCTACCTGTGTTACTGAGGGCAAATCATTTAACTTTCTTGGGCTTCAGTTTTTGTTTTTGTTTTCTTTTTGGAGCAGCGGGAGGAGGGATGGAAGGGGAGGCAGGGCAGTTGGGGTTAAGTGACTTGGCCAAGGTCACACAGCTAGTAAGTGTTAAATGTCTGAGGCCAGATTTGAACTCAAGTCCTCCTGACTCCAGGGCCAGTGTTCTATTCACTGTGCCACCTAGCTTCCCAGCTTCAGTTTTTTCATTAGTAAAATGAGAGGGTTTGATTAGATGGCCTATAAAGTCCCTTCTAACATTAGGGCTATGATCCTATGTTCCTAAGCTATTTAATCTTCCTGGGTCTCAGTTTTTACACCTGTAAAATGAGCAGAGTGTGCTAGATGGCTTCTGAAATACCTTCTAGTTCTAGAGCTAAAACTTGAGGAAGAGGGAGAAATTTTTCTTGTCCTCAGGTCTCGCCAAACTGACACCATTTCTGAGACTGGGTTGGTCACTGCTTGGAGAAACCCACCTTATTCAGTCCCAGCTGCTTTTTAGCTAAATAAATCATGCAGTAAAATCAAACCTGTTTGACTGATGTCTACAGGTATCAGTTTAACTCAAATGCTATACTTACTTAGCCAACTATCTGGAGGTTAATTCTTTATTATTTTCTCCACAAGAGCAATTTTCTCCCAGCACTCTTGGTGTGAACTCAGTCTTCTCATATCATTTCATGTCTTCCCAATGGCCTGAACGGATCTGAAAACAGAGGGAACAGATGCTGTGTAAGGGATTGGAAACACATATTGAATTCCCTCTTATGTTAGATTCTTTCTTTGCAGGTTCTATTGCATTCACAGTGATTGGATCTTACTGTAAGCCACAGGGATTGTTAGCAATTCAGTACTAAATGTGATGAAACCATTTCAACTGTTTTGAAATGGTATTAAGACTTGACTTTAAATGTTGTTTTTAAAATGTTTGGGTTTCTTTTTTTTCCCCTTCTAGAAGAGATATTAGTACTTTGAGAATACAAGCTTGGTCATTCAGTTCAATTCAAGACAACAAATATTAAGTGCCCATCATATTTTCATTCAATTTGATAAATATTTATTAAGTGCCAACTATGTGCTAGGCACTGTGCTAAGTGCTGGGGATACAAAAAGAGGAGAAAGATAGTCCCTGCCCTCAAGCAGTTTACAATCTACTGGATACTGTATCAATTATCTATATCAAAGATGCTGTGTCTGGAAATAGTGATTAAAAAACAAGGGTTGGTGGCAGAAGACACAACATAACATGGACATAGATACATAGAAAAGCAAATATGAAATAGGTACAAGGATAGGTGATTTCAGGAGGTAGAGGTCATTAACAACTAGAAAGATCAGGAATGATCTCCTATAGGGAATGGTGTACTATATGCATCTTAAAGTCAGAGATTCCAGGAGAAGGAATTGAGCTAGTGCTCCTCTCCCTCTCTCTCTCTGTCCCTCTGTCTCTCCCTTTCTGTCTCTCTCTTTGTCTCTCTGCTCCTCTGTTTCTCTCTGTCTCTCTCTCTGTGTCTCAGTCTGTCTGTCTGTCTCTCTCTCTCTCATACACACATACACACACAGTTTAGTGAGAAATGAAAAGCATAAAATTGTGGTTCTAGAGCTAGAAGACCCAGAGAGGTCATATAGTTCAACACACTAATTTACTGATAAAGAAACTGAGGCCCAGAAGAGATAGATAGATGGATGGATGGATGGACAGAATGGATAGTGGATGGATAAACAGAGAGATAGATAGATAGATGATGTGTGTGTGTATGCATGTGTATACATATGTATGGAGTAGGTTATTTTGCCCTTTTAGATAGAATACATGTGTCCTAGACAGACATCTATATGTGTCTCTCAGGGAGGCATGAATAGGCATCTCCAGATTTTCCTCCACCCATCCTTCTCCAAAGGACACTTCAATTCCTACCAGTGGGAGGAGCAGGAAACTACTTTAATTTATTCAGAGAAAGAATATTAGTCTATTCAGAAAGAATATCACTCTAGAATTGTATTGCACACACCTCCATCCTCTGGCTCATAAACAGTGTTAGTCTAGGGGAAATAATTTTTGGAGTTAAAATGAGCTCTCAACCACTATCCCTTAACAATGAGTGTCTCCGGCTATATATCTAATGCTTGACTCTTCTCATTAAAGTGAGTTTTGAAAAGAAAAACACAGGTAGTAAGAAAATCTATCTATTCAATATGATAACTCAGAGATATCAGAAATATTATACAGGAGAAGAGTATACTAGAAAAATATGGAGTGAATGAGTTCTATCATTGGGAGTAAGATAATTCAACTCAACCAAGAGAGTGTCCTAGATCTCACCTGACATGAAATTACCCAAAATCTCTAATGTGGGAAGCTGGTGATATGAACATGATCAAGGTGTCAGCTCTTCTACATGTCAGCTCCACATTTCACAGATGTTCTCTATCTTTACGTGTGAAAGTACCTGTTGATACATATAGCCTTCTGCCACAAGGAACAACAATCAGCACAGTTCGCCTGAAATAAAGAATGAGTAAAGGGATATAATATGAAATAAGACTAGAAGGGTATGTGGGAACCAGATTGTGGAGGTCCTTAAGTGCTAAAGATAAACTGAGACGTATGTAAGGCCACACTTTGTATCAGAAGCATCTTTGTTTTTTATCTGATTCATCAGTGAGTCATGCTATGGTAACTCTTGAAAGCAAACTACCAGTTCACCCAAGATCCTCCAAATGAAGAAAATTATATAAAAGGAGGACAGGGAAGGAGAAACCTTTGGAATAAATCTTCCTTTAAAAAGAGTAGTCATGGAGTCATGCAATGTGAGACCTGGGAGAGGCCTCAGAGCTCATAGAACTTATTAAAAATGGAATGAAGTTGTAGTGACAATTTGATAGACAGCAAAGTCAGATCCAATAGTCTTGCCGTTGACAAAGAGCTATATACCTGTAATCTCTTGCTTTCTGACTATTGCAGCACAGAAGAAGCAGGAAGTGGAGAGGAGGGAAGTTCAAGATCTTCCCTCCAACTAGGAGCAGATTTAGAAATGACCCCTCTCATGATGAGAGTTACAGTTTTTGTATGAACCAGAAGAAAGGCTGCAGAGATTTTCACATCTGGCAAAGGTGATGGAACAGAGAAGTTAAGAATATGGTATCAGAACAACTTTTGTCTCTAAACAAACCTAAACACACGTGGTGAGTTAGAAGAAAGTGAACTACGCAAATTTGGGAATTAGAGCTAGAACTCTTAGAGATAGAGGGCAGCCTGGGAAAATTAGAGAGGAGAAATCACAATGAAGAATGGGTTTCAATATTCATTTTAATATCATTTTTACTGCCAAAAATTTTTGGTCTCCATGACCTGGATGTACTCTGTAATATCAAGTGGGCATGTGTTATATTTGAAACAATTTAGGTCCCATGTGGACAATGCTTCCTCATAAGGAGATGTAACATGGAGCACAGTGATAGCTGTGCAAGCTACCAGATGGTACTTGAACCTCAAAGCTGTTACACTTCACTCCATTAAACATGTACAAATGTACCCTGTGGTCCCATCCTTGAGCTACCAGCTCACCACGCACTGAACATGCACAGTCCCCAGCCTGTCTCCTTTAAAGACTAGGCAGTGGGTTCTTAACCTATTTTGTGTCATGGATATTTTGGTTAGTATGGCAAGGTCTATAGACCATTACTCAGAATTTTTTTGTAAATTGATAATTGAAGGAAATGTCAAATTTCAGTTAGACTCTAACATTCTTCACCTAGAATTCACACACCCTCCCACACTGTTCCAAGGTATCCTTAAATAGATCTTGGGGGAGGATGTGAATTTGTTTTTTAATATACATTTTGATAACTGAATTTTGATACAGTTAGTTTTCTTTGCAATCTATGTATTTTATATTATGCATTTTAAAATATTATTCTAAAAAGAGGTTCATATGGTTTCACCAGACTGTCAAAGGGATCCATGATACAAAAAAAAGATTAAAAATCCTTAGAGGTGAGTAAAGATAAAGATGTAATGTCCTCCCCTATCCAGGGTCTCAGATCCCCCAGAAATCTGTTCATGGACCCATATTACAAATACTTAGTCTAGAAGAATGCATTAATATTTTTTAAAATTATTCTCTTGTGCTCCTTTGCCTTTTCTCATTTATATAAAGTCCCCTTATTCTTTGCTTTGAGTCTACACTGAAAAGCATAGACTTACAGAATTTATTTGCTCAGTATACATACTCAAAATTTTCCACTTTGAAGCAGCTGGCATGCTCAAAGGTCTTTAGTAATGGGACATTCTTAGAATTTGGCATTCTTGGTGCCAAAAATCAAAAAGAGGTGGAGGAAATCTCTCTCCACAATTCATCTCATTACTTCTCCTTAGGTGTCTGGTGATGATTAGGGCCTTCCAATTCCTCTCAGGCAGCCAAGTGAAGCCTGCTGTCAGATATTTCCACCATCTGGCCCCAGGAAGTCCCCCCAAGCCATACATGCAGCAAGTGCCTTTCTCCATGCCTCCTCACAATGTGTTACTATCTGAAAGTCACACCTAGAGTATTATTTATATCTGGCCCTTTAAAAGTTCCACCAAATGTAATTAGAGGATCACTTCCAAAAACTACCCTTTATGGTTGTTTCAATCAGGTACTTCAAACTAAAGATGCAGAAAAATGGAGGGGGGAGGAACAGGAGCAAGATTTATATGAGGTTACATGGCAAAAGCACCAAAACTTTTAATAAGTCAATGAGCATTTATTAAATACTTACTATGTGTCAGGCACTCTGCTAAGTTCTGGAGAAAGCTGTTCCCCCAGAAAAAATCCCTGCCCACAAAGAGCTTACATTCCAATGGAGAAGGCAAACACAGAAATAACTAGGTATATACAAGATATATACAAAGTGGATGAAAAGTAACCTCAGAGAAGAGGGCTAAGGGAGTGGGAAAGGTTTGGTCCTAAGAAAGGCCTTCTGCAGAAGGTGGGACATGAGCCAAGTCTTGAAAAAAGCCAGAGAAGCTAAGAGCCAGAACTGAGGAAGGAGAGAGGGCATTCCAGGCATGGGAGACATTCAGTGTTTAGGCATGGAGACAGGAGAAGTATGGTGTGGGAAGAATAGCAAATAGACCAGTGTAACTGCATTGTAGAGTATATTAGTTTTTTTCAGAAGACAGATCACACTACCAACACACCGCTTTGTTGACTGGCAGCTTATCCTAATTATGGAGAAAATATGAAGAAATAAACAGACCCAAATCCTGAGCTCAACTAAGGAGAGCAATGACAAGATCACATTGTGTAATGGTTTAGAATTCACAGTTCAACCACTTCTCTGGCAAGGAGGTGCTAATGTGTTGGAGAAGAGATACCTGAAATCTCTTTTCCATTATTGGTCTTACCAGGGGACTGAGATAGTAGGATCCACTGACCTGGTTTAGATAGCCCCCAGATGACTTGAAATCGGATGAAAATAAGTAAGGAACAAAATACAGCTGGAGGAGGAGGCACTAGTCAATGAACAAGAGGAAAATACTCTTTTTCTATCTTCTCTATCCCTATAGAAGGCTATTCCCTGATCAAAGAACCATACCTTGCTTGGTCATGGAAAAAATCATGAATCATACTCTATCCAAATCAGGTTCTGGGTACAGTGCCTTTGAAACCTGAGAACTGATCATTTGATTGCTAGGACCTTACCTTAGCCCTGGATAAATAACCAAAAGGACAGATGGAAGGAAGGAAGGAAGGAACATTTATTTAGTACCTATTAGGTAAGTGCTAGGCTCTGTGCTAAGCTCTTTATACATATCATCTCACTGGAACTTTGCAACAACCCTAGAAGGTTGATAATATTATTATCCCCATTTTATAGCTGAAAGAACTTAGGTAGAGATTAAATGAGTTGCCCAGGGTCACACAGTTAACTACATACTATATATGGTACAACTGACTACCCACCTTCTGTAAATTATCCTTAATCTTGGTGTCTGAAGCAATCTTATTATCACAAAATTATAAAATCTTGTAATTTCAGAGTCAAAAGAGACTACAAAATGGGAAGATCCATTTATTTAATAGGAATCCTCTTTAATTTTTAATAAAAATACCCTCTATAACATTTTGTCTTCTCTGGTCTTACCATAAAGTAACTAAAAATTATAAATATAGCTGGAGAATGATCACCTTGCCATAAAAGAATCTTTGGTACAAGCCAGGGTCTGAGAACAACTAAGAAAAAGTCACACTGGTGTCAAACCAAAGAACTTTCCTTAGGAATAGCTAATAAGTGTCAGGTCTTCCTTGTTCTAAGGCACCTATCTGCTTCTAAGTGAGGCATCATGGTAGGAGTGTAAAGAGTGATGAATTTGAAGTCACAGGAGCTGTGTTCAAGTCCCATCTCAGCCATGTTACCTGTGAGACTTTGCACATTCCATGTAACCTGTCTGAGCCTGAATTGCAAGGGAAGGGCGGAGAGGAAGGGAGGTGTTGCAGTAGATGGTCTCTCCAGTTGCTTCTACCTTTAAATATGTAATTAATAAGTCCCAGTTTGCAGTTGATTCTGTGGAAAAGATAGCTCATTGCTTACAAAGCATATAATCCGAAGTATCATCTTAGATTCCCTTGCCTTTTCCCCTCTTTCTCCATGACAGCTTTGTGAGGTGTGTGATATTTCATCCTTTTCTCCTGTATCCACTCTCAGTCTCACTGAAAATTAGAAAAAAAAATTACCTTCTGCTTTCCATCATTCCTGTTATTTGAGAGAAAAAGGAACACGTTTCTGACAGAAACAAATGAAGCATTCTATGTAATAACTTGTATGACTATTAAGGGGTACGAGATGTGGGGGGTAGAAATTTCTCCATATGGCAAAGACTAACTAAACAGTTCATAGAAAGCTGCCTTCCTTTTAAGTCTTGTCATTTCTATTGTTTTTAATAACTTGCAGAAAATTGAGCTGCACCTGGCCCTACTCTTGTATATGGACATAATCATTTGTAAATTTTGATGAAATATTTGAACCCATTTTTATCAGAGGTGGCAAAATTACAAAGCAGGCAACATTTAAAAACTTTTTTTAAAGTTTCCCACCACCCCCCCCCAGGGAAATCCTGGAGGAAAATCCTATGAGCTAGACTGGGATTTCAAAAAGAACAATATTGAAAATTAGGAGAGAACAGGTAAGAGAATTTTTTGATCCTTTGAGATTTTAAAATCTACAGGAATTAAAGTTAAACATATATTCCATTTTTAATTTTTTTCTGTACAGTATTTTCAGAACCAAATCTCTCAATATGAAAAATAGGCAGAAGGGCAAAGGGAGCTTTGGCAAGAATAATGTTTAGAACTCCTTTTTTGGAGGATAGGAAGGAAGTTAATGGGGAATGGTTTCCATTTGATCTATGTACTATTATACTTGCTATACATAATACAATTGACTACCCATCTTCTGTAAATTATCTTTAACCCTGGTGTCTGAAGCAATCTTGTTAACACAAAATTCTAGAATCATGAAATTTCAGAGTCAAAAGAGACCACAAAATGGCATAAACCATTTTTTCAATAGGAATTCTCTTTAGTCTTTTAATAAAACAATCCCCTCTAACATTTTAGCTTTTGTGGTCTTGCCATAAAGTGATTAAAAATTTAAATATAGCTGGAGAATCATAACCTTGCAGTAAAAGAGTCTTTGGTACAAGACAGGGTCTCAGAACAATTTTAAAGAAAAAGAATGTCACACTGGTGTCAAACCAAAGAGTTTTACCTAGGTAAACTCATCTAAAGACCAGAAAAAAAGCTATGAAAGATTGTAAGGGAGGACAGAGAAGTGGGGGACCAGGGGGTGGGGGAGAAAGAGGATTACCAAAGCCAGGAAGAGGTCAGCATGGAGTAAATACAGGAAAAATTATGAAGGAATCATGAGAATGACAATCTTTGAATCCCAAATCCAGGACTTTAGTCACCATAATGGGATGGGAAACATTTGGTTAGTTCTAGTGGTTTTAGTGGCCCAATAGTATATACTATAACTGCCTTCTTCCAAAAAACTAAAACTAATGTAATTTCAATTAAACAAACATTTTATTTATTTGATTGTTTTTGAGACTACATTCACTCAATTTCTTGACTACAGAGTCATCTTCCCTTTCCTTCATGCCCCACATCCAGCTAGTTGTGATTTCTACCTCCATAGTAACCCACATTTGTCTTTTTTTTCCACACAGTTTTCACTTTAATTCAGAGTCTCATCAGTACATAATTCAGACAATTAAAATGATCTCATATTTAGTATTCCTGTTTGCTGTCCCCACCACCACCACCACACAGATCTGATCATAGGGAGGCACTTCAGCAACTCCCCATCTCCTCTATAAATTGAACTATTGAGCCTGATATTGAGGGCCCACCACAATTTGGTCTCATCTCCTTTTCCATTCTTCTTTCATACTGTTCCCTTTCATACATTCTACACTCTAGCCAAACTTGATTACTATCTGCTCCCAAACTTTGAGTACCATATCAGATTCCTCTGCATTTCTACAAGCTCTCCCCATGCTTGGGTCATATGGTCACTTTATCTCCACCACTCAGAAGCCTTATTTGCCCCCAATACTATGCAAAGTTACAATCTCTGAGAAGAAACCTTTCTTGATCTTTCCATTTGTTAGTGTGCCTCATATATCAAATTACTTTCTATTTACTTACCTGCATACATCCCCCAGAAGAACATAGACTCATTGAGTAAAAGGATTGTTGCCTTTCTATCCCTAGCACCTAGAAAAGTTCCTTGTTCTCTGTAGGTAGATATTAAATAATAGTTAAATTGAAGAGAGGAAATTAGAGCATACTCTAGAAATATAAAGAGATCTAGAAGAACCCCAAAATTTGATGGATAATATATGGAAGGATGTGGAAGAGTATAACAAGGTGACAAGGTATGGAGGGGTGTAATGGTAAGGGAATTTGAAGATCTTCCCCACCCCTTGATAGGCCTAAGTTAATTATAAGACCTTCCCTGATTTGAAAATATACTCTGCCCCTTAATAGACTGAATGTAGTAACATGGAGCCTTTGGTGGGAGGCTTTTTTTTCAGGAACACATATACCTTGCCAATTCATGATTGGGCTGTGGGTCATGAGGGTTGTGATGTTCTCTGACCCTGGAAAGGCTATGCATACTTCTAAGGCAAGGTGTTGCTTTGGGGCTCACTCATGGGAAGAGATGTGTGATTTGGCCAGACAAGACTCTGGGCAATTATTGAGCCCCCCGACTTTGAAAACCCAGATGTTGGTGCTTCTCTCTCTGGTAACTAACTGTGTATGTGTGTAAGGGTCAGACAGCTAGAAACCCTGTCTGTTGGTCTACTGAATGGTGTTATTTTCTCAGTCTGTATTTTTTGTCTGCTTATAATTTCTGTTTGCATTCTCTGAGGTTAAGGGTGCTGACTTTTTGCCATGAACTAGGTAAATGATATATGCTTGATTAAAGTAAGATTGTTAACCCCTTTTGAATTGCTTTCCTTTAGAAAACCAGATTAAAGAACCTGTGCTAGCAGCCATCCCAGGTATGCTAGGGTACTTGCTATTACAAGGGGTTATAATCTATACAAGTGAATGGATTGCAATCTCTACTATGGACAAAATACCGACGACAGTGACATCACAGATCTGGCATAGATATATTTTATATGCCTAAATATATACACACACATAGATAAGTGTCTATATGCAATGGATAAAATTCTTTAAAATGAAACAAAAGGGGTTTCTGACTTTAACCTCACAAATTAATAGATTCATATCTTAGTTTCACAAGCTTTTTATCTTAGTCTAATTATTACCATATCATTATGAAA
Organism: Pseudochirops corinnae; assembly: GCA_028646515.1. Classification (NCBI taxonomy): domain Eukaryota; kingdom Metazoa; phylum Chordata; class Mammalia; order Diprotodontia; family Pseudocheiridae; genus Pseudochirops; species Pseudochirops corinnae. Next base: position 55,716,501 of record CM053590.1, on the reverse strand, counting down.
GAATGAGATCCTTCAGGAATTCAATCCTATATAAGACTATGTAACTATTAGCAGGCAGATGATAAGCCCAAGTATTAATGTTGTTTGGGATATAGAATGATTACACATTCAGATTGAAAATAATAAGATTTTCCATAATTTCATGCTTATATCTTTTACTGGCCATTTGTTATGATTATAGAAATTTACTATAAAACGAAAAAACATGGACAAGATTATAATAGCATAAAAATTGATCCCCCAGGCCTTAGCCTAAGGGCATAGAATGACTCAACACACACAGACCAGAATAAAGCAGCCTTAGCTCTGTTTGATTTCAGGTAAGAGTCACACTAAACAAACAACCATGCAGTAACAATTCCACCTCATAGCCAGACTCAGGATTAACCAGGTGGGAGACAATCCTGTTCAAAAAGAAGTAACACAATGGGGAAACTGAGTCAAGAGGACTCTACCTTCAGCTATGTTCAAGGTCATGTCCTTGGCCTTCTCCCAAATATAGACATCCTCCTGTCACAGTTGAAGATCACAATCCCTTTGAGAGTCTTGTAGCATTTCTCTCCAATGATAGATTACTGAATTAATGATGCATCAGTAAACAATACCTGAATTCAAAACTCAGAAAAATATAAATTACAGTCCCAAGAGATTCTACCTCAAAGGTCAAGTTTTGCTAATCATACCTTAGGTCTGGATACAATTATTATCACTCTCATGGGTGATAAGTAATAAAAGTTTACCAGGACTCGCACTCACACATAAAGGATATTTGTTCTTTTTTTCTTTTGAATTTAAACTCATCCTGGTGTAAAGACAAATTATTAAAATATCACTTTCATATGATAAACAAACTTGTAAATTCTCACTAACCCAATCTATTATTTAGGAATTTCCATAAACCAAACAAGCTCTCTCAGAGAGCTGACGACCTTACCCAAACAGATGGTTTCAAGAAATCTGAGAAGGTTACAAATAAAGGGAGTCTACAAGGTCTTTTCTTTGTACCTTTTCCCACATGATAAATACTAATTTCCCAATTTTCCAGTCCTTACCAAATTTTGTTATTCAATAACGGACCTATCTGGCAGGTATTTTCTGAAACTATCACAGATCATCTATCTAGAAGTTATCAAGAGGACTCAGATCTGGTCCTTATACTCCCTTAAATAAGTTTCTTTTTTGTAGGAAGGAAGCAAGACAGTTCTTAAAATTCAAAATGAACATAATCTTTCATAAAAATCAGTAAGAGTCACATAACTCACAGAAAAAAAATTTAATTTCAAGACATACAACAATTTTAAAGTTATTTCTAAATTGATCAGTGCTTAACTTTAGTTTTTAAGACTCCCAAAGTATCTAATTAAATGTTCCAATTAAACTCAATTACTTTTTGGTTGTTTCCTAATGTATACAAACCTTTTCTCTTTTTCGTGGACGAGAAAAGAGTTAATAATAGACATGCAGTTTCTAAATGCCAGTTCTAATTTTTTTCTTCACTCTGAAATTTCACTGACACCGTCCCCCAAACCTGCCTCTTGATAATCATGCAGATATAGGCCATTTACTGCTGCAACTTCAAATTACAGGGCTAGCTACTCTTAATTTACTGCCAAAGATTTTAAATGACAGTCATTTGTTTTTACACCCTCGCTCAGGGTCTATGAAATCTTTTCTTTCCAAAATCTCCAAACCCTTTACTTTCAAACCCACTGTTCACACACTGTCAGTGTAAACAAACTACAACATTGTTTAACTCACTCATTCTTTCTCTCTCTCCTTCCCTCTCCCTCTCTCTCTCCCCTCTCTCTCTCTCTCTCTCTCTCTCTCTCTCTCTCTCTCTCTTTCTTTCTCTCTTTTTCTCTGTATGTATGCCCCTCCAGTAGAGTTTGATTAAAGCCCTTTAAAACTATACATGTCATCTCTTTCATATTCTGATATGATACTTCTCTTACTGTCTTCTGCTATTTGTTTTTACCAATCATATTCCAAATAATCTTCCCTGAATATTTTTTTCCTTTCTGTCTCACTCTTTCATCTGCTCTTTTGACACTACTCCAGTCAGGAAGGAAGAGAAGGAGGAAGAGGGGCGAGGGGAGGCAGGAGAGAGAGAAAGATAGATAGAGACAGAGATGGAGACGGCCCATTTCCCTTTTTTCTATGCCACCTTTCCAAATTTTCTCCTGTGTTGCTGTCTTTCCAGGGGTCCCCTACCTTATCATTTAATTCCTAGGTGTTTACAATTACCCAGACCTGTACTTAGAACAATTTGCTCCCTCCCAGGTGAGCAAAACCACAAGCAAGGATTTCTAGCTTCTCTTTTCACCAGGGTTTCTTCCTCAACCACCTTACCATCCTCTTAGCTTCTAACTAGACTTCAGCAGACCAAAGCAGACTACAGCAGTGACCTGATGATGGAAGCAATGCACCATCTGCCCACCTTACTAAAGTGAGGCACTCATAATTGTTCAATCAAGTGTCACAAGCCAATAACGTTTTTCTGGGCATCTATGAACTCACAGAACCAGCCACACTGAGATTACCCCTGATTGAAAGATTACCTTTCCACACATGGATATGGGTGACCAACTCAGAGACTTCCCCCCATGGAAGGCTGTCTCCTAAGCCCAGGGCAGGCATCTAGCATATTAGCCTCCCCTCTCTATAGAGATGTGGATGATCAGCCTGGGGGTGTTTACTCACAAGATAGGTACATGGCAGCAGGGGGACTGAATAGTAGATCTCCACATTAACCTTAGGTGAGGTAAGATATTATATGGAAATAGAACATTTATTTGTCTGAAAACTGCCTGTTCATATTCTTTTGACAATTCATCAATTGGGGAATGACTTATATTCTTAAAATTTGGTAGAGTTTCCTATATATTCGAGAAATGAGAACTTCATCAGATAAATTTGCTTTAACATTTTTTCCCAATTTTCTGCTTTTTTTTCCCAATCTTGGACACGTTAGTTTTGTTTGTGCAAAACCTTTTTAATTTAATGTAATCAAAATTATGCATTTTGCATCCTGTAATACTCTCAATCTCTTGTTTGGTCATAGATTTTTCCCTTATCCATAGAGATGACAGATAAACTATTTCACACCCCCCTAAATTTCTTAGATAATCCCATGCTTATGTCACTTACTTATGGCATCACACTTTATGTCAAAATTATGTACCATTTTTGACCTTATCTTAGAATACAGTGTAAGATATTGATCTTTACCTAATTTCTGCCAAATTGTTTTCCAGTTTTCCTGCCAATTTTTGTCAAATAGTGAGTTATTTTCCCAGAAGTTTGGATCTTTTGGTTTCCCAAACACTAGATTACTATGGTCCTTACATACCATATATTGTGTGCCCGATCTATTCCATTGATCCACTACTCTGTCTTTGAACTAGTACCAAATTATTTTGTGAAGTCTGAAACTGCTAGATCACCTTTCTTCACACTTTTTTCCCACTGATTTCCCCTGATATTATTGTTCTTCCAGATGAATTTGGTTATTATTTGTTCCGGCTCTATAAAATAATTTATTGGTCATTTGACTGGTATGTCACTGGATAAATAAATTAAATTAGACAGAATTATAATTTTTATTATATTGACTTGGACCACCCATGAGCAATTGTTATTTTTCTACTTATTTAAATGTGACTTTATTTGTGTGAAAAGTGCTTTACAGTTGTGTTTATATAGTTTCCAGGTTTGTCTAGTCCGGTAGCTTCCCAAGAATTTTATATTGTCTAAAGTTGCTTTAAATGGAATTTTTCTTTCTATCTCTTGCTGCTGGACTTTGTTTATAATGTATAGAAAGCTGGTGATTTATGTGGGCTTATTAATATCCTGCAATTTTGCTAAACTTAGTGACTATTTCAATTAGTTTCTTAGTTGATTTCGTAGGATACTCCAAGTATCATATCATAGTCAAAGGGGGAGATTTATTTCCTTATTGTCTATTCTAATTCCTTCAATTTCTTTTTCTTCTCATATTGCTAAAGCTGACATTTCTAGTACTATACTGAATAATAGTGGTGATAATGGGCATCATTGCTTCACCCTAGATGTTACTGAGAAGGCTCCTAACTTATCTCATTACAGATAATGTTTACTAATGATTTTAGATGGATACTACTTTTTGTTTTAAGGAAAGCTTCATTAATTCCTATACTTTCTAGTGTGTTTAATAGGAATAAGTGTTGTATCTTATCAAAAGCTTTTCTGAATCTATTGAGATAATCATTTGATTTTTTTGGTTTTGTTACTGATATGGTTAAATATATTGATAGTATTCCTAATATTGAACAAGCCCTGAATTCCTTGTATAAATCTCACTTGGTCACAAGTATATGATTTATGTAATATATTGATGTAATCTCCTTGCCAGTATTTTATTTAAAATTTTTGCATCAATATTCATTAGGGAAATTAGTCAATAGCTTTCTTTCTCTTTTCATTTTCCTACTTTAGATATCAGTTCCATTTCTGTATGATAAAAAGAATTTGGTAGAACTCCTTCACGTATTTTTCCAAATACTTTATATAGTATTGGAATTAATAGTTTAACTGTCTCACAAAAATACAGAAAAACACATCTTCCACTGAAGGTAGCTTGGCAGGAAGGGCTCATGGCAGCATGCTGGGAGCCAAAACCAGCCCAGCCTGAAACCACAGCTTGGGCCCAGGGTAGCCAGGACATGCCACAGCTGGAGCATTCAAGAGAGTGGATCACCGGCAGCTGTGGCAGTTTCCAGAACTATCAACTCATAAGAAACAAGGACAAAGTGAAAGGTCAGTGGAACTCTGCTAAATTTGGAGGAGAAAAGCAGTCTGGCCAAACTGCCTACAGGGCAAGGAAGTGGCAGAAGTGGCAAACCTGCACCCGCTTCCACATGGCTGCTTCAGAACTCCCAGCCTGCAGACTGCAGGGGGGCCAAGCAATGGTTCAGAGGCTAAGTGCTCTTGTGTTGAGCGGCCTGGATCAGGACTGTGGTCTTGGATGGTGGTCCTGGGGTGCGTTTTCAGTGAGCCAAAGCTGGTGTGGGCTGCAGCAGCCTTCTAATAGCTTCAGCAGCTGTGAAAACCCCAGCAATTTGGGAAAGAGCCTTCCCCTCTGGAAAAAGAGTTCCACAGAGCTAAAAACTCAAGTAATTGACTGGAGACATAAGCAGGCAAAGAAAGCAAAGTAAGAACAGCAACTGAACTCTAGATTTCTTCTTTGGGGACAAAAAGGATCAAAGCATGGAACGGGAGGAAGACAACACAGTCAGAACTCCCACACCAAAAGCTTACAAGAAACATGTAGACTTCCTAAAATCTATAGAGCAGATTAAGAAGGATTTTGAAAACCAAATAAGAGGAGAGGAAAAATTGGGAAGAGAAATGAGAATGGCGCAAGAAAATCATGAAAAGAGAGTCAACAACCTGACTGAAGAAAATAGCACACTCATTTGGGTATCTTACCCTACAGGAAAGTAGGGGGGAAGGGGATAAGAGGGGTTATGATAGAAGGGAAGGCAGATTGGGAGAGAGGGTAGTTAGAAGCATATACGTCTGAAAAGTGACAGGGTCAAAGTAGAAAACAGAATAAGTGGAAGGCAGGATAAGATAGAGGGAAATATAGTTAGTCTTTCAAAATATAACTACCATGAAAACGTTTTGTGTAACTACACATGTACAACCTATATTAAACTGCTTATCTTGCAAGTGAGGTTGGGTGAGGAGGGAAGAAAGGAAAGAATCTGGAAATCAAAGTTTTAAAAACAAATGTTTAAAAAAAATTGTTTTTTTTTTTTTACATGGAACTGGGAAATAAGATATACAGGCACTGAGGTACAGAAATCCATCTTGCCCTACTAGAACATTAGAGAGGGTATGGGGGATGATATAAGAGAGAGCAGATTGGGGGAAGGGGTTTTCAGTAGTGTTGCTATCTTGGGGTGGGGGGTAGGGGAAAGACCAGGAGAAAATTTGCAATTCAAAATCTTGTGGAAATGAATGTTGAAAACTAAAAATAAATTTTAAAAAAAAACAAAGAAAACATATTTTAGGATTCTGGTTTTTAATCCATTGTGTTATCTGCTTCTATTTTATGGGTGAGTTCATTCCATTCTCATTCACGGCTATAATTGCTGTGTATTTCCCTCCATCCTGTTCTTCCTCCTCCTTCTTTTACCCTGTCCCTCTTGAAAAGTGTTTTGCTTCTGACCAATTGTAATGAGAATGGGAATTTGAAGATCTTCCCTTCCCCTTAATAGACCTAGGGGGCAGTCTAAAGACCTCCCCTGCTTTGAAAATAAACTCTGCCCCCTAATAGGCTGAATGTAATCATATGGAGCCTGTGATCGAGGGAATTTGCTGAAGGGTGGAGCAGAGCCCACAGGAAGCTTCCCTGCTATGAAGACTAACTCTGGTTTCTGTCAGTGCTTCCCATGGAGGGGCCGCTGTCTCTTCACCAGCGCCATGCCCACCCTCAGACCCATCATGAAGCCTAAGATTGTCAAGAGGACCAAGAAGAGGACCAAGAAGTTCATCTGGCACCAGTCCAACAGATATGTCAAGATCAAGAGAAACTGGCATAAACCAAGAAGCATTGACAACAGGATGTGAAGGTGATTCAAGGGCTAGATCTCGATGCCCAGTATTGGTTATGAAAGCAATAAGAAGACAAAACACATGCTGCCAAGTGGATTCAGGAAGTTTTTGGTGCACAATGTCAAAGAACTAGAAGTGCTCCTGATGTGCAACAAAGTGTACTGTGCTGAGATTGCTCATGATGTTTCCTCTAAGAATCAGAAAGTTATTGTTGAGAGCAGCTCAGCTAGCCATCAAGATCACCAATCTAAACACTAGACTGAGGAGTGAAGAAAATGAGTAAAAAGCTTCACACATTTTTATTTGTGCAAACCCTCAAACTACAAAAAAAAAAAAAAGACTAACTCTGCACCCTGATAGGCTGGATGTAGTCTCATGGAGCCTGTGGTGGGAGGGGTATGCTGAAGGGAAGCAGAGCCCACAGGAAGCTGGTCAGAGCTAGCCAGATGGTGGAGGAGAGAGGAAGACCTCAGTCAAGGAGTCAGATAAACTCCTGAGTAGATACTGATCTTGTATTGGTTTGTTGGAAGGCTGAAGGATGCTGTGGCTCTCAGCATTATTATGGCTTCTGATAATCTTTGGTACTATGATGGAATTGGCTTACTGGTTTTGGGATTTGGTTTTCTGGTGTATCAATAAATGCTTCAGCTCTATCCTCTGTCTGGAGAGTTTGGTATATTTTGCAATCAAACATCATGTGATACTTATAGTCACTGACTTTATTGTGATCATGTGATTCCTGGCATTGTGAACATTGGTGCTACACCAACATTTTTCCTTAATCCAATCTTCTGTCTATTAACTTCCCCTTTTTTTAAATTTCTCTCCCCTCCTGCTTCCTTGTATTGCAAGCTAGATTTCTATACCCAACTGAGCACTGAGCATATACATTACTCCCTCTTTCAACGAATTCTGATAAAACATAAGGTTCAAGCATGGCACATCCCTCCCATCTTGTACTGCATCATAAAAGCTCTTTTGTACCTCTATTATGTAAAATATTTTACCCCATTCTACCTCTTCCTTTTCCCTTTTCCCAGTACATTCCTTTCTCACCCTTCATTTTTTTTTATATCATACCATCATAGTCAACTCACACCCACACCTTCTGTCTATGTATACTTTTTCTAACTGCTCTAATAGTGACAAAGTTCTTAGGAGTTATATGTATTGTCACTTCATATAGGAATGTAAACGGTTTAACCTTATTGAATCCCTTATGATTTCTCTTTCCTCTTTGCCATTTTATGCTTCCTTTGAGTCTTGTATTTGAAAATCAAATTTTCTGTTCAGCTCTAGTCTTTCTATCAGGAATGTTTGAAAGTCCTCTATTTTGTTAAATATCTAATTTCCCCCTAAAGGATTATACTGTTTTCCTGGCTAGGTGATTCTTGGTTTTAATCCTAACTCATTTGCCCTCTGGAATGTCATACTCCAAAGCTTTTTATTCTTTATTGTAGAAACTTACAAATCACATGCTATCCTCACTGTGGCTCCACAATAATTGAATCATTTCTTTCTGGACACTTGCAGTATTTTCTTTTTGACCTGGGATTTCTGGAATTGGGTTACTATATTCCTGGGTGTTTTCATTTTGGGACTCTCTGAGGAAATGATTAGTATATTCTTTCAATTACTATTTTACTCTCTAGTTCTAGGATATCACAGAGCAGTTTTCCTTGGAAATTTCTGAAAATATAATATCTAGAATCTTTTTTTGATCATGGCTTTCATGTAGTACAATAATTCTTAAATTATCTCTCCTCAATCTATTTTCCAGGTTATTTGTTGTTCCAATGGAATATTTCATATTTTCTTCTATTTTTTCATCATTTTGATTTTGTTTTATTGTTTCTTGATGTCTCATGTGTTTATTAGCTTCCACTTGCCCAATTCTAATTTTAAAAGAATTATTTCTTTCAATGAAAGAACTTATAGTCACTGACTTTATTGTATATTTGCACATCCTTTTTTGATTTGGCCAATTCTATTTTTTAAGGAGTAATCTTCAATGAATTTTGCCCTTTTTTTTCATTTTTTGCCCTTCCTTTACCAAAAGGAACTCTTTTTTTTCACAATTCTATTGCAATGCCCTCCTTTCCTTTCATAATTTTTCTTCTTTTCTTTGACTTTTTTCCTTTTTTTTCTTTTTGGAGGCACAGCTAAGTGACTTGCCCAGGGTCACACAGTTAGTGTTTGAGGCTATATTTGAACTCAGTTCTCTCTCTTATTTGATATTTATAATTCTTTTTCGAGTTCTTCCAGGAAGTCTTTTTGAGGCCTAAGACCAATTAACTTTTTTCTTTGAGGCTTTCCACGTAGCTGTTTTGAATTTGTTGTCTTCTTCTGACTTTATGTTTTGATCTTCTCTGTCACCATAATAACTTTCTATGGTCAGGTTCTTTTTTGTTGTTTGCTTATTTTTCCAGTCTATTTCTTGACTTTTAACTTTATGTTAAAATCGGACTCTGCCCCTGGAGAAGGGGATACTTTCCCAAGCTACATATTTTTCATGCTGCTGTTTTCAGATCTAATTCTATAAACCTGTAAATTTTCAGTTCTTCCAAGGTGGTTTGATCTAAGGAGAAGTGTGGTCACTGCTTTCCTGGTCTGTGCTCTAGTCTGCGATAGAGTACGAGTGCTTTTTTTTCATCCTGCAATTATGACCAGAGTGCCTGCTCTCCTGTGGCTACACCTTTTACATATGCTAGTGCTGCTCCTTGTTCTGGGACTATGACCCAAGCTTATGAATTAGATCCCAGGTGAGGTAACTGAGTCTTGTCCCCAGTGCCAACAAAGGGTCTCCTGCAATCTCCTTCTGACCAGTTGTCCAATCCCCTCCTATCTGTGTTCTGAGAGCTCTGGAAGTCCCCATAGCAGATTGAGTCACCCACAAGGCTTGTGCTATTTTTCCAAGGCATCATCTGCTGCTGGCTTACAGGGGTACTGCCTGCATGGGACTCTACTCCACTGTCAGCCTAGTGAGACAGACTTTTTCTGTTTACCTTCTAAGTTGACTTTGACTTGCAAAATCATTTCACTCCATCCTTTTTATTGGTTCTGCTGCACCAGAATTAATTTTGAGGTATTATTTTAAAGTTGTTTGGAGGGGAATTAGGGAGTACTCAAGTGAATGTCCCTTCCTTTACTCTGCCATTTTGCCTTCATCTCCTTATTAGGCACTTTTTATGTGCCAAGATCTACGCTATGTGCAGGAAATACAAATGAGAAAATAAGATAACCTATGCCTTCAAGGAGCTTACATTTTATTTCAGGGACTCAGCACAAATTGAAAGGTTCAGCTGCAGGGCAAATGGAAGAGGCTATTATTCCTTAGAGTACAAACAAAAAGGTGGATGACAACATCCTGGCTCCTTGGAGTACATTGGTGGGACAGATGACATGCTTAGGGGTCTGGCAAGTATAGTAGCAGACAAAAGGTAAGGTCTACTTATCATCTGGGGCACAATATCTAGGCAGATGATAAGGCCTATTGTCCTAATTCTCACCAGAAGAATTGTAGTCGATGACTTTTTGCTCATCTAAGCAGTATGAAGAGCCATATTTACACTGTAGAGAGCAAGAGGGTAGACTGGAGCGTCTAGGCCCAAGACTCCTGGGCAAGGGAGTCTAGGCAAAAGGTTCCAAGGGGAACAGCAGTTCTGGGTTCCCTCCCAGAGGAAAATAAGGTTTAGGGGTTAGCACCCTAAGAGGGGAAAGAAAGCTGATAGGATCATCGGCCAGGAGGTTAGAGGGAAGGGAGCCACACTGGGCCCAGTAAGATTTGGGAATTAGCTGAAATCGAATGAGGTAAAGCCCTTCATAGCCCCTATTCCACTTTCTGATGCCTGGTGAGATTCATAGATCTTGGACATAGATAAATTAATTGGGTCCAGTATTGAACATGAAGAAGAGCCAATATGGTACAGTGAAAGGGTATGGAATTTGGAACCAGACAACCTAGGTTCAAATTCCAATTCTGCCACTTACCAACTATGTGACTTTGCAAATGTCACTTAACCTAACTGAGTCTTAGTTTCCTTATCTGTACAGTGAGGGTTGGACTTGCTGTCCTCTAAGATGCCTTCCAGTTCTAAAGCTATGAGAGTATGGGCTGGTTGGATTAACCCTAGTTACTTCCTGAAACAAAGGTTCATCTTTTTTATATCAGTATTCACCCAGTGTTGTAAGTAATGGGCTGTTGGTAATGGAACACCACAATATATGATGAATTGAAGCTGTTAATTACCTAAAGAACATTGGACACACATATAGTGGGGTTAGTTTTACTTACTACATGATAAATAACAAGCTGTTAAGGAAAAGTGTTAGAAAGGTATCATGGAGAGAAAATGGATTGTTCACATGTCATGATTAAGAAATCATGCGGATAGATGTCCCATGCTCAACTGGTATATTCATGATGTTAAGGAAAGAGATAAAGGCCCTCAAGCATATTGGGTGGCCCACCCAATTTATGGTGAACTGATGAAAGAACATAGTCAAGACACAGAGGAAGAATAGGTATGGATGGACCATGATCTTCCTCATTGGAGGGAATACTGTTATCAGTGTTATCACAAATTCATTTGGGGAGTAAATTGAGAACCGGTCTCATAGAATTTTGAGGAGGTAAGTGCTTTGTTAAATGTAAACTATCATAAAAATGAGAGTTGTTTCTAGTAGTCATTTATTTCTATTCTAGCTCCCCTCAGGACTTCACAGATGAGTAAGCAGTCTGAGCCAGAGAGAAAACCTCTACTACCCTCAGGCGAGGTCCCTGCGCCTCTTCCCATCCACAGATATGCCTTGGTCACCTGCAAACCCTTTATTCCCCAACTTTATGAGTCAATAATGAGAGAATTGCCCCCCTGAAAAGTCTCATCGAAGCATTCCTAGCCAAATGAAGGGATGACAACTTAATGATAAGAATTTCCAAATATACACGGTTATTAATGCTGCCTCTGACATTTTTCTTATTGTAAGAGGCAGGGTGGCATGGTAGGAAATTCTCATCTAGTTCTCAGAGGGGCTTTACAACAAAGTAGGTACCCCAAGGTGCTACTGCTTATTGTTTTCGTAAGAAATCCAGTGCTCAAACAAGCAGCAGCTTCCTTCACCAAGGAGGAAACAGTCTGGGGCAGGGAGAGAATAGTCACTACCAACAGGCCAGCTTCCCAGATTCCCTTGGGTCTTCCACCTGCAAGTTCACTTCTCTGTCTATTTATTTGCACCAGTAACCCCATCCATTCATCTTCTTTCATCACCCTTCACCCAGGGCTCCTGAAGAAACTGCCACAACCTTCCTGACTTCTTCTCTACAATGATGCCTTTGAAATAAGCACAAGGTCCTTTGGGTTTTCTAAGGGTTCTCATTTGCTGACATGTACAGGGAAACATTCAGGGATTTAAAACAACAAACAAATGGAAAAATCCCAGGGGGTTTCTTTTTTTCCCTTTTTTAAATTCTCAACTTGAACACCAAAAAAAGTGCACTTCCCTACACACAGAAGAGCACAAAAAGAGTCCTCTAATATCAAACTGTGAATCACCATTTCAGGTCATTTGACATTTTTTCTAAATATGTATTAAATTCTACATTTTGTTTCTGGAAATGCTTATCTGTGCTTCTTATTCTCCTCTGTGCATTTGAAAGAAAAAAATTCACTGGCTCTTTTTTTTTTCTTCATCAATATTGGTAATGTTCTCCCCCAATTTAAAAAAAAGGTTCACAAATAAGTATAGTTAAGCAAAACAAACACACATATTGGCCCTGCCTAAAAATACATTTCTTTTTTTGCACTTGTGTCCATCATCTCTCCATCACAATGTGGGTAATATGCTTCATCACATAGTGATGGAGACTAGATAGTCATTATCTTGATCAGAGTTTTAAGTCATTCGAAGCTGTTTATCTTTACAATTTTTCTCCCCTTGTATAAAATGTTCTGCTCATTTCATCTGCATCAGTTCATATAATACTCTGGATTCTCTGAAATAGTCTCATTGTAGAGTACAGCATAGTAATATTTCATTAAATTCATATGTTACAATTTTTCAACCATGCACCATTTGTCAAAAGGGCAAATACAAGCTTAGATTCTTCTTCTTTATGTTTCTTTCCCATTTCCACCCTTAATCACTGGATTTTTGGATTGCTATTCAGTGTGGCATGAACTTCAAGATTTTTCACCTCCCATTCTGGCATGCATCTTAGCTAAGAGTCCTCCTTGGATTATCATAACAAGGCCCTCTTTTGGTTCTACCCATCTAACTCCTCTCTCAAAAGTTTTCAAACCAAGTTATGATTTATGATTGTAACATTTAGGGGGAACTATAACCAGTGCCTGGTGATCTATAAGTATTCAAGGAAAACATGGTCATTCAGAAGAAGTCTTGTTTTAGAACACAAGGTCAAGAGAGATACTGTTCATTGATGCAAACGTTTAATTTTGTTTCCTCTACTACTTTTCCTATGTACCCTTGAGACACTGAGCTTCCTCAGATCTATGCAGGGAATGGTGGCCACAAATTACAGTTCTTGTCATTGTAACCCAGACAAGAGAGATGATGGGCAGTTGACAGAGAGAGCAAGCATCTATTAAGTACTTACTGTGTATCAGGTACAATGGTCATTGAGCTAGAGCTAGGAGAAATTTTAAAAGTCATCTAGCCTAATGGTCTCCAAACTGTTTGGATCACATACCATTAATAGTAAATAATAATAATAATGCTTTAATTATTTATATTTAAATTATTATTTGTAGATTATAATTTATTTCTTTATAAATATTATTTATTTATTTTTTAAATATTGTTTATTTATAAATATTATTTATTAATATTATTTATTTATAAATATTATTCATTTATAAATATTATTTATTTATTGTAAACTATATACTTTTTAGAGGTGTAGCAGCAAGGACCCTAGCATACCCAGGGTGGCTGCCAGCACAGGTTCTTTGATCTGCCTTTCTAAAGGAAAGTAACTCAAAAAGGGTTAACAATCTTACTTTAATCAATCAAACATATATGATTTACCTAGTTCAGGGGAAAAAGTCAGTGCCTTGAACTTCAGAAAATACCAACAGAAGTTACAAGCAGACAAAAACACAGAGAAAGTAATCCAAATACAGACAGCTTCTAGCTGTCTGACAATCACACACATACCTAGTTAGTCATCAGAGAGAGAAACACTAACATCTGGGTTTTCGGTGCCGGAGGGCTCAACAGCTGCCAGAGTCTTCCCAAAGTGAGCCCCAAAGCAAAACCTCACCTCAGAGGTACATATAGCCTCCTCCAGGGTCAGAGAACATCATTAGCCTCCTGACCCCCTTGACTACAAAGTAACAAAAGTTGCGCCTCCCTGAAAAACAAGCTTCTCACCATGGGCTCCATGTGAGCACCTGCAGCCTATTAAGTAGCAGAGTACATTTTCAAATGACAAAAGGTCCTCAAATTCACCTTAGGCTTATTAAGGGGCAAGGAAGATCTTCAAATTTCTATTACCATTATAATAGACAAATGGTGAAGTGGATAAAGTGGTCTTCGCTCTAAGAAGATCTGGACTTAAGTCCTTTTTCTGACACATACTAGTTGCATGATGACCCTGACAAGTCACAAGAGCACTCTCAGGTCTCTGGGCAATTCACTAAGATTACAAATTGTAAAGAAGATGCTACTTACATTAATAGTTGTAATTTCCTCTTCTGGGATTCCCTCATATCAGTGGAATCATAGGTCCAGTCCCTGTCTCTTCATATTTACCAATAATTATAAACATCATAAAATTGACGTAGAAAAGAACAAGATGGAAATTGAATTAGATTTGCTACTAGAGTCAATAGAAAACACTAGAGATTATTGAATAGGGGAGTGACACGGCCAAGCCTGCACTTTGGGAATATTTATTTGTCAATGATCTGGAGGATAGATTGGAAAAGGGAAAGATAAGTCAGATAAATCAATTAGGATACTGAATATTGCTATAGTCCAGGCTAGAAATGATGAGTGCCTGAAAGAGGGTAGTAATAGTGCAAACAGAGAGAAAAGGATAGATTCAGGAAATGTTAAAGTAGAGAAAACACAAAATTTTGCAACTGAAAATCTGGCAATTTGGGTGACTAAACAGATGGTAGTGCCCTCCACCTAAAGTTTAGAAGAAAGATAGCTTTTGTGGGAAAAAAATCAATGCAATGATATTTGTGATAAATATTACAATCCATTCTATGCCTGCTCATCCTAATGACTCATACTCTTTCACCAAAAAATGAAAAGGCTTGGAGGAAAGAGTGACAAAAGAGACTCCTACTCACTGGTCACTGAATCAGAACATAGGAAGAGCCTATGCTCTTAGGAGAACTTGCAACAAGCACGAGTAATTCTTTGAGTGGGGATACTGGGGGAGGGTGTAAAGATGTTTTCTGCAGTTACTCTGGGGCCTGAATTGTGGTTATTATATAAAGTCTTAAGGACTCAAACACCAGGAAAATTATAGGTCAGTATTGGGCAGGGAATGTTGGATGACACTGGGTAAAGAAGGATGTGGAGTTGTTTTGAAGACAACCTAGAATTAGTTATCACGGAGAGGGTGGGATTTGATCCATCTTTCTACTCTCCCATTGACTGATTACATACCCTTTATGGTCCTACCATGGCACAACCTTGCCTCCCCATCTTCCTCATGACCTACAGAAAGTCTTAGTGAAGAAGGGTCTGTCTAACAACCAGAAAAAGAAAGCAGGAAAAGCAAATGGGAATAGGTTTGAGGCAACCACTGGGCAGAGAGCTCCATGTAGAACCACATAATTTTCCTTGCATTTTCATTGTGACCTATGCTACAGTAACCTGAGTACCTATGAAAGTGATAATTATTTAACAAAGGCAGCAGTCAGTTTTTCCTCTTTTTTAAATATATTTAGCACTAACTTCATTTTTGTGCCCTAGTTAAATTCTGAATCCAGCCAGAATGTTTTTTTCTTTTTTTTTCATCTGTGCATTGCTACAATCAGTCTAGGCTTAGTGATTTGAGAGATTCTCTTTTTCCCTCATGCCAGAGGGATGCTGCTAAGAACACCTAGCAGGGACTTCAGTAGGTGGCTATCTGGTGGACATTTTTAGATCAATCTTATTTAAGAGTATGACCCTTGGTAAGTCATTTAACCTTTCTCAGCTCAGTTTCCTCTTCCATAAAATGGGTTTATTTTGTAGAGTTGTTGCAAGGAAAAAATGAGATTATTTGTAAAGAGTTTTGCAAACCATAAAGTACTTTATAAATGCTAGCTATTAGAAAATCAGTACAAAATAATTTCACTAGGGTTAGGGAATCAGAGAAAACTTCATAAGGCAGATGGCACAGGAATTGAAGCTTAAAGGAAATTAGGGGCTCCAAAAAGCAAAGGTGAAGAGAGAGAATTCTCTGGGCATGAAGTTGGTTGCTTGTTGTCTGTTCTCAAAATGACATCACCATGCTAGAACCAAATTTCAATGTGTGAGACTGTGGCTGATCATATCAATACAAGCTCAGAATGCTTGTATTGGTTTTATGAATAAGTCGAGCATAAATGGTTCATGTGAACATTTGGGGCAGATACTCTAAATTTGTTCATCCTGCATTTCCTTTGAGCTATTTCAATTCTGCTTTGCTCCTATAGCAGGGATAGTTTATACAAAGAAATAAAGGTGGAAGATGGAATGTCATGAATGGGGAACAAAAAGTAGGTCAGTGTGGCTGCAGTGTTGAGTATGTGAGGGAAAGGGCTTTAAATGCCAAAAGACATTGGATGACTAGGAGTTAGACTGGATGACCACGCTAAGATTTCTTCCAACTTTGATAGTTTACTCTGCTCTCTCCACTTTGCATCTGTTGCCCTGCCTGGTTTCAACCCCACAAAACAAGATGCTCCATCCAGAGTCAGCTCCTCACCATGCTGCTAAATCAAGACTTGATTGACACCACGCCCCTCAGCCTCCTCTCCCCTCTTATTGGAGAGTTGGAAGGTGTAGGGCCAAACCCCTCCAATGCCTTCCTTTATAAAGCGCAAAAATGGGACTTTGCCATTTACTCCACTCTACATCTGCAGTCCAATGTGGTTTCATCTCCGTAGAACAGCACGCCCCTGTCTCCCCAACTTTTCCTGCCTCCTTTTGCAGTAAGTTCCTTGAAGGCAAGGGACAACTTTTTATTCATTGTGTCCAAAACACTTAGCACAGCACCTGGCACAGAGCAGGCCTTTAATAAATGTTCATTGGATTGTACCACATAGAATATCTAGAGTCCTGTGATCTCTAAGGTCCCTTTTGACTCTAAATTCTTTTAACCTGTTTTAAAGATGATTCTGTACAGCTTATTTGTGGACCTATACATTTGTAAAACCTCTGAGCATTTTCTTTTTTTTTTTTTCCAATTACATGTAAAAAACTATGTTAACATTTTTTCTTTTAAAATTTTGACTTCCAAATTATCTTCCACCTACCTTCTCTTCCCTATCACTTCCCTGAGATAGCAAATAATCTGACATAGGTTATATATGTATAGTCATAAAAAACATATTGCCATATTAGTTATGGTGTGAAAGAAAACAGAGATTAAAAAAAATAAGAAAATTAAGTTTAAAAGTATGTTTTATCTGCATTCATATTCCATCAGTTCTTCCTCTGGAGAGAGATAGCATTTTTCATCATAAACCCTTTGGAATTGTCTTGGGTTATTATATTGCCGAGAATAATCAAGTCATTCATAGTTGATCGTTGTAGAATATTGCTGTTACTGTGTACAATGCTCTTCTTTTCTACTCTCTTCTCCTTGGAACAGTTTGAGTCTTTCCAGATTCATCTTGCTCATTATTCCTTATAGCACAATAGCATTGCATCAAAGTCACATACCACAACTTTTTCAGCCATTCCTCAATTGATAGGGATCCCCTCAATCTCTAATTCTTTGCCACAACAAGAAGGGCTATTATAAACATTTTTTTTATATTAGAGCCTTTTTCTTTAAAAAAAAAAAAATTGGGGATGCAGACCTAGCAGTGCTATCACTGAGTCAAAGGGTAGGAACAGTTCTTTTTTTAAAATTTTGCTTTTTGGAGGGGAGAAGGCAGGCAATTGGTGTTAAGTGAATCATTAAGGTTACACAGCTAGTTAAGTGTTAAGTGTCTGAAGCCACATTTGAACTCAGGTCCTCCTGAGTCCAAGGCTGGTGCTCTATTCACTGCACCACCTAGCCAGTCCAGGTATGAACAGTTCTATAGCTGTTTGGACATAATTCCAAATTTCTTTCCAGAATGGCTGGATAAGTTCACAACTCTACCAACAGAGCATTAGTGATCTAATTTTCACAGATCCTCTCCAACATCTGTCATTTTCCTTTTCTGTCATATTATGAATGTGATAGGTGTGGGTTAATATCTCAGGGTTGTTTTAATTTATGTTTCTCTAGTCAATAGTGATTTAGAGTATTCATTCACATGGCTAGACAGTTTTGATTTCTTCATCTAAAACTGCTTGTTCATATCCTTTCACCATTTTCCTTTATCTAATGAGATATTCAGATGATTTGTGTAGGGTTTGTCATTGATATGGTTAATTATGCTGATAGGTTTCTTAATACTGAACAAGTCCTACATTCCTGGTATAAGTTCCATCTGGTCATAGTGTATGAATTTTGTGACATATTAATGTATTCTCTTTTTTAGTATTTTACTTAAAAATTTTATATCAATATTCATTAGGGAAATTGATCTATAGTTTCCCTTCACCGTTTTTGCTTTTCCTGGTTTAGACATCAGTTTCATATTTTTGTCATAAAAGGAATTTTGTAGGACTCTTTCTTTTCCCATTTTTCTAAATAGTTTATATAGTATTGGAATTAATTTTTCTTTAAATGTTTGGTAAAATTCACTTGTGAATCCATCTGGTCCTGGGGAATTTTTCTCAGGGAACTCATCAATAATTTGTTTAACTTCTTTCTCTAAGATAGGATTATTTTTGGTGGCTTAGTCATTTTTCACTCTTATTTGATACTTCATGACCCATTTGGGGTTTTCTTGGCAAAGATACTAGAGTGATTTGTCATTTCCTTCTCCAGCTCATTTTGCAGATGAGGAAACTAGGGTAAAGAGGATTAAGTCACTTGCCCAGGGTCATACAGCTAGTAAATGTCTGAGGCCAGATTTGTACTCCAAGAAGAGGAGTCTTCATGACTCCAGGCCTGGCATTCTGTGTCGCCTAGCTGCCTCATAGGTTGTTTAAATATTCTTTTTCCTCTTCTATTTATCTGAGCAATTTATATTTTTGTAATTATTAATCCATTTTGTTTAGAATGTTAGATTTATTAGCACATAAATGGACAAAATAGCTTCTAATAATTGCTTTAACTTCATTTTCATTGGCAGTGAATTCATTCTTTTCATTTTTGATGCTGGTCGTTTGATTTTCTTTATTGTTTTTGTTTAATCAAATCTATTTTTTTTCATAAAACAAGCTCTTAGCCCTTTTTGTTAGTTCATTAGTTTTCTTGCTTTCAATTTTATTAATATTTCCCTTGATTTTTAGGACTTCCATTTTGGTGTTTAATTGGAGATTTTTAATTTGTTCTTTTTCTAGTTGTTTTTTTTTTTTAAGTTGTATTCACAGTTTGTTAACTTGTTCTCTTCCTATTTTTTGATGTAAGCATTTAGAGGTATAACATTTCCCCTAAGTACTGCTTTGGCTGTATGCTATAAATTTTAATATGTTTGTTCATTATGATTATTCACTTTAATGAAATTATTTCTATGATTTGTTCTTTGACCCACATATTCTTTAGGATTAGATTATTTAGTTTCTAATTAATTTTTAATCTATGTTTCCATGGCCTTTATTTAATGTGATTTTTAATGCATTAAGATCTGAAAAGAAGTATTTGGTTGTGAAGTTTTCATGTCCTAATATGTAATCAATTTTTGTGTATGTGCCATGTACTTCTGAGAAAAAGAAATGATTATTTCCATCTATTCCCATTCAATTTTCTCCAGACATCTATCATATCTAACTTTTCTAAACTTCTATTCATTTCCTTAACTTTATTGCTGGGCTTTTTGTTGTTGTTGTTGTTGTTGTTGTTAGCTTTATCTAGTTCTGAGAGGGAAACATCAAGGTCACCCATTAGTATAGTTTTAATGTCTATTTCCTCTTGTAACTTATTTAACTTCTTAAAAAATTTAGATGCTATGCCATTTTGTGAATATAGGTCTATTATTGATTTTACTTCATTATCTCTGGCACCTTCTAACAAAATGTAATTTCCTTGCTTATCTCTCTTAATCAGATATATATTTTGCTTTTGCTTTGTCTGAGATCTTGATTGTTATCTCTGACTTTTTTTTTTATTTCAGCTGAAGCATAATAGCTTCTGTTACAGCCCTTTACCTTTACTCTCTTTCAAGTGTGTTTCTTGTTTCTACAATATATTGTATGATTCTGATTTTTAATCCACTCTTTTATCTGTTTCCATTTTATGGTGAGTTAATCCCATTCACATTCACATTCAAAATCAGTTATGATTACTGTGTATTTTCCTCTCTCCTACTATTTTTCCCTATTTATCTCTCTCTCTCTCTCTCTCTCTCTCTCTCTCTCTCTCTCTCTCTCTCTCTTCCCTTTCACCTTGCCGTTCCTCCAAAGTGTTTTGTTTTTGACTACTGTCTTCCTCAATTAAGCCTCCCTTCTGTTAGACTCCCCCCTTCTCTTTATCCTTCTCCCCTTCTTCTTCCTTGTATGGTAAGATAAATTTCTATACCAAAATGTGTGTGTTATTCTCTCTTTCTGTCAATTCTGATGAGAGTAAGGTTCAAAAGTTGCCCACCAGTCCTTCATCTTCCCCTTCCACTGTAAAAGCTCTTTCAAGTCTCTTGTGTGAGATAATCTAACTCATTATACCTCACCCTTCCCTCTTTTCCCAGTGCATTCCTTTCTCACTCTTTAAATTTTCTTTCCTTGGATACCATCTTTCATGGTCAACTCGCATCCATGCTTTATATCTATGTAGACACCTAATTTCATAATAATGATAAAATTCTTAGGAATGACAAGTTTCATCTTCCCATGTAGGAATATCAACAGTTTAACCTTATTCAATCCATTAGGATTTCTCTTTCCTGTTTACCATTTTATGCATCTCTTGAGTCAGATGCTTGAAAGTCAAACTTTCTAGTCAGCTCTGATCTTTTTCATCAGAAATGTTTAAAAATTCTCTATTTCATTAAGTATTCATTTTTCTCCTGAAGGATTACACTCAGTTTTGCTGGGTAGGTGATTCTTGATTTTAATGCTAAGCTCTTTTGCCCTCCAGAATATCATATTCCAAGCCCTCTGATCATTTAATATATAAGCTGTTTACTCTTATATTATCTTAACTGTGACTGCATGGTATTTTACTTATTTCCTCCTGACTACTTGCAATATTTTCTCTTTGACTTGGGTTTTCTGGAATTTGACTATAATATACCTAGGATTTTTCATTTTCATTTAGAAATGATCACTGAATTCTTTCCATTTCTCTTTTGCCCTCTGATTCTAGAATATTAGGGAAGTTTTTCTTAATAATATTTTGAGATATGATGTTGTCTAACCCTGAATATAAATGACAAAGAGCCATACACCAACCACTATTAACTCTGGCAAAAATACCAAAGAGCTTACAACAATTAACTCTGAAAAATAAAATAAAACCAAATAGCTAACAATGGTTATAAGCAAAAAGCTTTCTTTATTCTGTTGGAAAAGAACAATTAGACATAAGTGCTAAGGTCTGCTCTGATACCAAGGAGACACACTGTAGTTAGACTAAGCTTTGATACATATACTAGTTTCTATACAGTGAATTGTAGCCATAGCAATAGGGGCTAAAAACAACAGTTTGATAAGTTTGTTTCATACTAGGGATTCACAACCAGAACATGGTCCAGAAAAGCAGGTGTTTGTCGGAGCTCAGGGACTACCTGGTGCTAGTGTGAAACAATTCTGGGACTTTACTGCAGCAGAGTTCATCCAGATGGTGAACACAAAGTATTGTTGTTATGCCAAGCTCAGGGCAAAGCTTACTTGCTGGGCCTTAGCTTTGGAAAAAAGGGTGTCTGCTAATAGGAAAAAAAGAGGAGTAAAAAGAAAAAGGTGGTCTTGGCATGGGGATTCTGGCAATGCCTAGGCTCTTTTTTTTAAATGATGGCTTTCAGGTAGTCCAATAATTCTTAAATTATCTCTCCTTGATCTATTTTCCATGTCAGTTGTTTTTTCTAATGAGATTATATCAAATTTTTTATTCTTTTGATTTTGTTTTATTGTTTCATTGTTTCTTGATGTCTCATGGAATCATTAGTTTCCACTTGCCTACTCTCATCTTTAAGGAATTATTTTCTTCAGTGAGCTTCTGTACCTTCTTTTTCATTTGACCAATTCTACTTTTTAAGAAACTTATCTGCAGTGAATTTTTGTACATCTTTTTTTCATTTGGCCAATTCTTCTTTTTAATGAGTTCTCTTCAGTGTATTTTTGTGCCTCTTTTACCATTTGGTCTGTTTGGTTTTTATGGTGTTATTTTTTTTCAGTATTTTGGGGCCTATTTTAGTAGGTGGTTGACTCTTTTTTTCATTATTTTCTTACATCAGTCTCACTTCTGTTCCCAATATTTCCTCTTTCTTTTTTGATTTTTAAAACCTTTTTTGAGCTCTTCCAGTAATTCTGAGACCAATTCACATTTTTTTCTGAGACTTTACATGTAGGAGTTTCTGCCCCCAATATGGAAGGGGTAATCTCCCAAGGTTTAGGTTTTTTGTGCTGCTGTTTTCAGAGGAGTTCTGGGGTCTGTAAGTTTTCAGTTCTTTCAAGGTGGTATGATCTAAGAAGAGGTGTTGTCACTGTTCTCCTGGCCTATGAGAAATTGCAAGCACTCTTTTTTTCCTTCTAAAGCTGTGACCATAGTTCCTGCTCTTGCTAGTGCTCCTCCTTACCCTGGGACTGGGAACTGGAATCACCTGTGTGCAGTGCAACAAAGTCCTTTTCCTAGTACCATCAAAGTGACCCCTGCAATCTTCTTCTGACCAATCGTCTGTCATCCTTACCATCTGTGGGTTGAGAGTTCCAGAAGCTACAGTTACTGATTCAGTCACCCCTAAGTCCTACTGTTGGCTTGCCAATGTGGCTTGCACTGGACTGCACTCTATTGTCATTCCAATGAGACAGGCCTTTCCTACCAACCTTCTAAACTGTCTTAGGCTGGAAAATAGTTTCACTCCATCATTTTGTTGATTCTGCCCCTCCAGGATTCATTCTGAGGCATTATTTTAAAGTTGTTTGGAGGGAAATTTGGGAAATCTCAGGCAAGTCCTCACCTTTACTCTGTCATCTTCATTCCACTCATTTGAGCACTTTCCAAACTCAATGAATATTCATATCATCCCCATGTTCAAATTTCTAGCACCACTGTATGTTTCATAGGATGTTCAAACTTTCACAGGATAAATAAACTTTAGAATTTAATTAGTTCTATCTCCTCATTTCAGAAATCTCTTGAATGACTACATAGTTCCTGGTATATAGTAATGCTGCTGATTGATGAGTCATCATTCAAGTACTCTTCCCCAAAAGTAGGATTGGTTTTACAGGATCCTATCATTTTAGTTTGATGATATCAAAATTATTTTAGATAAATGGAAATAACATATAATTCCCACCATTAGTAGAAGGTTCATTTCTCTAGAGTTGTAGAGAGCTGAAATATCTTTACCAAAATCACTTTAAATAGGTAGGTCTCACTCCCCCCAAATAATTTTTACTATTGAACTGCATGGCACAGTTTCTACAACTTCTGTTTGAGACAATCCCTATGAGCAGGAAACTATTACTGGATCTATTTTCTGCACAGATTGTAGCTATTCCCTCTTATGAAAGATGAAGAAGAGTTGGTCACAAAGTAGAAGTTGCCCAGAGATAGGTAGACTGATAAGAGAAGAAGGAAAAATGAGAGGAAATAGGGAGAAGTAATTTTAAAAGAGTAAGAAAAAAGGAGAAGAAAAAGGGAGCAGGAACAGAGAAAGGAAGGGAAGAGATCATGGTAGTGAAAAGGTGAAATAGGGCAGCAAAGAAAAAGAAATGAGAAAAAAGGAAAAGAACAAGTTCATTTATATGAAGTATTCTGTTTATATAGCAAAAATGATCCTGTAAATAATCAATGGACTGAGAACATGATGCCATCAACCTTTAAAAATAAAGTTATTGCTCTCTTGTCTCCATTTAGAGGGAAGAGAACCATGGATAGTTAATGAGCCAGGGTAACTGACAATTCCACAGAAACTACTTGAGAAGTCCCCCCCACCTGTAGCTAAGACGAAGATGGTATTTGTGACACAGTTCAGACACCAGCTAATGAGAATTTGGTGTCTAATAAACAGTCGTTAACATGTCTTCCAGCAAATTACCTTTGCCATCAGGAAACAATGGACCATGGTCACAGTGCTTTGTAAAAAGATCACCTGCAATTTTCTCTTTAGAAATCTTAAAATCTATTTAGTCCACATGATGTTGGAATTTCATATATGAACAGTGAGCTCCTGAGGTTACTTTTCATACTTTAAAAAGGGGGTGGGGAATTTGACCTCTTGAGGGGCTCTGTGGCTTACTGGGAAGAATGCTTCTCATGGGGTCAGAGGACATGTACTGGGATGTTGGCCCTTTAACTTGGCCATTTAATCAACTCATTGAATTTTCCTGGTCCTCAGATTCCTTATGGGTAAAATGAGGGGACTGAACTAAAAGGCCTCTCATGTCCCTTACAACCCTAAACTTAGGAACTATGAACATTTCCAAACTGAAAGAGAATTCTCATGGTCAACAAATCAGTCCTAGATCCCACATTATTTGGATACCAAAAGAACAGACCAGGGGTGGCTAGGTGGTGCGGTGAATAGAGCACCAGCCCTGGAGTCAGGAGGACCTGAGTTCAAATACAGCCTCAGACACTTAATACTTACTAGCCATGTGAGCTTGGGGAAGTCACTTAACTTCAATTGCCCTCCCTTCCCCCTCCAAAAAAAAAAAAAAAAAGAACAGACCAGCAAAAAACCTTTTTTTTTTTTTTTACTGGAAAGCTGTCGGATAAGTTAATATAATATATACTGCTAGATGGTAAAGTGAATAGAGAGCCAGATCTGTAGTCAGAAAGACTTGAGTTCAAATATGGCCTGAGATATTTACTAGCTGTGTGACCCTGTGCAAATCTGTTTGCCTCAGTTTTCTCCTCTGTAAAATAAGGGAAATTTTAGCACCTACCTCCCAGGGTTGTTGTGAGGATCAAGTGAAATACTATCTTAAAGTGCTTAGCACAAGGCCTGGCCGATGGTAGGTACTATATAAATGTTAGTGATAAAGACAGAGGTTGATAAGGATGGTAGAGGAGGAGTATGTTACAGCCCAAAGGGTAGGACCACCGAGTCTTCAGAAGTCTTACTGAACTAATCCCAAGGATGGTATCAATCATATATGAAACCACATAGTTGCTCCCTTTGATTCAGAGTTGCCTCCCTGAATGTGGGGAGAAATGCAGTGTGATATGTTAGCAAAGCATTATTCAGTGACTCTAACCCAGCCCCTTCCACCTCTTCATTCAGTGGTTATGGTGGTAACCTCTTAATTTGTCTCCCTGTATCCAATCTATCATCCCCCTTCCCCCTCCATTCTATCCATAAGTACCATTGCCAGATGAATTTGCCTTAACCTCAAGTTTCGTGCTGGATTTTTGTTGTTGTTCAGTCATATCTGACCCTTCATGACCCCACAGACCATAACACACCAGGCCCTTCTCTCCTCCACTATCTCTGAAAGTCTGCCCAAGTTCATGTCATTGTTTCCATGACACTATCTATCCATCTCATCCTCTGCCATCTCCTTTTCCTTTTTCCTTCAGTCTTTCCCAGCATCAGGGTCTTTTCCAATGAGTTCTGTCTTCTCATTATGTGGCCAAAGTATTTAAGTTTCAGCTTCAGTATTTGACCTTTCAGTGAATAGGTTAAAATAATTTCTTCCTATTGACTGATTTAATCTCCTTGCTGTCCAAGGGACTCTCAAGAGTCTTCTCCAACATCACAGTTAGAAAGTGTCAATTCTACAGCTCTCAGTTTTCCTCACAATTCACCCCTCACAGCCAGACGTTGCTATTGGAAAAACCGTAACTTCGATTATATGGACCTTTGTCAGCAAGGTAGTATCTCTGGTTTCAGTATGCTGTCCAGATTTGCATAGCTTTCCTTCTAAGGAGCAAGCATCTTTTAGCTTCGTGATCCCAGTTACCTAGGAAGCTGAAGATAGAAGAACTTTAGAGTTGGAGATTCTGAACTGCAGTGGCCTAAACCAATCAGGTAACCACACTGAGTTTGGCTTCAGTAAGTTGAACTTCTGAGAGCAGAGTCCACCAGTCTTCCTAAGGAAGGGTGACTGGCACAGATCAAAAGTGTAAAATGTCAAAGCTCCTAGAATGATTAGTATTGAGATGAGGCCCATGAGTGGTCTCTGCAATTCCAGTCTGGAAAATCTTTTTTAAAAATTTTTTAAAAATTAAACACTCTACTTGCATCTTTCTCCATTTGTTCCCTTACATTTGTCAAGCACTTTATCATTTATAAGCACATTCACATGTGTTGTCTATGTGATCCTGGGCAAGTGTCTTACTGCTCTAGATAACTGAGTATAAATTGAAGCAGTAGAGGGAGTTTTCTCACCTGGGAGTTGCCTGTGCCAATGAAAGAACTAGTGTAGTTTCTAATTCTTTCATGTGTGCTATCACATTTAATTGTCATGTCATTGTTCAAAAAGCTTCATGGACTTCTGTTCTTCATAGGAAAACATCTCAGATTTTAATCTAGTATTCAAGGTTCTCCATCATCTGATAACATAAGACCTTTCCAGTCTTCTATCACTGCCTACCTCATTGTAAGTAAAGTGCCATAGAAGTTATTTTTATTATGAATATTACATCCCCCTCCCATCTTCTTATACTTCGTTTTCCATCATAGTCTCTATAATACAGCTATCGTGGCTTACTTGTCGTTCCTCAGAGAGGATATCATTCATCTCCGAGGTTTTTATTGGCTCTCACCCATATCTAAAATACTTTGCCCCCTCACCATTACCTCTTGGTCTTCTCATTTTCCTTCAAGAATCACATCAAAGCCTACCTTTTGCAGAAGGTCTATCCTCTGCCTCTCTCTCTTCATATATACATATATGTGCATATATATGTATGTATATATACATATGCAGATATATATATATATATATATATATATAAAATTTATTTTATGTACCTAGCTCTAGCTATCTACATATGTTGTCTCCCCCATTAGAATATATACTCTTTGAGGGAAGGGACTAGTTTTTGTTTTTTTTCTGTTTTTACCATTTTTTGTATCCCCTGAATTTAACATGGTGTGTTGTACATGTTAAGATTTTAATCCTTACTGACTGACTCCATATATTTAGTAGGATAACTGGTCCGCTTTCCATCTTTCCATGCTTTCCTATTTCTATCCCTTTGTTTACACTGCTCCCCGAGCCTGGAATACCTTTCCCTCCCCCTTTGTTAGCAGAAAAATTCCTCATCCTTTAAAACCCAACTCAAATGCTCCCTCTTCTGGAAAGTCTTCCCTAAAACCTCCAGCTAGTAAGGACATTTTTCTCCTAATTGTCAACTAACACTTTGCTTGAACCTCTCTTATGTTCGTTAAGCATTATTTATGTTAAAACTATTTGTTAATATTTCCCTCCATAGCTCCATGAAAGGAGGGTATCCTACTGCTCTCTGAATTTTAGTGGCCTGGTTGGTATCATCTCCCTCCAGTCCAGTCCATCAATCACATAACTGTACAAGTCATTTTCCATATGTATAAGTCTGACTCTATCAGTCCCCTACCTAATTAAACTCAAGTGGCTCCCTATTGACTCCATGATCTGAGATCAAAAATAAGCTCCTCTATTTAGCTTTGAAAACCTGTCACTATCTGAACCTGAACTACATTTCCAGCCTCGTTATACACTACTGGTCTTCCCAACATTCCATAATCCAATCAAATTGGCCTTCTCTCTGGGACTTTAATTTCTAGCTTCTTGCACTTGAGCTGTGCCTGGAATATATTATCCTTTCCTTAATCTTCTAGAATTTCTTTTCCTTCAAGAAACAGTTCAAATACTAACTTCTGAGCAAAGCCTTTCCCAACAAATGAACAGGACCCTCCTTCCCAAATTATTTTGTATTTAATTACTTTGCATTCATTTTATATTTTTTTCTCTTGACAGTGATTCTGAATCTACACATATGTACTTGTTGGGAGGTATGTAGTAAGTCAAAACTAGAGACGTTTCATAAAGAAAAAATGCTGTAAGATTCTTGAGAGGAGGGATTGTTTCGTTCTTTTTATTCAAATCCCCAGCATTTAGCAACATGGCTGGCATATAACAGGCATTTAATAAATACTTATTGATTGTATAAACTTTGCATCTCTCCTGCTACCTAGCAAAGCACTATTAACGTAGTAGGTGTTCAACTAATATCTAACTGAATGGGAAAAGATGTACTATTTTGTGGCTCATAATAATTAGCCATGTAACATGTTGAATAAAACATGAAACCAAGCATTCTTCCAGTTTCAACCCCAGTGCACAATGCAGTACCACATCACCGAACTTAAACTGGCTACAGATCTGTACTTGCTTCCAAATGAAATTGATACGTGTGGAAGGAAAGGGTGAAGAGGGACTTTATGTCAGGTTCAGTGGAAGGAGTTGTGGATAGGTACTTATTGAAGCATGAATCCCTCCTCACTTTACTCATGGTCTTAGCCTTATGGCCAACACATGCAGCGAATTGGCATATTCGAGACTTGTGGTAAATTTGTCTATGAGAATCATGTGCTGCTATGCATACTGGCTAAAACAGGATGGGTGGGGTTGAATATGACTCTTGGTAATATAAGACATAGGCAAGAAAGCAGGCCTATGTGATCCTGTTTAGATGTATGTAAAGAGGGATGTTTCCCACCTATAATAATGAAACAAAATAAACAAAAAAATTAATATTGGAAAGAAAAAAGTAGGTGAGAATCTATTAGCTCCATAGAGAGTCTAACATGGAGCAACTATACCCATTCTAAGCTAGCTGCTTAGATGAGCCTTACCAATATCTACCATATCTTTAATAGATCAGTTTAAGGTAAGGCACTGGAATTCCCTGTGATCCACATTGACCTTCTGGTGAGCTCCTGATCTTGACTCTCTGTAGAGTTATCTTTTGGCCAAAAACAAACCTTGAATTCTTTCCCTATGATTCAAACATTACATCAGTCCCCAAAAAACAACAAAAACTCTTTCATATCCTTGGAATTCTTTTGTTTTTTGTTTTTTGAAGACTTGGCTTCTCATTTGGCACAAGCTGGAATAGTGAGGCTATTCACATGTCCACAAAATCTTTGATCTATGCCATTTCTGACCTGAGGTGATTAAGCCCTTCCTCAGGCAACCTACCAACCACCTGATCCCAGGGGCCCATTATATTGATACCAAACTTAGTGAGGACACCTGAGCAACATATAACCCACTGGAGCCCAGAACTCCCAAGCTTAAGACCACCTTAACCACCCTTAACCACCTTCAGCCCCCTTCATAGCTGAATTTACAAACACTCCACAATGACCAACTTCCTTGGAATTCTTGATAACACTTCAACATTCTTGTTGATAATTTACAAAAACTGCAATCTTCCTTAATAACTTAATAAATTCCTTGTTGCTCCTATCATACCTTGGCATTTCTTGTTCCCACCCACCCTTCAAATATTAATAACTTGAAGGAGTAAAAGGAGCACTTGATCCAGATCAAAAGACCTGGGTTTTATCCCTCCTCTAACACTAAAGAAAAAGACATAATGCAATCAAGAGGAATGAAAGGGGGAAAAAAGAGCAACAGAGTGTAGTTAATTCCCTATTAATGAGTAGACCTTTAACCAGGTGACTTTAGACAAGTCATTTGACTTTTACCTATCTAAAGACAAAGAACTATGCCAATAATATCTTCAGGGTCCTTCTAGTTATGATTCTAATTTTAAGCATAAGAATAAATTATATTCTGAGGAAAAGATTGGGGGGGAGACATAAAATAATCAAGTACTTTTTTGTTGTCTTCATTCTCTTGCCACAGTGCCCCACACATTTATATTCTTTGCTCAGTTACTTAAAAATATATTCTATGCTAGATATAAAGGCACTCGTGTCTCAGAGGAAATTGGTGTCTCCAGATCTTGGCAATGTAGGGTGGATGTATATTGATAGCACAGTACTTGGAAGCCAGCAATGTATCTTCCTGTACTGCACCTGGATTGTCGATTTTAATCTCTGGGATACTCCATCACTCTCTATATATGAACACCAAGAAATTCATCGTCTACATTCCTCTCTCCACTCCATTCACAAGAAACTCCTTTTTACTGCTACTGTTTCTTATATTTTTGCTAACTGCATTGTTGTTCTTCCTAGGTTTTAGGGAAGAGCTATGCCATCTGTAGACAGCACATGATTATAACTTCATTTCAGACAAGCATCAGGAAGATAGAGAGACAGACAGAGTCCTTCTTCCTTCCTAAGATGAATCATAACAAGTCAACACAGGACACTGTCATGTTTAAGGGAACATTTTTTAAGCAGCTCATCCAATTCCTATCCCAAGCATAAAAATGATACATCTGAAGCATATAAATGAGCACAAGGGTGGTCTTTACTCAGGAAAATAGCAGAAAGTAGGCAGGGATGTATGGAAATTAATGAGCAATGACCCATAGGTCAGAACTAAGGTAGTGTCTGAGTACAAGAGCCCCGAAGGAGCGCATGCTCTCAAAGACCTTCGTCCAAACAGAGCTTTGGATAAATTGACAATTAAGGCTTTCATTAACAACTAGTCCTTTAACCTTTTATTGTGGCACAATTATTTATGTATCCTCTTAAAAGCTGAGGGCAGAAGCCTTTCAGAGAGAAAAGCTTAATCAGTCAGGAAAAATCCTTATCGGGAAATGGAGGATGGTTCTGTCTATGTCCAAGGCTAACCGGAACATAACATAAACTATTTATGGAGGAGAAGCTTTTTGACATCCTTTTTTGTCTAAGCTAGTTGTTACATTTTATGAGGCTGAATGGGGAGTGTGAAAAGAATAGAATTGCTCCTGCAGAGGAGCTTGAGTCACTAGAGAAAATAAATATGATTTTTTAAAGAGTATAAGACTCCTATCAGTTTTCATTAGCTCCCACATCGAAAGCATACTATTATAAAATTTTAAGCAGCCTCAAGCACAGAAATTTTACAATTTAAATATTGTATTCAGGTAGCAACTTTTCTAGAGTTTTTAGAAAACTAGTGTAGGGCACCACCTAGAGGCTGAAAAAATCATGCCTGATTTTAAAAATCACAAGAAGACCTGGTTTTTTATTGGAAACTGAATTCGCTTTCTTAAAAAATTAGCCACCTACATATTTTTTTTCTTTTTAAGCCACAGTAATAAACTACTGCTTATGGATCTACTTTGCACTCAAGCAATTACATTGGGGCAGAAAGCCTTTGATACAAGGTCTTACGATTATTTCTAGTATTAAAAATGAATAATTAGACAGGCAGTTTTCTCTTCCAAGATAGAAGAAAAGCAGATGTAAACTAAATTCATGATATAGTAAAATACCAGGAAAGTAAAAATCTTCTTTTCTCTATGCCTTTGATATAATTAATACCCTGTCATATCACTCTTTCTTATATGCACATGAATGTTAATACCTTTCCAAAAATAGAAATAAAAGGATTTAGATTCTATTGTTGATGCCACTATTGGAATCCAGGAGACAAGACTAAGATTTGGTAGTGAGTAGTATATCACAGAAGCACAAAAGTGCAGAAATACAGGAAGGTGTCTCAATGGTCGGTTAGTTCAGCTTAGGCTCCAAAAAGAATCCCTTCTATAACATACTCAAGAAGTGTGGAGGTAGATGGGGAGAGGACCCATTCCATTTTTGGTTGGTTGATTGTTAGGAAGAGTTTTCCTTATGTCAATTCTAAAATAACCCTTTTTAAAAAATTTTCACACATTGATCCTGATTCTGCTCTCCGAGGTCTAATCCCTATTCCACAAGACACGTCTTTAAATATTTAAACCCGGTTATCATGGCTCCACTAAATCTTCTCTCACATTCTTTCAAACAATGCTTATATGGCCTGCACTGAAAGCCCTTCCCCATTCTGGCTTGCCTTAATGTGAATGTTCAATAGTTTATCAGTGTCCTTGTTAGGAGGTAGTGTTTAAAAGTGAACCCTACACCAGATATGGCCCAAGGCAGAATGAAAAAGAACTTTCATTTCCTTATTTCTGGACTCATAGCTCTCAGTGCAAGCCAAGGTCAAGTTTTTTTTTTGAATGCTACATCATTCCACTGGTTTACATTGAGCTTGTGGTCCACTAAAACCCTAAGATCATTTTCAGATTAAACTTCTGTCTAAATGTATCTTTTCCATCTGATACTTGTGAAGCTGATATTTTGGACATTCTTTCCATTTATCCCTACTGAACTTCTTGTCAAATTCAGCCTACTGTTCTAGAATGTCAAGATCTTTTTTTTATTATTATTCTGAAAGTGCCATCTGATATGACAAGTCAACAAGTGTTTTTTAAGTACGTATATGCTAAGCACTTAGCATTTTGCTAAAGACTGGGAATACCAGCACAAGTAAAAAGAAGGGCATTCCCTGTCTTTAAGGAGTTAACATTCTAAGGGGAAAAGACAGCACATAAAAGAATCTGAGCAGTGGGAAGTGGTTTGGGGAAGGGAGAAGGTACCTACATGGGGACATGGTGAAGAAAGATATCTGAAGAGATTAAAGCCCAGAGAGAAATGAAGGCATGAACAAGACTGGCCTGGGCCTTTCCTTAAAGTGGAGGTTCTGAAAGAAGTTGACCAACCAGAAAAAGAAGCCACAGGGACAGAGGATCTTCTAGGATAAGAAGGCTGCTGGAGAATGATAAAGAAAGAAGTTCAGAGAGTCAGGAACAAAGTCCAAAGAGGAATGACCGTATGTGAACCATCCTTCCAATTTTCAATTATCTGTAAATTTGATTAGAACATTATCCATGCCATCATCCAAACCACTGATAAAAATGTTACCAGTGCAAGACCAAGTACCACCTATCCCCAGGATAAGCTATTGAAGACCTCCTTGAGACATTAAAAATTATTACTTGAGATTGGCCAGTCAACCAATTTTGAATCCACCTAATTGTACTATCATCCAGCCCATATCTCTTTATCTTTTCCACATAAATATTATGAGATACTTTATGAATTAATCAATTAACAAGCATTTATTAAGTGCTGACCATGTAAAAGGCACTGGACTCAAATAAATGATTTCCTAAAATCTAGATTAATGACACAGCACTCCCCAGATCTATCCTTTCTGTAGAAAAAAATAAGGTTCATTTGGCATGACCTGTTTTTGATGAATCCATGCTGAGTTTTTGTCATTACCATTTTCTTTTCTGGGTGTTCACTAACCATCTCTATAATGATTCATTCTAGAACTTTTCCAGGAATCAAAATTGAGTTCACTGACTATTCTGGGCTAAGCCTGACTCAGGCCAATCTCCTGGTAGTTTATGTTCAATATTGGAGTGAAATTAGGCATTAATAGGTTACCCAACAATTAACAAAAGTAAATTTACTTAGCTATGGCAGATGGATATTTCACAGGGACATGCATTGAGAACACTCAGCCAATTCAGCTGAATGAAGATCCCTTACCTGAGCTGCCCATCATGGTTTGCTAGACAAGCATCAGGAAATACCTGGAGCTTCTCACAGTGGTTTATATACAAACAACTAGGAAATTATGTCAATAGCTTGAACCTTTTGTTCCCTGAAGCAATAAAGTCCCAAGGATAGTTTCAATTCCTCTTAAGGAAAAATTAGTGTAATGCTCGTGGTGGGCCAAAATTAGGATATTGCTCCCACCACACTTGGTCTTTGGTTTGTAGAGCACTGTCTTCCCCTTTTCTGAAAACTGTAACATTTATACATCTCTAGCCTTATGACACCTCTCCTGTTCTTCATGGTCTTTCAAATATCAATGATAATGGTTTAGTAATCACGCTTACCATTTCTTTTGTAAGTGTGGCAAAGGTTTGGCTGGCTGCCTGCAAGAGGACCCAAGTCACTAATGACCCTGGGAGTTCTTCTTAGCATGGGAAGAAAGGAAGATAGCTTCTTCTTTCAGATCAGGAGTGGAGGGCAGGACTTCCTCCTTAGTATGGGAATTTTGAAGGATCTCTCTAGAAGGAGAAGAGAGAGAACACAGGAGAAAAGGGAGTTTTGGGGGACTGTTCCCAACAAACGGACAGAGTACAACCAGAGCAATAGGGGTGAGGGGGAGGACAACTACATGTACAATTGCTTTTCTCAACTCCAAGACTCCAGTGAAATATCTTAGAGCTGAAAACTAAAATGACCAAGAAAGAGATAAATACCATTTTAACAATGAAATCTCAAGTGCTTGCTTAGGGAGAATGAGGGAATGAGTCATAGAACAACTGACCTGCCGTCCCTTGACTTACTTCAGATGTCTGCAGCTATCACCCATTTCTTTTTAAATGAGAATTTTAAAATACTAGTTTCTGCTTAATTATTTCTAACAGTCAAGTTTTTTTTTCATCAATTAAGAAAAGGAAAGAAAAAAAATTTGTGTAAGACTGTGTTCCCATCCACAGCTAGTTTTAAATCTTTTGCCTAGTTGATAGGGAAAGGTGCCCTCTAAAGCCATTGAGGTTACTCTTGACTGACATCCTGGCTGCTCAGACTGGGTACTACCAGGCTTACTCTTCTTTTTTCTTCAGGTCTGTATTATCCAGAGTAGTTGCCAGTCCTCAACATAATTCCATGAATCTCTATGGTGCAGAGATATGGTGGAAGTAAATTTAGCAAGTGAAGACCACTGAACACTTCAACAATAAACACAACAATAACAACTGATATTCATAGAATCATTTAAAGTTTTGAAAGCACTTTGCATGTGTCATATATGTGATCAACATGACCCAATGATGTAAATACTGAAATCATTGTATTTAAAAATCCAGACTTAGAGGGAAAACAACCTGGATTTTAATCTTACCTCTGCCACAAGTGGTAGGACCTTTGGCCTTTTTAAACCTTTGTTTCCCTTTCTGTAAGATGAAGATAAAAGCTTGTGGTACCCCTCTTGTGAGGTTATTGAAGCTTAAATGAAATAATGTGAATTGCCAATTTTGAATTGTTTTATAATGTCAAATATTATTACATTCTCTATTTGACCATTCAAGAAATTGAGGTTCTAGGATGTTACGTGGCTTGGTCACATGGTAAGTGTCAGAGGTGGAATTGGAACCTTTGTCGCTCACATCTCCAAGTTCAGCACTAGTCTACTCCCCAAAAAGATTAAAAATAAAAATTCAAATTTTGATTTAATGGTTGCTAAACACCAAAGAGAGAGAACACCCACAATGGTTTATTTTAGTATTCACTGAATCTACAAAAACCTGGCATTCTTTTCACTAAATCTGCATGATTTCAGTTCCATTCAGTGGTCTAACTAGAACCACTAATGCAGGCATTTTGGTCCCAAATATTTGGGGGTGGTTATTCACAGTATAAAAATTAATAAATATAAAATTCCATAACACAATAAATATATGTTTTCTCATATTTTGCTGCTCACAGCACTCCCTACTACAAGCAAGAATGTCACCTGGCTAGGCATAGCAAAGTGACCTGTCTCCTTGCCAAGCTTTTTCTTTGGTCCAAATTCATTTTCATGTTAAGCAAAAAATGATCTTGGGAATTTCTAATTCCATCAGATAGTTAGTCAAGAAAAACTCTGCTATCTACTTATAAACATGAACACAGATGCTCATTCACAAAACTTTCCATGATTCCTACAACCCCCAGCAACTTTCCCAATAGAATTCCTCTCCCTAGCTTGAGCACTCGTTCCCTCTCTTGAACTCTCCTACTACCTACCTGACAATGACTCATGATGTTCCCTTGCACCATGGATGCTTTTGTAGTCTTCAATTTTAAAAAATGATTGTTATTAAACTTTTCGCCATTTATATCTCACTCTGCTCATTTACTCTGTGAGCTTCTTGACAGGAACCATTTTCCAGAGTACAATGCACTGTTATATAAAATCAGAGAAATACCTTGGAAGAGACTTTAAAGTTCATTTGATTCAACTTGTAATTAAGCAATAATGCTCTAACCAACATGTCTGACAATCAATTACATGGAATACTCTTGTATACCTCCACTAATGGAGGATTTACTACTTTGAAAGTTATCTTATTTCACTTTTGGACGTCTTTACTTATTAGAAAGTTTCTCCTTATACCAAACCTACATCTGCCTCTTTATACCTACTGGTCAGGATTCTAGGATCAAGCAGAAAAATCCCAATTCCTCTTCCATATCACAGCTGTTCAAATACTGGAATCATATCATCCTCAACTCTTTACTGAAGAAAGTAACCCTGGTTCTTTTGACTGATCCTCATAAATTATGTTCTCCTATACACACCTGTCTATCTACCCACCCTTCTCTAGACCTACACTAATTCAACATTTAATAAGCATCTATTGTGTGTCAAGTTCTGGAGTTACAAAGACAAAAATAAAACAGGCCCTGACCACAAATGGTAGGCACTGAACAAACACCTGTTTATTTCAATTTATTAGTACAAGATATTTTATATTCCTCAATCATGGAGAATAGTAGGGTGGTCCGGTGGTCAGACATTGCTGGAAGCTATATGTTTTAGAGCTAAGATTAGTACTAGGGCTATCTTTTCCAATGCATAGAGTCCTTAATGGAACCTCCCTAAACCTTGCAATGGCAGGTTGGAAAAAGAAAGGAAGGCATTGATGAAGTTAAAGGGGAAATTAATATGATCTAAGTGTGTTAGAAAGGTCACTCCAGTTCTCTTTTCTCCTGAGCCCAAACTCTGTTTCCACTATTTTTTTTTTTTAGCTCTGTCTCCCATCACACTTCATTCCCTCACTGAAATTAATAATACAGCATCCATTCTGCAGGTATGTATTCCATTTGTGATCCCTATGGTCTAAACAAATTTCTGTACAGCATTATGCTTTTTTTTTTTAAATAGCTGCACAGAGTATACCATGCAGCAAGATGATCTGGAAATCACTAAGAAATGCATGTTTATTCTTGTTTTTCCATCTAACTACACACTTGGGCTTCACAAAATAACAACAACAACAAAAACCCAACAACCTAGTCCTAACATAAAATGAGAATTTCAGGGCATGATATACCACAGTAACAAACAGAGGAGATGAAATGCCATGTGCTGTAGGACAGTGCGATGCTATCCCTCAAAGGAATGTAATTATAATGTCAGCTGCAACAGAGTACCCTTTCTGTTCTGCCACATGTGGAGAGGAGACAACTAATGTGAGTACATGAATGTTTATAAACACAGTGGGATGAGAAACCAGCCCTGCTAGAGACCCAGAAACTTGAATAATTCTCTGTTAGATGATAGATCATGGCATTTTAGCCGGAAGGGACCTTAGAGGCCATTTAATCCAGCTTCTTCATTTTAGAGATGTAGAAGTTAAGTGAGTTGCCCAAGATAGGTCACACAAATAGAAAGTAACAGTGCTGGGATTTTAATCAAAGTCCTCTTTCACCAAACCTCTTTCTACTGTAACAGGATTATTGATGGCATGGTAACTGGGGCACTCATTCTCCATGGGCTCCCATAAAGCTACCCTAGGTTCTATGTACATTGTGTGTCAGAATCCTCTTTACACCATAAACAGCTCATGAGTGGCCACCAATATGTTTAATTTTACTAGACAGTCTTATTTTATTGTCAGGAGATACACACTTCATTTAAACCAAGGGCATTTAATGAAATAGCAATGTAATAAACATAATAACATGGCACTCATTCAATAAAGCTGGAGCTCCCCAACCCCTTACTCCAAACACAGTCACTCTTAGTCTATGCCCATTACCTTCTGTGAGCAGTCTGACTGAAGGAAAGAGAAGTATTGCCATTGAGTTAACTAAGAAAATGGCAGTCCTCTCCAGAAGGGGAGAGGCTATTAACCACTGTTCCCTTTCCCCCAGTGGATAGAGGAAAGAGTGTCAGGTGATCTTGAAATAGTAACCCGGCTGAAAACAATAGCATTGGAACAGTTGAAGGTTGGAAGAACTTCCATTCTCCCTTGCAGGGGAAAGACTTATTAACCATAGCGTCCTTAGTCAAAGTTGGACAGGGGATCAGGTGACTATGATAACTGAAAACCAGTTGGAACAATTAAGTGGTACCCAACAGTGAACAGCTGAGATGCCACATCTGGTAGGGAAAAGGCCTAACAGAGAACAGAGTAACAGTATTGGCAGAATGCATCAGCAGCTCTTCAGTGTCAGAGATGGAAGACTCCCCTCCACCATATCTGTCCTAATTATATGTGTTCCTTTAATGTGTACCCATCCACATAGGTATCTTGGCCATACTTGCTTCCCATGTGTAAATACCCCACATGTAATCTATAAGAATATCCACTCTTCCTTCCATTGTATTCAAAGAAGACAAAGTAAAAAAAGGTTTTGTAGGGAATGCTCTACTCTTATTTATAAAACGACACAATTTCATTAAATAAATAAATTTTATTTGAACTACGTGTTTTGTTTAAGTCAATAAGCATTTATTACATACCTACCAGATCCTAGACATTGTACTTAGTGCTAGGGATACAAAGAAAAGCAGAAGACCGTCCCTGTTCTGAAGGATCACAGATCTGATGGCAGTGAAAACATGCACACAGACTGTAAGAACAAACTATGTACAGGATAAACTGGAGATAGCCAATAGAGAAAAGAACTAGGATTAAAGGGCATTGGGAAAGGCTTCCTGTAGAAGGTGGCACTTGAAGTAAACTAGGGAAGAGAGGAGGTGGAGATGAGAATGAAGGAAATTGATTCTAGGCATGGGAGATAACCATTGATTAAATACCCAGAGTCAGGAGATGGAGGATCTTGTTTACAGAGGAAAAAGAAGACCAGTGTGACTGAATCACAGAGTACATAGAGGCAAAAGGGTTAAGAAGAGATGCAGGTTATGAAGGGCTTTGAATGCCAAATGGAAGGTTTTATATTTGATCCTGGAGATGATAAGAAAGCCACTGGTGTTTACTGACTATGGGGATGATATGGTCAGACATGTGCTTTAGGAAGATCACTGTCTTGACAGCTGAGATCCTCTGGCCAACAAGAAAAAGTTTACACATTGGTGAAGTCCCGTGATCTATGGGTTAGGGAGGATTCTGATCTACAAAGTACCTAAAACCTGAATGGGTGAAAAAGGCCTCAGAGGCTACACCAATATCTACCTTAATTACATAGTTATTTGTCCTGACTCTGTTATGCAATTTTAAACTCCCAGCATATAGCAGTTCATCCTGCTCTTTCAAGTTCCAGGGTAATGCTGATGAATAATGGTCTAATTATTGTTGACTAATGTATGAAAGGACAGCTAAGTGGCACAGTGGATGGAGCGTCGGGCCTAGAATCAGGAAGACTCATCTTCTTGAGTTCAAATCTGGCTCAGACACTTACTTGCTGTGTGACTCTGAGCAAGTCACTTAACCCTGTTTGCCTCAGTTTCTCATCTGTAAAATGAACTGGAGAAGGAAATGACAAATTTCTCTAGTATCTTTCCCAAGAAAACTTAAATCTGGTTATGAAGAATCAGACATGACTGAGAAATGACTGAAAAGATAAAGAAGGTGAGAGGCTCTTGTAATGCCCAATTTTTGCTACCATTTTGTGGGGGAAAAAAAGCATCTGGTCTTTCATCTGTGGATAATGTTTTCAAAAGCATCAGTTATCCCTTAGAAAGAGATTTCTGAAAGGTTTTCTGATGGTCCTCTGAAATCCTGGCTGTGGAATACATAAACAGCATTTCCCTTTTATTAGATCAGCAATGTCTCTAGGACTATCAACACCAGTGACAGTATTCACCCAACTTTTGGACACACATATATATTCTTAGGAATCTGAGCCATTATTCTGTGAAGTGGAAAAAAAACCTTTCACTATGTGGTGGAAACAGCTGTTCTTTATAATCTAATTAGACATTCTATTTTGGTGAGTTGTACTTTTTTTCTGTATACTTCTGCTTAATGTTTGAATGACTTACAGAGTTCTTGGGGAACTGAGCTGTACTGAAAGATGAGTCTTTGAATTATCCACTGTAAAACTTAGATGGTTACTGGAACAAATACAATCTGTTACTTCATTCCCTATGCTGTCAAGTAAGTACTCAAATAAATCTACTACAGTTAAAGAACAGAAAGTCAAGAGAAAATCATTCAAGGAAGGTGAGAGACCTAGTGAAACAGAGGTTTGAAACACAACTAAAATCCAAATCATATGCACACAGTATGGCACAGCAGATAGTGCTGGTCCCAGAATCCAGAAGACCTGGGTTCAAATTCTGCCTTATATACTTACTAGTTGTAAGACCCTTGGCAAGGTATTAACTTCCCTTATCCTCTGTCTCATCATCTAAAAAATAGGGATAATAGTGGTAATAATAAACCTTACTTCTCAGGGTTGAGGATCCATTGAAATAAAATGTAAAGAATTTGCAAACTCTAAGGGCCTAGGTAAAGGTTAGTTATTATTATTCCAGCACATGAAGTGCCAAAGAACCCACCATCTTGGGTACAGAGAAGAGTCCAACAAGCACTGAGGTAAAGTGGCCTATCTCCTAATAACAACAATAATTAACATTTATATCATGCTTACTATGTGGTAGGCATGGTGTTAAGCATTTTATAATTATCTCATTTGATTCTCACAACAACCCTGGGAGGTCGGTGTTATTATCACTCCCCCATTTTACAGATGCAGTTGGACGGCTCAGTGGAAAGAATGGTGGGCCTGTAGTCAGGAAGACTCATCTTCCTGAGTTCAAATCTGGCCTCAGACACTCACTAGCTGTGTGACCCTGGGCAAGTCACTCAACCGTGTTTGCCTCAGTTTCCTCATCTATAAAATGAATTAAAGAAGGAAATGGCAAACCACTCCAAGAAAACACTAACTAGGGTCATGAAGAGTTGGACACAGATGAACAACAGCCTTTATGGATGAGGAAATGCAGATCTTCCTGACTCTAAGGCCCAGCATGTTTTCTACTACACTGCCATGATATCTAGCCAGGTTTACCAACATTACTTAAATTGGGGCTGAAGCACTGAATGTGTTCAGCTGCATGCTAGGCCTCTAGTTGCAGCCCTCCCAAAGAAGTATGAAGTAGTGGAAAGATTACTGACCCTTAATCCCCAATGTTAAGTGACTTAACCTTTCTGAAGCTAGAGCTGCAAATCTGTAAAATGAGCCTCATAATGTCATTCTTACAGGTCTGTTATGGAGATCACATTGCATAATACACATGAAGTATCATACAAAAGGGCTGTTACTGCTATTATTTTTTTACTGCAAACTTAACAAATGAAAATATTTCAACATACAGAAAAGAACAAGACTTATGAGTAAACGAATTTCCACTGTGCAGTTTTTTTAAGAAGTGTGTGTACATACATATTTGACAGAATAATAACAACAACAATAAAAACCAACCCTGCTTTATTTAGGTCTCTTTCCTCACTTTTTTGTTTGTTTGTTTTCTTCTGTGAACTAAAAAACTGCTTTATTGAATTTATGTTTTGTATTTCTATCACTACTTATTAACATATCTCCCTGTAAGTAAGGTCAATTTTAGTGTAAGGAAAGTGGATTTTAGTGTGTGTGAAGTGAATTTTTGTTATTATTTCTTAATTCAGTTTCCCAGGATCCATAGCCACAACAATCTCTTGTTCCCAGGTATTAGATATGA
This sequence comes from Pseudochirops corinnae, assembly GCA_028646515.1. Taxonomy (NCBI): domain Eukaryota; kingdom Metazoa; phylum Chordata; class Mammalia; order Diprotodontia; family Pseudocheiridae; genus Pseudochirops; species Pseudochirops corinnae. Next base: position 55,674,891 of record CM053590.1, on the reverse strand, counting down.
GTTCCCATAATTATGGTTCAAAACATCTCTGCCACTCTTGTGCAGCTTTATATAATGATAAATAATGTAAACATCTACTGTGGCTACCCAGTGAGGTACAGGGATGGGGTGATGTAAACTTGTGAGGTCATTGTTAGCAATAGGCCCTCTTTGTCGCCCCTATAAAGCAGGTGAACATTGGTCAGTGAAGGGTTGAATGCACAAATGCTGTATGTGCCTCAACTGGCCCCTATTGAGGCTTAAGGGGAACCTTAGGGTTAAAGGCACAAGCTGGAATGTTGTATGCCTTGACAGGCCCTATCAAGGTTTGGGGGGAATCTGTGTTGCCTCAATTGGCCCCCATTGAGGCTTGAGGGGATTGAGGGGGATACACAAGTTGTATCTGTCTCAACTGACCCCATAGAGAAGTAGGGGTAGTTGCTGTGAGAAGGGTGATTAGGAAATACTATAGGAATTGTGCTTCCATTTTCAACAATCCTCTCCTAAAAAAACTAAAATAAAATAAAGTAAGATTATTAACCTCTTCTTAGTGTCTTTCCTCTCTGATCAGATCAAGAGGGAACCTGTGCTAGCAGCCCTCCTCTGTGCTGTGTTTGTCTTCCACTACCTTATTACCTCCTTCCCAAGTAGAAGTCCTCCCTAGTAACAAAACAAATTAATGCATTGGCCATATCTCATTCTACATCTTAAGATATTGTCAATTTAATTGCTATTTTTGTGACTTTAGACTAGTCATTTGACTTTCTTAGGTCTCTATTTTTTCTTCTTTATGTTGGAAAATAGTACCTCTCTTTACCTACCAAATATAATTGTTTTGAGAATAAAATAAATTGGATTTCAAGATAGAAGAGCTCTTAAGGATCATTTGGTCCAAAGGTAACATTTTACAAAAGGGGAAACTGAGGGTTTTAGAGCCATCCTAGATGACTTCTTTTTAAAGGTTTTTAAGGCCATCTAGGCTAATCCCCTCATTTTACAGATGAGGAATCTTGAGGCCCAGGGTAGTTATGACCTTCCTAATCTCACACTGGTAGTAAACAGTAGAGGTATGATTTGAACCCAAGGCGTCTGACTTGAGCCAGTACTCTTTTAACTGTATTATGCAGAATGTTGCCCCCCATGATCTCCTAGATGGCAAGAAACAGAGCTGAATTTCAAACACAGGTCCTCCACCTCTCACTCCATGGTCCAGCGCACCACACGTGTGAAATTACTTTGAAAAGGTTTTTAAAGTGCCATGTAAATTCAACATGGTACCAGATATGAAGCTACAAGCCTAAAATCCCAACTACCAGAAACTGAGACTGACAGAGCTCCACAAGTTTCACAGTCATGAGACGTAGTGGGCTACACCCCTTAGGTGGACACAGTGAACTGGGTATTAATACGGTAAACCCCCAAGAGTGGAAACAACCAGTTACTTAAGGAAGGGCAAATCTGCCCATGTCAGAAACAGAGCACATTAAAACTCTCATGCTGATAAATAATGGAAACAGAAGACACAGAGGCCTCTTCACTAAATGGGCATTACCTCACTCTGAGTGAGAAACTGAAAAGGCCTTAGCCTACAAGGGCCAGGGTCTCCCATTGCATCCTGGGACATCTCCAGTCATCCTGATGAATATCAGGCCACTGCACCAAGATGGCTCTGGAGGAGAAAGTGAGGCTGGTACTCTTGCACAGCCCTGCCTCACTCAAATCCAAGTCAACTGCAAGTTATGTCATCATCTCCGTGAAGTCACTGTCCTCTTTGAGAACAAAGGACAAATACAACAACAACCTAGCAGTACAGATGTCAAAGATGTTTGCTGTTTGTTAGTTCCTTGCCTTATGTTTTAAATAAGTATGCTTTGCATTATTATAATGGCAGCTAGTTGGCATAGTGAATAGAGTGCTGGACTTGGGAGTCAGGAAGACCTGAGTTCAAATCCAGCCCCAGTCTTTTACCAGCTGTGTGATCCTGAGCAAGTTACTTAAACTCTGTCTGCCTTAGTTTCTTCATCCATAAAATGGGGATAATAAATAGCACCTACCTCCCAGGGTTGTTGTGAGGACCAAAGGAGAAGATAAGTAAAGCATTTTCCAACCTTAAAGTGCTATATAGACATTAGCTTAGGGTACATAAGTCTGGCTGGTTAAGATTCAGAGGTAGAAGAAGGGTTTGTAAGAAACAGAACATACACCCAAAAAGGGTTGAAAACTCTGCAGGTGGCATTGCGGGGTCACACACATACATGGACACGGACACACACACACACACACACACACACACACACACACACATCATTGTAGGCTGTGAATTGAAGGCAAAGGCAAAAATAAAAATGAACGGGATTACGGAGGAAACAATGACTGACTTTCACAATTTCTCCTCAGTTTTGAGGCATTTTCTTTCCCCTTGTCTGTCCTCTGACAGTGAGTAAAACCAGAAAGACAGCTGGAGCAGCAAAAGTTATGCAGAAATTGTTAAAACCCTTAAATTGAAAAGCAGTTGCCTGATCTCCATTGGCTGAGGGATCTTCTTCCCTGTGACTTCGTTATTCCAGTGGGACGAAAAATCAAATCAAATTAAATCCGGCAGCAGTGTGTGGAGTGGATTGGTGAAAGCTGTTGAATCCCTGACCCCTACTGAGAACATGTAGCTAAGATGCTGGTGATGTAGGCCCTATCTCAGAAGAGCCTTGGAGAAGCAGCATATTTACCCAAGGTCTCAGACATAGCATAGTATAAAGCAGTGGTTCTCAACCTTCCTCATGGCCCGACCCTTTAATACTCATATGTGGGTGTATCTGAATGTGGGCGGACCCACCTGGAGACAGATAGAGGAGCGGTGTCTCGGTTCCTAAGACTATTGGAAATATGTTTTTTCCGATGGTCTTAGGCAACCCCTGTGACCCCTGTGAAAGGGTCATTTGACCCCCAAATGGGTCGCAACCCCCAAATGGGTGGCAACCCACAGGTTGAGAGCCACTGATTTAAAGGAAACCCTTCTGAGCTAAAGGTAACAAGATCCCAGGGCCCAGCCAGGTATGAAAAGGGAGAGTATACACAGGGAGAAAGGTACAACGCAGGGAAAAAAGCAGATCTGTCAGAAAAATCTCAAAGCAACTTTTATGCTGAAGAATCTAAGTAGAGTGCTAGGCCTGGAGTCAGGAAGTCATGAGTTCAAATCCAGCCTCAGACACTTACTAGCTGTGTGGCCCTGGGCAAGTCACTTAATCTGTCTGTCTCAGTTTCCTCAACTGTAAAATGGGGATAATAACAGCACTTATCTCCAAGAGTTGTCGTTAGGATCAAATGAGAATATGCACAGTGTTTACCAAAGTACCTGGAAGAAAATTGGGAGCTTAATAAATGCTTATTCCCTTCCCCCCATAATGTCAGCTGTGCATGGCATACCCAAAAACTTTTAAATTGCTACACAGGTGCCAGATAGGAGGAAAGATGGAAGCAGGGGAGACCAATGGGGCATAAGGTGATAGAGGCTTTAATGAAGGTGACAGCGGTGGGAACACACAGGACCGGAGGAAACATTCTATCCTACACTGGGAGCCCTCCTCAGCATCCATGCTGTTAGAATCTCTCAGAAAGATCCTGAAAGCAACTGTTCCCCAAACTGGAAAGCAGCCTGAGCCCAGAGCAAATACCCTGGGACAGCTGTGAGAAACAACATGCACATACATAAATAGATGCATAATACATACAAAATGAATACAAGTTCATTTGGGGATGGAGGGACAGGGAGGATCAGGAAAGGCTTTATGTAGATGCAGTTTGAACTGAGTCTTGAAGGAAGCCTGAGATTCCTAGAGGGAGACTGAGGAAAAGACTAGGTATGGGGGAGAGGCCAATATCACTGTAGAGGGGAATAATGTGTAAAAAGGTCCTGAAAAGTAGGAAGGGGACAGGTTGCGAAGGGATTTAAACACCCAGTGAAGGAGCCTCAAAAATTTTATGGCAACAGAATATGGCAAATTGTAAGAGCCAGGTACTTGTTTCCCCTGCAATCCTATTCATTTTTCTTTTTCCTTTTATATTTGATACTGGAGGTAATAGGGAGCCACTGGAGGTTATTGAGTAGGGGAATAACACTGCTTTAGGAAACTCATCTTAGCAGCTATGTGGGAGAGGATTTGGATTGACGAGAGCCTGGAGGCATTGAGACAAGTCAGGGATTCCAGGTAAGAGCTACTGAAGCTTTGAACTGAGTTAGAGGTAAGTCTATTAATAACAGGAGGGAGAAAACATTTGAGAAATTCTTTGGAAATAAGTTACGGCAATTTAAAAATGAACAACTGGACTGTGGTCTGTGCCTTCAACAGTAACAGAAGTTTAGAAAACAGCTGGGTTTGGGGAGAAAGATAATGAAATCTGTTTTGGAAATGTTGAATTTGAGATGTCTACAAGACTTCAGTTCAAAATGTCTAGTGGTCTGGGCAATTGCTGGTCTTTCCTTTACAACCAGTACTATGCTTTGTATGTATTTGTTGGCAGGTTGTCTCTCTTACTGGATTGTAAGCCCCTTGAGGACAGGGACCATCTTTTACCTCTTTTTGTATTCCTAGCATTTAGTACAGTGCCTGGCACATAATAAGCACTCAATAAATGCTTATTGATTGATCCTTGTGTAGAATGGACAAAATGGTGGACTTAGTATCAGGAAGACATGAGTTCAAATTTGACCTCTGACACTTAGCCATGTTACCATGGGGAAGTCATTGAACACTTCCAACCCTCAGTTTACTCATCTATTAAATGGACACACTGATACCTGAAGTCTTACCCTAAAGGCATTGTGAGATTCAAATTAGATAATGTGTGCCAAGAGCTTTGCAAATGTGGAACATATTATTATATTATATTATTAATGTTATTATATCATCATACATTGTAGTATGAACTGGACCTGTGGCTTCATTGGTGTAGGCAACTCACAGATGAGGAAATTCCCTCTACCCTTGCAGTTCAATACCTCTTTCAACTAAGTCTTAGAGTATTGCTTAGGGCAGTAATACTAAACTCAAACAGAAATGAGGGCAGCTAACCAGGATCCCTGGGGAGAGTGGAGAGGCATACTGACTTGAAAACAACAAATTAACATTATCTATGTTTTATTGTAATTTATTTGTTTTCTTACATATTTCCCAGTTGCATTTTAATCTGGTCATGTTGCACTTGTGAGCATTGTTCCAGCCAGGTGTTTGACACCTCACCACTACACCATGCTGTCTTTTATTATATTACAAGATGTTATTCTCTATGAGGTATATTTCATTCAGGTACTAATTTTAATGGCTCCAGATGGAAGCTCTGAGCTCAGATGAGTTTGTGGGGACACTGAGCAAAATGACTAACTAACCATAATGAATTGAAAAAGTTAAAGACTGGAACAGCTGAGGATGTTTAGCTAGTTTATGGGATGCCAATCAGATTGTATGAAATAAGGAAATATACTCAATGATTCTAAGCTTCTCATCTACATGGCTAGAAACAACCCGAACCCACCATATGCTACCTGTGGCCTTTCAGCTCATTTGGTTCTTGATAAGCTGGTAAATTCAGGTGTGCCCTTCACCTTGCCTGGCACATAGACATAAATATTTGATTAGTTTACGGCCGTTTAGCATTCTCAGATGATAGCCTAGCATTATTTTAATAGACCATTCTTCCAACTAAATCTGAGAGCTCATTAACCTTTACTAGCATACCTCTGAGGATTGATTCCATTGAGAGCAAAGTCTCAGGCTTGAGAATTAGGAAGACTTTCTCTTTTCCATCTTCATTCTGGCAAATGGAACTCATTTAATGCAATTTATTGAGACCAATGTATAGTGAAAACCAGATAATGACCTGCAGCTTAAGCTATAATGTTGTATTTTACAATTTAAACTTAACAGAAGCTTCAGAAATAATAATAGGAGCTGACATAAAAAGACCAAAACAACACACACTTCATCCACATTGTCTGCATTACTGTTGCTGTTTTCAAGATGAGGAAACTGAGGCTCCAAAACTTTAAGTGTCTTAGGCAGGATAATGCAATTCAATTCAACAAGCACAGGTAAGTATCCACCATATAGAAGGCACTAAGGATACAATGACAAAAATTAAATAATCACAGCCCCCAAGAAACTTACATTCTAAGCAACATATACACAAGTGAATAAATACAAAAATAAGTTCTAATGGTTTAAAATTGGACTAAGAATGAGACACGTACATATCAAGTAATAATAATGGATGATTGGGAAAAGTCTCACATAGGAAGCAGGGATGAAGTTGGGATTTGAAGGGCAATAGTAATTCCAAGAGATGCAGATGAAAGCAAAGAAACCCCTAGGGATGTTGACTAGTTTGTGAAATGGCACAATATTGTGAAATTTTGTATACAGGGTATAGCAAATAGGCCAGTTTCACTGCATTATAGAGTGTATGAGGCAGCTTGATGTAAAAGCAGTGTAAAGATGAGTTGGAATCAGATTGTGAAGGGCTTTGAATGCCGGATGAGATTGCATTTTTTCCAAAGATCATAGGGAGTCACTCAAACCACATGAATATAAAAGTGATACTGTCAGCCCTGGATGTTAGGAATACCAACTTTGCAGTTGTATGGAAAATGGGTTGGAGGCTGCTGTTGTTTGTCCTTCATTCTCAAAGAAGACCATGACATCAGAAAGTTGATACCATGACTTGCGAGAGAATTGGATTTAAGTGGTCAGGGAAATTGGGTTGGAGAGGGGAGATATTGGAGGCTAAATAAGCAGAAGTCCAGGTGAGAAGGGATTAGGAGCTGAGCTAAAAGGATTGTGGTGTGAATGAGGAAACCGGAGAGACTTTGGGTAAGACTCAGATTAGATATGGAGAGTAAGGGTGAGTCAAGAATAACACCAAATTCCTGAAGCCTGAGTATGCAACAGAGGTGATAGATTTGAAACTTGATTTCCTGCGACTTTAGATCCAGCGATCTTTCCAACACATAAGTGAACTGAAAAACAGCGTCTTCCCCATACAGTTAGCCTGAAGCTCTGAGGTGTTAAGAAACTTAACCATGGTCAGATAGGAAATGTCTAAAGTGGAATTCTAACTTAAGCCTCCTGTCTCCAAAACACTTTTGTGCTGTTTTCTGACTCTTCACTGGTTCTCACAGAATGTTGGCCAAAGTCCTGAAATTGTATTGGGAAACATGGACGAGAATAATCCAGAATGAGGTGTCATGGACAGGTTATGAGAACCCGTGCTGATAATAATTGAAATCTTTATAAAAATATTGAGCTACATTTTCTGTTAATGTAATAGCCAGAAGTAAGAGAACCATGATTATAGAGTAATAATAATAATTATTATTGTTGTTGTTATTATTTTAATGAACATTTATAATGTGCTTTAAAATTTTCATGGAAACTGGAGGAGGAGAAAGTAATAAGGAGGTGATATAAACTAAATATTACCAATTTAGCAAAAAAGATACAAAGCAAGGACTCTGCCCATCCAGACGGCATTATGGAAGCTGTGAGTCTCTCAGAGGATGGGACTGGGAGAAGGGGTGCCAGTAAATGGAATGATGCCAGGGAAAAGACAAATTTGCTACTTCACTCCAGGGTTCACCTTTCTCAATCCCTTCCAAGGCAGAGAGCATAGCAGGAGGAAAAGGAAGAAGTAGGAGGGGAAAGAAGAACTCTTTTTGAGGGAAATAAGCTTGGTTTGCACAAAACGATAATGGTGATACTTCCCTTCTCTCCTTCTCTCTCCGAGGGAGTAAATCTCTGTTCTAAATCTTGTACCTATTTCTTTAAGGTTTATATTTTACATTGCGGTTCACCTAGTTTCTACAAGCTGGTATTAAGATAAAATCGTGACATGAGAATTGATGGTGGAAATGTCATGGGAATCAAAGGAGAAGTATCAGAACTCCCTGCATGGCCACTCAGCCTAAGAGCCCTGGTTAATAAGATTTCTACAGGTATCACACACAACACACACACAAACACACACACAATTTTCTTCTGCAGGGATGGGGGAATCTTTCTGCCTGATGGCTTTATTGGTCTGTGTGTATTAGTAGTCTATACACATGGACGGAAGAAAGGGCAGGTACACGGAGGGCACAATGGAAGTTCTTTCTAAATCTCTGTGATTTTCTTGGCCAAGGACTTGAAACAAACCAAAAAGATTTTTTTTTACTGATAAATAGCTTTGTAAGACTCCAAAAGCAAGGGAAAAGTAGGCACATGAATCTAGACCAGCGGTTCTCAATCTGTGGGTTATGTTAAATTTGTAACAATGAAAATACATCCTGCATATCACAATTTACATTATGCTTCATAATAGTAGCAAAATTACAGTTATAAAGTAGCAATGAAAATAATTTTATGGTTGGGGGTCACCACAACATGAGGAACTGTATTAAAAGTCACGGCATTAGGAAGGTTGAGAACCACTAATCTAGACCATTATGGATGTCCCCTAGGAAAAGAATGGATAGTGGGATTAACAGGAAGGAGGTTTGGCAAGTAGAAAACTGAATGACTTCCTTAAAATCTCCTTTCTCTGATTCCATTTCCCTAAACAGGTTCAAAGAACCTCATCTGTCCCTGGAGGACTGAGTGAAGGCATGGACCAAAGGAACGTCACATGCTTGGGGTTGCCTAAAGGGAGAAGAGAATACAAAATGCTTCTCCTGCTCCTCCAGGCCAGAAGAGGCCATTTAAGGGGGCATAGTTAGCTTTCCTTCTAAACCAAACAATTCAAACCCTCAATTACTTTTATACTATTTAACTCTTGGAATCAGAGAATTTAAATCTGGAAGAGATATTCACATAAATTCCTCCTTTTACCAGTGAGAAAATTAAGCCAGTAACAATGTAAATAGCTTACCCAAAGACCTACAAATAGTACAGAACAGAATAAGAATTCAAGTTGAAGTTTTCTAACTCCAAATCCAATGCTAGTTCTCATACACCACATAGTCTCTGATTCTCAGCTCAACCTGGAAAGGAATGGAAGGTGGTGGGAAGAACCAAGTCATATATGATGAATTTGTTCTATGATAAATTTTACAGAAACCTTCAATTCTTATGATGGCTGCTCCTCTCCTCCCAAGCCAGTAATATGCTCTCCCCCCTCTCTGGCTTCCTTCAAGATTTAGTTCACATACCACCTACCGTACAAAACATTTATGGAAACCCCTAATTTTTAGTGCTCTCTCCTTCTCCCTCAAATGATCATATATAAATTTATCTGTTCAGTAGATAGTAGAATGTAAGTTTCTTGAGGATAGGAACTATTTTTTTCCTTTGTCTTTTATTCCCAGGACCTTGAAAAAAAACCTACTTCCCATTTTAGAGGAATTAATCTACTCAATTCTGGGACTTGCCCAGGGGCAGTAAAAAACCTTGCTGTGGACTAGAAATTAGAGTATATGAAATCCTACTCCAACCTTCTTTATCCAGTCAACCCAGCCCAAACTCAATCCCAAACAGCCACCCCACTCAGGACATGAGGGTCTAGAGACTATGTGACATCTTGTCCTCTTACAAGCTTTAGGAACATCCCCACCCTCAACATCTCCTGATAATAGTAAAATCAAGTAATAATTCTTGATGGCACTTTAGCTACTGAGAAGAGCATGACATCTATCACCCTATGATTTTGGTCAGAATTTCCATGATTCTGAATTTGTGACCCGCATATACCAAAGCTCCTTTTCTTGGCTACCACTTCCCATTCCCTGATACCCTTCTAAGTCAGCCCTATCCCTCTTGAGTCTCTGTTTTATCCTATCTTGTTCTAACCTATATTTCCAGAGTAATCACCCATTATTCCCCCTGACACTCTCAGTGCTTCAGTCAAATTCCAGCTAATCTTGTCTCCATATACAACATTCCCATCTTCAACCTCCAGGCCTTGCATAGGCATATACCTCATTCTTATGACATAATATGACATTATCTTCCTCTACATAATATCTTGGAATCCCTAGATCCCTTTAAGATTAAATTCAACTATCACTACCTTTCTAGATTTTGCTAGTTGTTGTAGCTTTAAAATAAAGGAATATGACTAGGGCTGGTTCAAAATCCAATGATGCTAAAATGATCCTTGACTCTGGATGGGAAATTTTCAAACATAGAATGATTTGCAAAAATATTCTCCTCCTATTTGATCAATGTGTTTTTATGATAACAGCTCACATTCTGTGTTATAATTTGTTTTGTGCTTTTTTGGCAACAACCTAGTGAAATAGGTAGTGAAAGCGTCTTAGCAAAACTGCCTTTGGAGTAAAAAAACCTGGCTGAAAATTTCAATTCATGATGAGTGTCTCTTTGTTTATAGCATCATTCTTTTACCAGCAGATGACTGTAGCAGTACATTTTGGGGCAGTGCTCACAAAAGTACTGAGCCTAGATGGGGAAAGATAAAAATCTATCTGCATTACCAGGAAATGTGCCTAGCATATCGTGTTTCATCCAACAATTGCCTATTGGAATCTGAGATGTACAAAAGTATGGGTTGGAGCATGCCAATACACCCACACCCATACCCTTGCTCTATGTACAATGGAATCAGTTCTATTACAATAACTCCCTGAGAAAATTTGGGGCTTTTTTCCTCCTAAATTTTAGGTTACAGCTGGCAAGTTTTATATTATGTAAATTCCAAACCCATCATTCTACAGATTTAAAATCCCTAGTAATAACTGAAATGCCTTTGCTTTCCTAAAATTTAACATGAAAACATCTTATGTTAATTTTTCTTCTAATAGGAATTGATTTATAAAAATAATGACATGATGATAAGATATAAGGATACTAATGATTTGGGTAAAAACATAAATGGCAGACCCATTTCATTTCCAGATGTGAAGAAGTTAGGAAAGACAGCTAACAAATTGGAATGTAGAATCAGAATTCAAAAGACTAAGATGATAGGCTAAATCTAATAAAATGGAATATAAAAGGAGAAAAATAAAATCCTACATTTGAAATAAAAAAAAAATCAGTCATAGAAGCTCATGATAGGAGGGAGTGTTGGGGCAGAGGGAATGACAAAAACAGTTTTGTGAAGAAAGGTGGAGGAGGAACAGGGAAGGAAGGAGGGAGGGAGAGGGGAGAAAGTGAGAGAGAAAGAAAGAGACAGAGAGGGAGAGAAAGAGAGAAAGAGAGAGAGATAATATGAATGAATAAATATATGGTACTGGTGGCTTGGGGAGCGTTAGAGAAAAAATCTGGATGAGTTAGGAATACAACCAGGAGAAGAATAAAGTAAGTCTCTGTGGGTTATATCTCTTCCTTAAAATGGACAATCTAGGAGGAACCAGTCAATCAGAGGGAAAGGCTTAGACTGGAGATAGAGACGTGCTGGAGCCAGCTTTCTGCTCAAGAAAGCCAACTGCTAGAGAGTCAATCACTATACGAACATTTACATTTCAGAAATTAACAGATGCTACAAGTCAGAGCTTGATTTATTATTTTGTTGATTGATCAAATAGACTTTAAAAAAGGATGGAGAAAATGTTAATAGTGCAGTTTAAAATTTAAAGTGTGCCCTGCATACATTCCTTTCTTCCAGAAAGCCAGTTATTAAATAGTTACTAGCACACCCCTGGGAGAAGGGTTCTTCTTTTTTTTTTTTTAATTAATTAATTTATTTTCTTGTTTGCATCATTCATTTCCACGAGATTTTGAGTTACAAATTTTCTCCCCATCTTTCCCCTACCCAGCATCTCAAAACAGCCATCTCACTGTATAACCCCTTCCACAATCTGCTGTCTCCTATGTCCTCCCCCTGGCCCCTCTGACTTTCCAGTAGGGCAGGATGGATATCCCTACCATAGTGCCTGTGTATCTTAATTCCCAGTTGGATGTAGTTATACACATATATATTTTTAACATTTGATTATAGGACTTTAAATTTTAAATTCTTTCCCTTCCTCCCTTGTCACGTACCCTTACTGGAAGGACAAGCAATTAAACACAGGCTGGACATGTGTAATTATGCAGAACCTCTCCACAGTGGGCATATTGTGAGAGACTGATTATACGTCCCTCCTTCCTATGCTGCATGCCCCCTTGTTCTATTCTCTACCCTGTCCCTGTCCTTTAA
>CM053590.1:55610818-55652729 GCA_028646515.1 Pseudochirops corinnae | reverse complement strand
CATTTTTATAGAGAAAGTAATTTGAATCACTGGAGAAAATATGAAGGGAAAAGAGCGTAAAATAGAACCTTAAAAAAAGACATAGTTTAAGAAAATGAGGAATAGTTATCAATGAAGAAGCCTAATAAAAAAGTATCAAGAAAGGTTTGGTTCAGTCATGATCAACTCTTTGTGACCCCATTTGGGGTTTTCTTGGCAAAGATGCTGAAGTGGTTTGCAATTTCCTTCTCATCTCATTTACAGGAGAGAAAACTGAGGCAAACAGGGTGAAGTGACTCACCATGGGCTGCATAGCTAGTAGGTGTCTGAAGCCAGATCTGAACTCAGGAAAATAAGCCTTCCTGGCTCCAGGTCTGGGACACTACTCACTGTGCCACCTAGTTGCCCTTTCAAGACAGATAGGATGATTAATGAGAAAGGATAGTGCCTTAGAATCAAGATATTTATCTAGGAGCACCAAGGAGAAGGGAGTAGTCTGCAGGATGATGTGCTACAGAAAGATCAAGAGGAACAAAAAATGAGAAACCTTTGTGTTTGTTAAGATTCATTTGATTTTAGTAGACCAGTGGAAACAGAAGCCAGATTTCAGGGAATGAGAGTAGGTGTTGAAAAGTAAAGTTTGCATGTATAGATAATTCTTTCTAGGAGTTTGATCATGAAAGAAAAAAGAGAAATGGGACAATATCCTCATAGGGTAAAAGAGTCAATGAAAGGTTTTTCTTTTGTTTTTGTTTTTTGAAGTTTGGAAATAATTGAGGCAGAAATGAAAGTGCTTAAACAAGAACCTAACAATGGAGAGGGAGGGGACAAGAATGAGGAATGGAACAAATTCCCTGAGGAGACAAGGTGAGTTAAGTCCCTGCAGGCAGGTTTTCATCTTGGTTTGTCCTGGAAAGGAAAACAACCATTTCATACTATGAGACCAGAGAGAGGGAAGAAAAATATAAGGCAGAAAAGAATGTTTGGGGTTTTCCTTTTTTTTTCTTCGATAGGAAGAGTTATGTTGGAGCTCTAGGATAACCTGTCCACAGTAAAGTAGGAGAAGGAGTCATCTGCAGGAAGTGAGAGGAGATATACTTGGGGAGTTGAAGATAAAAGAACAAAACAGTATTTGTAGGAAATGGAAAAGGGAGTCAATAAATATGTAAAACCACAAAGGACCTTAGAGGTCATCTGCTTCAAGCCCCTCGTGTTATAGTTGAGGGAAGTAAGACTCAAGGAGGTTATGTGACTCACCCAGGTCACATGGGTAGTAGCCATCACAAACGGAATTTGAACTGTGACTTTTCTGACTACAGATCCAGAATTCTTCCCACTGTACCATGCTGTCCCTGAGTTAAAATAGAAGGAGTGAGGAGCCAGTCACCATTAGGTAACAATTTTGTAGTAAAGCCAGTTAACAGATTACATTACTTTTTCCATCAGTGTCTGGCTATTTGAGAGCTGAAGTTAGAAGGTGAATGTTGAGGGTGAGCCAGTGCTGGGGTTTGAGCAAGAAAGAGACTGCAAAAAGTCCAGGTGGTCATGCATTCAAGGATGAGGAAGAATACTTAATTCCCAAGAATAAACGGAACAGGAAAGATGGGCTTAAAAAAGGGAGAAGGAATAATCGGTTACAGTGAAGATGAGTGAAGACAAGGTACAGGATGGAATGAGGGTGTAGAAGGTCCCCTCTGTCTTCCTTATTCTCAGTGCCCAGCAATGCTGGGGGGCGGGGGGGAGGGGAAAGACGGAGGAAAAACATTGTACCATTGCCCATGGTGGTTGGTTGTACTCTTCCAATTCTTTCTTTGGCCACTTTTATCTGTCCCTGGGGGAACTGTTAACCACAAGAGACCTTTCACATAGACTTAGCCATGAACAACACATACCTGTGCACTCACATTGCTGCTTCATTAAGATTCTAAATTCTTGCTTGATTGGAAAACACAAAATCAGATTTTAACTTGCTATTACAATTTCTGATTGATCCATTAAAATGCAATTGATTTCAGCTCACCGCTACAAGTACTATAACAGTCTAGTTATAAGTACTGATTAATCACTTACAAACTTAGAGCATCCCAAATGCTACAAAGAAGACAGTTTCAATCTGGTACCCAGGAACAAATGGATCAAGAAGCTAGTGAGAAACTTTGAAGATAAGGTGACAATTGTAATCAGAGCAGCCTGGGGAAAAGCTTGTAAGAATCAGTATTGTGTGTTAAGCTAAATCAAATAATATTATGTAGCTATAATAAAGCTATCTAGGTATAGTTGATGAGAGTCAACATAATGTAGTCAATAGATAGACTTAGATTCAAGAAGGCCTAATTTCACATCATAGCTGTGAAATCTTGGGCAACTCACTTAAACTTTTAGTATCTCACGCAACTCTCTAAGATGATCAGTTGCAGGGGAATTACCAATCTGCATTAGAAGAGACTGTGGACTAAACACAAATACACATACACACAAGACTGATGTGCAAAAAGTTGCTCACTGTGTATTGGGATGAAAAGACATCATATAGAAGTAATATTGGGGAGAAGTTAAGGGGAAAACATTATATTCCCAAGTGTTCAAATGAAAAAGAAAAATCACTGACTCTTTGGGTGACCAATGGCAGAACATAGGGGAATCATCTGCTTCGGTGATTCCCTGGGCTCAAATAGCTAGAATCTTGATCATTGAACTTTGGCTACAGCTGATATTTGCAGAATGTGGGGCTATTTAAGCCCTTTGCCTCTTAGCTTTGTGCTTTTCCTGATGTGGCTGTTGAGAAGGGCAGCTTCAATTCCAATTACCAAGGACTCAGTAAGTTCCAGCCATATGTACTCATGTCACCTAACACTGCCCTCATAGCTTCTTAACATTTCCTGGCTTTCTCCTTTGTTCGCAATTGGCTTCACTTCAGAGGAAAGGCAATTTGATGTAGTGGGAATGGGGCTGGACTTCAAGTCAGCATAGACTTCATTTTTAAATACTCCTGTTATCATTTCCTAGTTGTGTGACTGTAGGGAGGTCATTTATCTTGTCTGTGCCTCTACTTCTTCATTTGTAAAATGGAGCAGAAAATACCTGCAGTACCTATGTCACAGGGATGCTGTGAACATCAAATACAATGAAGAATAAATACTTTACAAGCCTTAAAAATGCCTATGTCAATGTTAGCTAATGTTCAGCCATAATATTACCACAGGAGTGTTCTGGGACAAGCTGCATCCTATCCTGTATAGCAGTTTCACAAAGATAGTAATATCACTGTGGGTAGACTGATGACCGAATAAGTCAAGTCTATAGATTTTGTGGGCAGCTAAGTGGCATAATGCCTAGAGTACAGGGTCTGGAGTCAGGAAGACTCCTCTTCCTCAGTTCCAATCTGGCTTCAGATACTTACTAGCTGTGTGACCCTGGACAAGTCTCTTAACCTTGATTGTCTCCATTTCCTCATGGAAAAGAAAATAGCAAACCACTCTAATAACTTTGTCAAGAAAATCTCAAATGAAGAGTCAGACACCACTGAACAATGACAAACCCTTTTTCTCTTATATCATACTGACTCTCATCTCCTAGAATCATCTACGATTCTAATATAAAGATTCTTCAATTTGGCATTTTCATTAATTATTTAGGTTTGTTGCCCTGAACTTTGTAAAGCCACACACAAGCAGCTTTCCACAGGACTGCCATTGTGAACAGCTTTTCAAGATTCTGATTACGTGGTATAGTGAACTCTCTATTCAGTAACAAATCAGAGCAAAACATTCACAGAAAACAAAGTACATTCATTCACAATGTTTACAACTTATCACTAAAATGGCCACAGAGTTTTCACTAGAGTAGTAACATAGTTTTAAGCAAAGTACATTCATTTAGTCAATCACAAAGTCCTTAATTCAATCACAAAGTACAAAAGTCAAAGTCCTCCACCCAGGGGGTGCAATTAAGTTACAATTTCATCAGTCACTACTCAGTACTCACTTAAGGGGTAGTGGAAAATACAAAGGCCATCCACCCCTAGGTCACAAGTAGGTTACCATTTCACCTGTCATTACTCAGTACCCACAGAGAGGTCTTTTCATCTTGACTCAAGGCAGGCTCTCAGTTTTCATGGTTCCTTTTCCATGGTCCCACCTCCTGCCCAAATCCACCAAACTGTCACCTGGGTTCAAAAGCAGACAGCTCTCAGTTGCTTTTCCGGCTCTGTGTGCAATTCCTGTTCCATATTGAAACTCACAGTGTCCAGTCCACCTCAAGTCCTTCACAGTTTCCATTCCTGGAAAGACAAAGTTTAACAAAGCCACAGACAGACAAAGTACCAACACCACAGTCATGCTTCCTCCAGCTCTGGATGGCCTTTGAAAGTATCTGACAGCTCCAACTGGCCCTCAGGAGTCTTTGGCAACTCTGGCTGGCCTTCTGCCATTCTCAAAATCAAAACCACTTTCTCCCATTCTCAAAATCAAAATCACTTTATCCAGCCTCCACGTGAGGAGTTCTCAGTTCTCAATTCTCATTTCTCTTCTCAGTTCTTCTCAATTCTCAGTTCAGTCTTCAGTTCAGCAGTATCAGCCTAGTTTCCAGATGCTCACTGAAACTCTCTCTGTCTCTATCTCTCTCTGTCTGTCTATCTCTCTCTCTCTCTGTCTCTCTCTCTCTGTCTCTGTCTCTCTGTCTCTCTCTTTCTCTCTCAGGCAATAGCTGCTCTGTCTCCACAATGCTTACCCCAAGAAATTCTGACTCTCTCAGATGGGGCTTTTCCTTATATATGGTATTAGCTCCTCCCTGTTCAGCCCCTTCCTGTTATGTCAGCAACATGGGTTCATACCTTGTTTCTTTACAGAGGCTTAATTTGAAACTAAGTGCTAAGTATTAAGCAATACAAAGGAATCTTCAAATTTCATTACTGTTACAAGCTTAAAGCTCAGCAGAGACAAAGCGAGAGACAAAATTTAACCAAGAACAAGGAGTCATAGTCAAGGATAGGGTATTCAAGATACTCTTAAGATACTAGTAGGAGTTAAAGACATCAGGTGAGGTGAGGTGAGTAATAGTAGGGGGAGAATGGGGTTGCTAGCATTTCAGAACTGTGGGAAGAAACAATCAAAAATCAAAGTATGAGTTCAATCAATGACAGTGAGGAATCAAGAAAGAATACCAAGCTGAGAGAGAAAGAAAGTCAGAACCAGAAGTCCAAATCAAAGTCATGGAGAAGCTTGAGAAAAAATATACAAAGCTAGATCACTACAGAGACAAGATGCCCAGAGATGTGCATACACAAATTCTTTTGGATGGGGTCCTAAATCAGAAATTACATGCAACTTGGCTTCTTACAGAGACCACAGTCTAAGAAGCCTCAGTCACGAAAAGGCTGTTTTCCTTTAGAATACTTTGCTGTCTTCTGTGTTATTCCATACTGTTTTATGCTGCCATTATCTTGTCCAAGATAATGTCTTCTTGTGCCCAATCTGTGATAGTGCCTTCTGAGCTTGTATTGGACTGATAAGCCACAGAGAGGCACACTGTACGTTGACCCCAACCTAGTGATGTCATTTTGGTCTCCTTTGATTATAAAGGACAACAACCAACCTCTCGCTGGTTAAAAAAATAGGGAAAGCATATTCTAATAATAGCTTCTAGGCTTTCTTTTTCATATTGCATCCCATAAATATGTAGAATAAATTGAGTAAGACTGGGCCTCTTATGCAACCATGATGCACTGAATCTGTGATGAGCCACTGGTCAAATAGGATGACATTTTCTTTGACATGACCTACCTTATCATTATAGAATAGCCTTAGGAAGTTGGTGAAATTCTAGGCACACTCAAACTTGCTCAGTAACTGTCAGGGCTCAGGTTTGCCAATCAGCCTGAATTTCCTTTATAAGGTCAATGAACACAGTGTAAACTTATTTTCATCCCTCTAAAAATGTGATTATTTACAAGACCTGGAACAAGTGGTATAATTGGAAACAGGCATCTACTTAATAGAAGTGTTGATTTTGGAAAATTATTGCTGAAATATGTCTGATTTTTCTAAAAGTTCCTCTTGTATACTTACTTGTGGTAAGGAGGAAATGTTGGATTCTTTATGGTTATGTCAATGAAGTTCAAGCTCTGGAATATTGTATCAGCCTGACAGGGCTTTCAGCATGAACTCAGCAACAAATTCTCCTTTGATGTCCAGCCCAGCCAAGGTCAAAGACGCCCATCCCCAAAAGCCTGGCCACCTGTCAACAAGGTTTTATGGCCATAATAATTCATGAAACCATTTTCTAAAATGGAAGAGATGTGATCATCATGGAAGAGTACCACTGGCATCTGCATCATGGAAGAGAGTACCAGTAGAATACCTATGCCACTAGAAGCAGAAAAATTTTAAGTTGAAGTAAACATAAATGTTGTGTTTGAACCCCTCCCCCCCTTTAACACAGAATATTTAGGCACACTTTAGGGGACTATCACTTATCTGACATTGTCCCCATATAGGTTGAAATGGGAATCTCCTCATCAGGCATTATCACCATCTTCCTTTGTAAGCACTTACAGCCACAAAACCAAAATATGGAATAGTTTTATTTAAACAGTCAAATTTAATCTAGATCCATAGGATGCTAAGATTTCCTCCTGCCTTCTAATGGACTACCATCCATCAGGGATGTGTATAGTCTCTATGACTTATGGTACTGCCTTGTATGTGGCCTTATTAGAGAGGAAGGCAGGAGTTCATTCCTCTGTATGGGTTATGTGTACAACCTTAGCATTAGAGAGTCCTAAAATGTAACCATAAGGTTTCAAACATGGGAAACAGGATGACTGGTATTGTTACCAAATATTTCTGACAATAATCTACTATCTAAGAAAAATTCCAAGGGAATTAGCACAAATATGAGCAAAAATTACTCCCAAATGGATAATTAACTGTCCAAAAATATGAACAAACCATTATCAAAAGAGGATTGTAAACCATTAATAATAATCTGGAAGATTGTTCCAAATCACTAGTGAGAAAAATATAAATCTAAACATATTTGAGTTTCGTCACAGACCCAGAACATTCACAAGGATGGGTAGATGGATAGACAGACAGACAGACAGACAGACAGATAGATAGATAGATAGATAGATGGATGGATAGATAGATGAGAGAGAAAGAGAGAGAGAGAGAGAGAGAAAGAGAGAGAGAGAGAGTCAATGATGATGGTGTTATGAATTGGTCCAAATATCTTGTAAGGAATTTGGAATTGCTTCAAAAATGACTAAAAATCTAGGGCCAGCTAAGTAGTGCAATGGATAGAGCACTGGCCCTGGAGTCAGGAGGACCTGAGTTCAAATTCAGTCTCAGACACTTACTAGCTGTGTGACCCTGGACAAGTCACTTAACCCCAATTGTCTCAAAAAAAAGTGACTGAAGTTTCCCTACCCTTTTACCCAGAGACACCACTGACAGGAATGTACCTTAAGGAGGTAAAAGATGAGGAGGGGGGGAAGCTCTTACATACACCTGAATATTCATAGAAACACTTTTGATATACAATCATACACAGAAAACAAAAATAAATAAATAAAATCATACAATTAAAATGAGAGCTTGATAAAATCTATTTGCCTGACTTCTCTGCAGCAGTGGTGGACTACAACACAGAATACTATATACACTGTCAGACATCAAGTATATTAGCTGTTTTGTTGTGTTGGTTTTACTTTTTTTTTTTTTTCCTTTTTTAATCTTCATTACAAAAGATGTCTCACTGGGTAGGAGAGAGGAACAGGGCATATTGAGAAATGTAGGTGATATTGAAACAGAGGTTTTTTATAAAGATAATTTTTAAAATAAGAAACAGAAGGTAGACTTTTTAAAAGATTGACATTGTTTCAAAGAGAACACTGAGATCATTAAAAATACTACATGGTTTCTCAAAGTTATTTCAACACGTCCTCCTTTCTCCTCAATTCTGGGCCACTTTCATCATCCAGGTATGGTATTTCTCCAAAATAATATATATGCACTGATGGACAAGCTTTATCAGATGTCTTTCCGAGTGCATATCAAAGCCTGTATAAGAGGCATCCTATTTTTACTCCATTTCTCATACATTGATAGTAGACCAAACTCTTTTGAGTAATTATTGATCTCATGTAGGAGGCTCTGCATTGTTCTGGGACTTGATGAAATCAGCATGACTTTATTTGTAGATAGGTCTGGAGGACTTCAAAATACATAAAAAATTCCTATTGCATCTGATTTCTGTGCTGGACTTCCTCCACGTCAGTGGCACTTTTAGCTGCATGTTTTGGTTTTTTCTAATTAACATCAGGCTTGACATTAACAATCAGACACTTGACTAGAAAATTGAACACTCTTGTTAAATAATTTGAGGACTTTTGCATGATTTTTAAAAACAGAACCTTTAATGCCATATTTCCTCTACAAATCATTTTCTTTTTTAATCATGAAAGAATAGGCAAGTGAGATGGTATATTCTCTGCTTTTTCAGGCGACTATGTGACCGTAAACTATGATTTGCTAAAAGATAGCCTTCCTGCCCATCCTTTTATCACACTTTCATCAAGGATGCCCTTGATACCTATATATATATTATTCTCATAAAGGTTTTATAGAGATGGGAATGTAGGCACATGGGTTAGTAGTTTTAGATATGCTCTTGATTTAGGTAATAATGCCTGTGCTTTTTTTTTTTTAGCTGAGAGTTTTCATATCTTCCCTTTCAGGTATCTCAAGAATAAATACCTCAGCACCCTTACCACTGTGAGGGCGTCTCCTTGGAGAGACAGAGGACTTGTTAAAAGTGAAAAAAAGTATCTGCTACATGGGCCTCACCTGTGTATATTCTGTGTAACCTGGATACTCTTCCATTCTTTGTTTACTACTGTGTCGGTTCTGATGTACAAGCCAGAGACTAATAATAGAGTCATTCTGTGATACTGTTACTTTCTGATGGAAAATTTTTTTTTATAGAAATCTTGAAAATTTTTCTACTTTTCATCCATTTGTGGTCCTTTTTCTTTCATCAGATGACCTGGCTTAATCAAATCTTATTCTTTAAGCTTTTTTTCTATTTAGAGTTTCTCAATATTTAGGTAATGCTACTCAAAATCTCTCACCTTCCTCTTGGATTTTGTTAGTAAGTTTATATTTTAAACCAGGTCTGTCCTTGACTTCCCTATCTTTCTTTTTGACTCTTTGGAAGATCATGTTTATTGGCTGAGATGTTCCCTAAGCTATTATGATCTCATTGTGGTAACTAATGTCTTAAATTTCCTTAAGAAATCATGATAGTCTATGGCAATATCTGTTCCCTAATCCGAATTTTGGGGAGATAAATGGCTTATCTGAGTAAATCATGTTGGAGTTGTCTTCAGTTGTACACCATATCAACTAATGTTTATTCTTTCTAAATTAGTGCTGGTGTTTATATTTTCTTAAACAAGACAATTTTCTGTGCAGAAAGTTGATTCAGAAATGACTTCTACATAAATGACTAGTTGCTTCCTGTCTGTCAGAATGTGATGAATTTCAATTGTAAAGTTAATTAGTACTTTCTGTATACAGAGTCTCTTAACTTTTTTTCTTGAAGAAAGTATGTTCAATAGACAGGCAAGAAACCTCTATATAATTTACAATCTTTGGCCTCCCTTGTTCCTTACTCTTTAACAATGACTCCCAATATTTATTTTTTTTACTATTCTCACCTTTACATTGAAGTCATTGATGATACAATGTATGATGCATGATGTATGATGATACAATTTAAAATGTCTCATATTTTTCATAGAATTTTGCAACTTTTGCATACTCTACAGTAGATTTTTCAGTATAAACAGATTTTTTCTTCATGGTTGTCTTTTTTGTAAGTACACTGCTGAGCACTAGGATAAGAGATGACCAAATGCTTTATGAAATGGCATTTCCAGTTGCCTTTGGACACATGATAAAAATCAATTTCAACAAGTCCTTTGTCTCCCCAAGCAAAATCTATGAAACATTCTTGTCAGGGTTCTCTTTCAGAGTACCCTAACTTGCCTGCAGGGGAACAGGTTACTTACCTTGCTCAAGTAGGTGCTAGAGCATTTTAAGAACAGAAGAGTCACATTGCAAGCAGGGAAAGTTTGTTGAGTCTTCTCCATGGGAAAGCCTTACAGCCAGATCTTAAGCAGACTTCCAACTACCCCCAAGGATTAAGCCTTATATATACCCCAGATCCACATACCACATGTGACAGAGCCCAGCTGAACAGAATTGTGAGAGGGGAGGTGCAATCACAAGGGCATGAAGGCCCCAGGGTGTGGAGACACTAATCAGGAACATCAGGTAACCCCATGTAAGAGAATCTTGAGCAATGCAGTACCCCCTGGCCTCTAAGTGACCAGGGATGGTACAGTATGCTCTGACCTCTACATGACCCAGCTAATTCCAGGGCCTCAGACACTTCCCTGTGCCTCAACACAATCACTTGTAGCCTGCACATATCTCCTAACCCTCACACATCCTTCCATTTAGCTGCAACTTGTTTTTATCTTCCTGTTTCATTTATAATGAGAATCCTAAAACTGATATGATTCAGTTCTTTTAATAGCAAATCCACCTGCTGATCCCAGGGCAAGTATATTGCACATTTACAGTACAAATATGTAAGTTAATATTTCTAAATGGTATAAAAACTGACCTTGCATGTTCTGTCCTGTTTCCTATCACTCTTCCATTAGCACCATAGAAATAGAAGAGTACTACATAGGATTGAAAGCCATCTTGTATTTTTTCTTTGTGTCATGGTGTTCCATTATCAAAGACCTCATCGCTAAGTGATAAACATGTAACATGTAGCAATTCTGGCCCTCAGATATCAAACAATTTCCATCATCTCATCCAATCCCTTTAATTTACTTGTTTACTTGCCTATTTTTTTATAACTGAGTTTCCCCATCTTGCTCAGGCTAGAAGTGTAGCTGCCACTTATGGGGCCTTTTCCCTTTTCTTAAGCTTCGACCCCTCCATTCCTGATACAGGTAATTTTCTCCCTCACCAGGTAACCTTATTCCCCCATTCCTAAGAGCTCACCATATCAGTGCTAGACTTAGTGCTGGCACCCATTTGGCTTTATTTCCACTTCAATTCAGAATTCCTAATCTCAAATGATCTGCCAACCTCAGCCTTCACTGTAGGTAGAATTACAGGAATCTGCCAACATTCCTGGCCCACAAGCAGTTTCCAGAATTTTAGAAAGTACAGTGGAGAACTTTAAAAAAAAACACTAAAAAAAGCAATTATCACTTTAGGTCAAATATGCTTTCATCACGTTTCAATAAACAGCAAAAAAAAAAACAAAAAACAGTAGACATTATAGACTAATATGATCTCCTTGGCTGACTTACTTGGAACTGTTTCACATAATGAGAATTGTTACTAACTTTATATTCCAAAACACTTTAACTTTCTCACATACCAAGGGTGGTGATAATCACTTTCATCTAAATCCATTAACTTTGAAAAGTTCAAGTCTCCAAGAGCACACTGTTGAACTGAGAAAGTACCAACAGTTAGTAAATTGACACCATATATTGGAGTAATCTATAGCATTGGCCTCTCCTTGGGCCAGGATAAAAACTTTACAGGGATGAAATCTTCTATTATATTATCACACCTGATCTCTTAACAGAGAACCATATGATCATCCACCAAAAGATTTAAATATATTATATATCTTGCTTTTTCCTTAGAGGTAAACCAAATACTCAGTGTAGTACTTGGCACATAGTAGGCACTTAATAAATGCTTGTTCATTTGACCTTCATACATCTAGTAATCAGAGTAGGGCAAAATCCTCAGTAATTCATTCTCTCTCTCTCTCTCTCTCTCTCCCTCCTTCCCCCCGTCTCTCTCTGTCTCTCTCTGTCTCTCTCCCTCCCTCTCTTTCTGTCTGTCTGTCTCTGTTTCTGTCTCTGTCTCTCCTTCTCTCTTTCCCTCTCCCTCTCCATATAGTAAGGAAAGTATCTCAGCACTCACAATTAGCCTCCAAGGGTCAAAATCTTTTTTAATATTTAACAGATAGCCAGTGTCTGTGAACCTATTTTCTCTTCCTTGCAAGGTCTATGTCCTCATCTCAAGATTTTTGCTCATTTATGGTTAGAAAGACTTTATAGTTTCTGTTTAATTCTTTATTGCTAATTTAGAACCACCCCACCCCCAAAAAATGAAACATTTTAGTGACTAACACCAAATAAAATTTTGTCTGAGCCAAAAGCACAATGTCTTTTTCATCCTCCCAAGATCCTTTGAGTCTCCCATGCAGAGCAGGGTTATAGGAAGAACAGCAACAACTAAAAAGCCAAGTGGAATCATTGCCTTCCACCTTAATCCTTTTGTTTCAAATTTCTGATACACACAAGTATCAGATGTGTGTCCAGCAAAAAGCAGGCTTTAAGCTCACAACTAGGTCACTGAATAATTATTTCTCTAAAAACAAAGAGATTACGTAGAAGAAAGTCAATCTCACTGCCATATTGGTTGGAGCTTTCTCCATCACTCAGTACCTAGCAGAAAGCAGAATGGGTGGATGAGAACAATTTGTTCCAACAGCCACAAAGGCAACCGAAGAATGTGCTATGGATGACTTAAAGCTTGGTCAGATGTCAAAGATGCCTGCATTTTGCTGCATCCCAGGCAATTGTCTGTTGTCTTGACTTTTGATTTGCCACTGGACTTCAATGACTCTGGAAGAGAGAGTGAGGTTGGTGACTTTGTCATCATTTAAATCCAGTTCATGAGCAAGTCAAGACTTCATCCTGTGATGTCTTTTTGGTCTTCTTCACACTTAATGAGAGCTTAATATTTAAAACTATAGAGCTGAAAAAGGTATTAAGGTTGATTTTAGCCCACTCTTTTATTTTACACGTGAAGAAACTGAGGAACAGAGACCTTAAGTGACTTGCCCAAGGTCACACAGATAGTAAATGATAGAGGCAGGATTTGAACCCATGTCCTTTGATTAAAAGACATCAATTGAATGAGGAAGGCTGGTTACACTAAGTGTTAGAATCCCCACTACATATAGGCAATTATTGCAATATAAAAATTGGGATTCCCCGAATACATATCCTGTCAAATAAAGTGTCAAAAGTCACAATTGAGAGAGTTTGCCCATGCTTTGACTTTAAGACCAAAAGTGAATATGAAACCAGGAGGGATATATATCTCAAATTCATACAAATATCCTCCTTTCCTTTAAATTGTTATAAAATTTCTTTATTTATACCCTTATGAGATTAATATGGTTTTTAGAGTTAGAAAAACTAATAAATGCACAGAAGATTGGATAAGTCAGTCTAATACAGGGGGTTTGGGGGGGCCGGCTGCAATCTGGCAGCCACATCTCTTGAGGCTACAGGTTTCACATCCCTGAACTAATGTATTTAGGTTCTAGTAGCCCTTGGTATGGAATGTGCCTCAATTACTCACTGCTTGCACTTTTAGAAGTAACAAACAACACATGCAGTACATAGAAGTAGAAAACTCCCTAAACTTAGCCTTAAATTTGACTTGAATTTGCATCCTAACTCTGCTACTTACTGCTTATGTGACAACCCAGACTTGGGTCTTCTCAAACATTAGCATGTGAGGACCCCCTCATATTCTAAAACTTGAAGGCCTCAAAGAACTTTTATTTACATGGTTTTTATCTATAAATGTCTACTGTTCTACATGCTGAAACTGATATATTTTAAAACTGTTCATTCATTTCAAATAGTGATAATAAACCCATTAACTGTTGACATAACATTTTAATGAAAAGTAACTATATTTTCCAAAACAACAAAAAATTGTGAGAAGTATAAAATTGTTTTACATTTTTGCTAATGTCTGGCTTAGTAAAAGACAGCTGGATTTTCATAACTCCTGTATTCAATCTGTTGCAATCTGTTGTTTTAGTTGAAGTATGTGAAGAAAATCTGTCTTTACAATGTAATTGAAAAAAGCCTTTTTAGATAACTATGGATATTCTTCTTGATACTACACTAAAACTGGATGAATAGTTGTTTTTTAAAAATTAGCTGCAAAATGGAATGTATATCTATGTCAATAAACTTTTCATATTCTATTTCAGAATATTTCATATTCTATTATGTTAAGATCCATTTATCACTCTTGTACCTTGATGATCTTTTACCATGCATAGATTTTTTTCTTTTAACAATCTGGTGACTTGTTGGAAAATATAGGTTCGATGAGTTATGCTGATCTTCCAAATTTTGATATATTTCATTTAATTTTTTTTTAAATCACATCCATTAATATCACTATCAATCTCATCAGAAAAGTCTTTAAGTAACAGGAAGCGATCAAGTCCATTTTGGAAGATACAAGGTTTCACAATTCTAATTTTTACTTGAAATTTTGAATCTTATCATTGGCAACAAATACTGTTGTTTTCCTTGGAAGTGACAAGAATACTTCATTCAATTTTTAAAATATGTCTGCCAAATACTGGTCTGAATAACCACACTTTGTCAATTGTTCTTTCAAGTAAAAATGGTGTTTCATAAGAAAAGCAGCCAGTTCAGCTAAAAACTCTATCCTCCAAGTGCTTTTCCTTGAAACAGCCATCAAATCTCAGTAGGCAACAGAAGGACTTTATGAGTACTTCCCTCTTCATTACATAGAATAAATCTTAGGAAGATGTGTACACAAGGGTCAAGATTTAATAATAATAATCTGAGGTGGTTAGGTGGCACAGTGAATAGAGCACCAGCCCTGGAGTCAGGAAGAACTGAGTTCAAATTTGGCCTCAGACACTTAACACAAAAACTAGCCATGTGACCTTGGGCAAGTCACTTAACCCCAATTGCCCTCCAAAAAAAAAAAAAGGCAAAAAATAACAATAATAATAATCATTTTCTACTGCTTCATCAAGGACATTCTTAAGTGAGCTGGCATTTCTTTTACTGTGTGGCAGTGAAGAATTCACTGACTACTAATATAGCTTGATGCCATTTTCTTGATTCATGCTAAGATATCCACCTTTGTTTTTATACCCATCAGTGCAAATGTCAACACAGTTGTTTCGGGATAAATCATAAGATTCAAAAATTATTCCAACGCTTTGGTTATTTCAGCAAAACTTATGTTTGTTGTCAAGTGTTAACATAAAAGAAGATCGTCTTTTATGATTAGTTGATACAGATAACCACATGAATATAAGAAAAATAGCAAGTCCAGCCACTTTGTAGATTTATCCACAATGTAAGCCAAAATTACAATTTTTCAGATGAGTTATTAACTTGGTCTTCACGTCTGCAGTAAAATCTGTAATTCACAGGCTATATAATCTCTGGAAGACTCCATTGTGTACTTGTGAGTGAATGAGAGGGAAGAAGCAAACACCATCAAATATAACGAAAATAATTCCAACCTTCTAGGTGCCCCAAAAGAGTCTCAGGGATCTCTAAGAGTTAGTGGACTTCACTTTGAAAGCCCTGTTTACCACAGATGTATGCTCTTAAACTCTGGTGTTCCAAATATTTCTTTGAATAGCTATCAGTTCCAGGACTGTAGTAGGTGAAAAAAGGACAAGATGCAGTCAGACAATATCTAATTTAATATTCTATATTCCCCCATGTCTAGCAAAGTGCATTGTATAGTAAGTACTTAATGTTTGTTTGAAGTTGAAATTAAAACAATGGACAGAAAAGCTAAGAAAAGACTTGAAATGAAAAGTGAATCTTACACAGGAATGGGTCAGACCTAACAGGCAACAAAAAAACTAGCAGACAGCATAGACCCAGGAGCCCCAAACTAAGCAAGCACCCCAAAATGAGGGAAGGGTCCTGTCATGGAAATCAGTAGGATGGATGGACCGAAACTATATGAAGCAGTCAAAAATCATAGAACTTCAGATTTAGAGTTGGCAGTGAATTTAAGACCTGTCTAGTCCCACCTTCTCATTTTACAAATGTATGAACTGAGGCCCAGAAAGTCTCAATGACTTATCATAGGTCACCCAAGCAATGTGTCACAGACAGGATTTGAACCCAGAGCCCAACTGTATATCTGATGTCTACATCATATATACCAAGCGAAATCTGGAGTCAGAATTCAAAACAAGGTAGCAATCCAATCAGACAGGCATTAAAGTAGCCCAGAATCTCCCCAATGTTTCAATCTCATTCACCCTTTCACCATTCAATCAACTGCCAAGTCTTGCCAATTTACCCTTTTGAAAAGCTCTTACATCTGTCTCCTTCTCTCCACTCCCACAGCTACCCCTCAGTTCAGGTCCTCATCACTTTTCACCTCAACTGGTATGACAGCTTCCTAATTGGTCTCTCTGCAATGTCTTTTCCCCCTCCAAGCCAAGTCTATTCAGCAGTCAAATTGATATGTATAAGGCACAGGTTTGACCATGTTATTTTCCAGTGTAAGAAGTTCCAGTGACTCCCTTTTGCTCCAGGATAAAGTATCTGTAGAGAGTCTAAGGTTTTCCACTAGCTATAAAATAGCACCAATTAATCAGGCTTTGACGCTGACAGATATGCATAATAAAGACGTGAATATGAGATCAGGTGGTGAACACTGACTTTGATTCTTTATTTTTCTTTTGTCCCGGCTCAAGTTTATTTGAAACTAAAACCAGAGAAGGTTTGAGGTAAATATTGAAACCTGTTAGATAGTTAAGGGTAACAGAAGATTTCAATCTCTGACCCAGATCTATGGGGTCAAACAGGAAAGACCCCATCTTATCCTGGCAGCATTCTTTTTGCTTTTAGTTGTCAACTTGCCTTTCCTGGGGGCAGGTAGGAGACAGTGTTCGATCTAAAGTCAGGAAGACAGGAGGTCAAATCTGGCCTCAGATACTTACCAGTTGTGTAACCCTGGACAAGTCACTTACTTAACCCTGTTTGCCTCAGTTTCCTCATCTGTAAAATACACTGGAGAAGGAAATGACAAACCACTCCAGAATCTTTACCAAGAAAACTCCAAGTGAGATCATGGAGAGTCAGACACGGCTGAAATGACAGAACATCAACAACTGTCCCTTATAAGAAGCTCTAGCCACTACAACTCAGTTGCAATAGTTTGGTTGTTACTAAAGAGATGCGCCCAGTTTAGCAAAATGCACAGTAGAAATGCCAGCTGAAATCTACTTGGCAGGGTCATCAAGAAACACTAGGGCAACACTCTAGCAGAATAAACCCAACAAAGTGATGTGTTCTAAAGAGACACAAAGACCAATCTATAGAGAGGAGCCACCAGAAAGCATCAGGTCTCCTACAGCCCTTATGTAGATATTCCCTCCATTGTGAGCCTTGCACACATGATCTCTATGTTCAGCCTCTTCTCTGCTATCTATATTGGTAGAACAAAGTGCTATAGGGGCAGTGATCTGCTGTAAATCTTAAGCTATTTCATTTAATGCCTTTCCTTTAATCATGTCCTCTGACTTAAGGAAAAGCAAACACATCAGCAAAGGTTTGTGAGCTATTGTTTCAAGTGGAAATAGACTTACTGAGTACTTTAAACCTGAGGCGGCTATTCTGGGGGCACTGCATACTACATATAAACCTCTTTGTTCAACATTGGAAGCTTTTCGCAATGTGATTCCAGTCATTCTTTTCAATCTGATTACTGCTGTAATTGTGCAATTGTGAGTACTGTTGTAATTGTAGATGCTATTCTTCATTATGCTTTCCTTGTTCTAGCGAAACTGGGCTTTGTGTTCTTCCTCATAGATGGCGTTTCCTTTCCTGCCTCCATTTCTTTGTACAGCTATCTCCCTTGGCTGGAATACTTTCCCTCCATTTCTGGGGACCCTAGCCCCCTTCTAGATTGAGTTCATTGCTTTGAATTTATTTTGTATACATTCTATTTGCCTATTTGAACATGTTTTATACACCTAGTAAAATCTGGGCTCCTTAAGGCTATTTTTGTTTCACTTTTCTATGTGCATCACCAGAGGCTAGCACGGTACCTGACTCATAGCAGATGTTTAATAACTGCTCATTGGTTAATTGCAGAGTTCCTAAAAAGCAAAAAACAGGCCAGGCATAAATTCAGGAACAAGAAATCCTTAGGAATTAAAGAAGACCACAAAGTATACAGTCAGAAGCCTTAAAAAAGTGAGTCAACACAATGAGGAATTAGGACTATATTTAAGAAGACCAAGACCAAAGTCAAGAATCCAGAGAAAGCATTTATGCAGCAGAGATTAGACCCCATTAGCAAGGAAATATCATCATAGGGTCAAACTGACACAGTCTGCTGATACAAGTCAACTCAAGGGCATAACTAACTGAAGGTCAGAATGGATAAGTACCTGGGAGGAGGCAGGAGTCTGTAAGCAGGAATGAGGGCAAGTCACCAACAATTCACTTGATCAATTACTCTCACTTGACATTCTAATGTTTCATAATCATCTCTCCATATAAAGAAAAAGCTTGTAGTTGTATAGTGGAGGGAGGGGGGGAAATGGAATGGAACGGCAAGCCAGGTTTTAAAGATTAGCTGCAGGCTAGTTTTGTGGTTTGTAAAAACTATTCAATTTAATGAGTTTGGATCTCTGGGACAGAAATCCATTGCAGCTGCAGTCCAAAGAGTGTTTAGAGTTATTTGCATAATTATAGAAGCAGACTTGTAGGTGGTTTACAACATGGAGAACAATTCCACTTCTCATGCTTATTTCTATCAATCTTCATAATCTATACCCTTCATAAGAAAACTATATAAATTGCCTCATTGTACCCAAAAGATGCTGTGAAGGGGATATTTGTCAACTGCTCTTGCTCCTTGGGTTGCAATGATATTGTTTCATGGCATCCATTCTGCAAAAGTAAGCTGACTGTTCACAAATTATACCCACTACTTCTTTATTCTAGGCAACAATTACACATCTGCTGATTAGCTAACTTAGCTTTAACCAAAAGACTGAGACATGTAACATTTTCTTACATTTCCTTTTTTAATCAAAATGATTTTAATTGTCTTCATATGTATAGTTAATTGTCTCTATATGCATATCATTATTTAGAGTCAGTCAAGCATTTAGTAAGCGCCTACTATGTGCCAGTACTGTGTTAAGCACTTGGGAGACAAAGAAAGATAAATCAGTACCTCTTCTTAACAAGTTCACAAAAACATAGAAACAACTATGTAAAATGGGACATAAACAGGATAAATTTGACATAAGAGAAAAGGCTAGGGGAATTGGAAGAGGTTTCTTGCAAAAGGTGGGACTTTAGCTGGGACTTGAAGGAAGCCAGGAAGCTTCACAGAATCATAGAATGGGAAAGCAGGAAAGTGCCAAGAGGACAGGCCAGTCATTGGACAGATAAGGGCACTGGGGATGGAGAGGGGAAATGACTTACCAAGACCATTGTGCTATCAAGCAACAGAGCCAGGAGCAGAACTTGTACCTCCTAACTCAGTTTGGTGTTCTTGCCATTATAACACACTGCCTTGTCATCTCCTATGATCATTCTTAAAGGAGATGTCACCCCAGCAAAGAAACCAGGTTAAAAAAACAAACTTCAGATCTGACACATGTTCAGAGACAATCGCCTTAGCAAGGAATGCTCCCATTTCTACAGGAGCTCCGCTTGATTTGCACCCCAGGAACATCCTACACCAGGTAGATTAGGCTAATCACTTGAAATCTCATCATCAGGCTGATGGTCTCAATTTCGAGTACTCAACACCTCAGCTTCCTCTTCACTCTGATTGGAAGGCTGGATCACTAAACTCCTTTCCTATAGAAACTGGGATCTGACCTGCCTAACCAACTCCTTTTTCCCTCAGTAGCTCTGCTTGTTTTGGACTGCACAGAAGATCATTCCCCCTAGACTGGGTACTCCCTGCTTGTACACACATAAAGACAAGCCTACCAAGATGATAGTGTTGGTGGTGGTACAACGGATAGAGCGAGACCTTTGAGTCAAAAAGACTCCTCTTCCTGAGTTCAAATCTGGTCTCAGACATTTACTAGCTGTGTGACCCTGGGCAAGGCATTTAACCCTGTTTGCCTCAGTTTCCTCATCTATATGTTAATATATATTTAGCTGGAACTTGAAGGAAGCCAAGAAGCTTCACAGAATCATAGAATTGTAAAGCAGGAAAGTGCCAAGAGGACAGGCCAGTCAATGGACAGATGAGGGCACTAGGGATGGAGAGGGGAAATGACTTACCAAGATCATTCTGCTATCGAGCAACAGATCTCACTGTTAACTTTTCAATACACAATGCCTCCATGATTGTATTAGGGCACATCGACACCTCACAACCTTGTGAAATAGGTAAGGTACTGTAGGAATCATCATTTCTAGTCTCATCACCATGCTGCTGACTCAAGCCTTGACTCCACCTCCCTCAGCCTTTTCTCCCCTCTGATTGGAGGGTGTATCAGCAATGCAGTATTCACAATACCTACAGTAACTATAAATATGCTGATATGATTATTAATCACGAAATGTAACAAACTCTCTACATAAGAAATATAGCTAGAGCATTCATTTAAATACCAGAAAACTGAGTTCCAGAACCAGAAAGTCAAAGCCAACAGTCAAAGTAACATAGTTACGAAGTTAGCACAAGTAGTTAAAGTAGTAAACACCTACATTCTCAAGCCTTCAGAATAGGACAGGCTACCTCAGGCAAAGATCCTCCTTTCCTTACACAGGCAACTGCTCGGCGTCCAGGCAGCTCGCTCCCAGTAGCTCCGGCCCCTGGCAGTTCCCGTCCCAGGCAGTCCTCAACAGGAGTCCTTAGCAGAGATTCTGGCTGGCTCCAAGGAAAAGGAGTTCGCAACCGCAGCTGCTCCCAGTCAGCACCGCAAGGAGACTAGCTGAGTTCCAGTGTTCTCTTGCTCCACCCCTTCCTGCTATGTCAGCAAGTTTAAGGGGCATGAAAGATCTTCAGATCCCAGTATCATTACATTGGGCTCGAGGGTAGAGCCAATGCCATTCTCTAGAGGGTAGAAACTGGACTCCACTGTGCATCTGCTACTCTACCAGGTTTCAACGTCATGGATTAAGATGCTCCTGAGTCAGGTAACCCCTGGCATCCGTCACCACCCTGCTTTCCTACCTCCTTTTGTATGTTGTCTCACCATCACCATCATTAGATTGTAGGCTCCTTGAGGGCAGATAATTTATTAATTTTTATTAATTATATCTCCAGCACTTAGCAGAGTGCCTGGCACATAATAGGCAAATTTTAATGGATGTGTTGGATTGGATTATACCCATTTTGCAGATAAGAAAAGTTTAGAAAAGCTAAGTGAATAATTTTGTTGGAGGGAGAATTTGAATCTCGTCCCTCTTGACTCAAAACCTGGCATTATTTCTGGCTGAAGAGGACCTTTAAGGTTATTGAGTCCAACCTTTAGCAGCTGAAGGAACTGAAAGCCAGTGCGATATAGTTTATCCAAGGTCTCATGGTTGGAAGAGAGAATTTGAACCCAAATCTGTCTCTCATCCAGTGTTTTCTACTGCCCCACACTGTATTCTCACCTAGAATTTAAAATCTATCCTCCCTTCCCACCCAGAACAAGGAAGTCCCTGAGTTATCAAAAGACAGGAGCTACATAAATGGAAATTTTTTACTTCTTCTTTCATAGTTGCTCTATTTTTTTTAACTCCTAAAGCTATCAAAAGAGTAATGGTAGAATGGAAAGATGGGTTGAGAGGAGTGAAGCTAACCCGAATCCTTCCTCTAGTTTATAGTCTTTTATCTTATTGCGACCTCAAGGAAGATAGAGAACATTGTGCTTCTAACGTCAATATACTCCCCACCACTCCTTCTCTAATCCCTCCATCAGCTGGTCCTTTCCAGTTCTAACTATGACTCCAGCAACTTTCAAAGGCTCTTTTACTGCACCCTATGGCTCTGTGGGGCACTGATTGTAGAGCAGAGTGAAGAGCAGATTCTGCAACGTGCTTTCTCAAACTTTTGCTCTCTGTTCTAATTATGAACCATGGGAGCAAAAATCATATGATGATTTTGAACAGTTATTGTCAGCACTTTGCCTGTCTTATCAAAGCATTGTGAATGGAGTTCCTTCCTTTCTGCTCTAAAAATCTCAGTGTAATTCACAATCTTGAATCATAGCTCTCCAAGAAGATGAATTGCTGAAGAATAGACACAAATAACATACAGCCTCTCACTGGTTACTACTAGTCATGGTGTCATCTGAGTCATTGGCTGTCACTGTGTCTCCTGCATCTACAACTCTTGCCATCGTGCTATTGGGAAGGGAATGAAAACTTCAACAGGCTATCAATTTTAATAGGATTACCAACACCTCATCTTGATCAAAAGAATCAATAGCTTCTGTTAAATCCACATGTGGAACAAGAAAATTACAATGTATTTCTTGACATTTTTCCTGAATTAACTTGAGAAAATAACATATCTTGCAATTTCACAAAGACACAAGATCTAATTCTTATATTTTTACTTACAATTAACCCACTGAGAATGCTAATATCTCCTCTAAAGTGTAAGTTCTTCCAGACTAGTTTTTTTCATACTTTGTGTTTGTATCCCCAGATCCTAGCAGAGTCTGTGGCACACAGTAAATGCTTAATATATATCTGTTATATTTCCCCTACAGCTAATTAGAGCAATTTGCCTCAAAGTTTAGCACAGCATGACTTCTACAATTAATAGATACCTGAAATCTAGTAGAACATTAATCTTGTTCTATATGAGCTGGAAAAAGTTGCATTACTTGTTGGGTACTCCACTGAAATCTTCCTCTGATTCTTCATCAAGATACATAGGCAATCTTGGGACCTTGATAGCAGAAGACAAGCTCTAACAGATGCTACCAAGCAAGAAGGGCCTGAAGAATGGGCGCAGTGACGGAACAGGTGCCTACCATTAAGAAACTAGCTAAGCTAAATTCAGGGAAAGTCATCACCAGAATGTTGTTTCTCAGTTATTTCAGCCAAACAAAGTCTTGAAAGATGTATTTGAGGGAACGAGATTTGTACTGATGTCACAAGCACCAACATAGAATGCATTATGTAGCTTTTGAAGTTTTGAACTCAATAATTTGTTGTATGAGTGTCTTGTCATTTTTGAAGATTTTCCTAGGGGTACAATTGCATCAGATATTTCACTATAAAATGATAATTAGAGATGGCAGAAAACTTGCACATTATATATAACATGACTAATGTAATAGAATTAATTTTATATAAAGAGCTAACATACCAGACCTTATACAAATATGGACTATCCTTTTTAAAATTATCATTTGACTAGTTATATATTTTTTCCATTGATGCTGCCATGACCCAGAATACATTTGGAACTTTTCCTTAGGAAGCCTTTGGACAGCAGGAGACCCTAACCTGAAGTTCATGAGCAGCAAGGAGTCTTAGTTCCAGCTTCTAGTCCAGTCTGATGCCTAGAGAGAATGATTAGGTAAAAGATACCAGATCAAAGAAGAAAATGCTCTTATGTCACACTGAACTAACAGAGATTCCCAGCTGGATGATAGAGTGTGAGTCTAACAGCAGTCTACCATTGTTTAGACCCAAACCCAGATCAGAAACTTACAGAGTTCAGACAAGGAAATCAGCAATCGAACTCTGCCCTGGATCAGACCATTTTGGTAGCACTGAAGTTTAGAGGTCCCTAGCCTAAGCTGTCCCTGAGACCTTAGTATAACACAACATTTGATAGGCCAAAAAGTAGCAGCAAAACCTTTCCTCCAGTGCACAGAGCCCAGCCTTAACATAAAGTCCAAAGTCAGGAAGTAGACTGGAAAAATGAGTGGAGAAAAGAGTCCGACCATAAAAAAAGCTATTATGGCAACAGAGATGCTCAAGAAAAAAATGCAGAAGCAGAGAGGGACACCAAAATATTTCCAAGCAAAACTTCAAAGAAAATCACTTTTGGGGCACAGATTCAACTAGAATTCTTGGAAAAGGTAAAGGAAGAGGTTTTTTTTTTTTAATTTATAAAAGAAATTAGAATACTAGAAGAAAAAATGGGGGGAAAAATGAGAGCTATGGAAGAACAAATTTTAAAAGAAATTAATAGCTTGACACAAGAGGAGCCAGACAACAAACTCCTTGAATATTAAAATGGTCTAAATAAATATCATTGGTTTCCTTTGCAATCCTATATATGTTATAAATTTTAAAATATTACTCTGAGAGTAATCCATCTATTGTTATCAGATTGTCAAGGATTTTGTGGTATACAAAATGGTTAAGAACTGCTTCTTTAGAGTCAAACTATGCATCACAAAAAAAAGTTTTATCTCTTTATAATTACATCTTGGGTTTTTTAACCCCATATAGCATTCCCTAGCATTATGACCCATCTTATTTGCTAGGTTCAGTTCCAAATGACTTTGGGCTATGTTTAAATGTTAAATTCCACCCTCACCCCTTCAAAAAGAAAAATAGATCTTACCTTAGGACTGTGCTATAGGTCCTGAAAACCATTACCAAAGAGGCATTATAAGACAGGTAAATACACAGGAGGGCTACTAGCAGGTGTTCTACTGCCTCTCTCTAGCACACATCCCTTCATCATCACCAATTGTTAGAAAAATAATATACAGGAGGCACTGGAGTTTTTGGACTTCAGCCTCTAAGAGGTTCACTCTTGATCTGGTCAGACAGGAAGGACAAGAAGACAGCTTCAGAGGAGTTAATAATCTTACTTTATTCTTGTCTAATCTTCTCAAAGGGGTTGCTGATAATTGGAATACTAACTCCTACAGCATTCCCTAGTCACTCTTCTTGCAGGGACCAGTCTAAAGACTGGGCAGCTACACCTATGTCTCAGTGAGGTCAATTAAGACAGGCACAGCTTGTACACTCCTTTAGATCCCCTCAAGCCTCAATGAGGGCCAAGTGAGGCAAACACAGTGCCCCCCCCCCCAATCCTTGATAGGGGCTGATCAAGAAATACATAGCATTCCAGCTTGTACATTCAACCCTAAGGGCTCCCCACTCACTGATCAGTGCCTACCTGCTTTATAGGGCAACAGACAAAGAAGGCATATTGCCAACAATTGCCTCACAGTTGTACATTACCTATATATATTACATATTTACATTACCTCATACCTATATCTCACTGTATAGTTGCAGTGAATATTTACAATGTAAGCACAAATGTTTATATTATTTATCTTTATATAACAATCCATAAGTGTGGGAGATATGTTTTGAACCATGATCATGAGAGCTTATATCTAACACCTGGGAACAAGAGACTGTTTTGGCTATGGATCCTGGGAACTAAACTATAAGAAATAATAATAATAAAAAACTACTTTACACACACTAAAATTCACCTTACAGACATTCCAGATGTTTTTTGGCTTGTTGTAAGTGTACAGGTCCTCAATGTCTATTTTGAAGGCAACACTCATTTGCATATCTTATTTCACATGTGTTAACAGCTGGCAGCCCAATTCAGTACCATTGATTTTGCTCTTGACAAACATACATAATAAAGACAGGAACGTGGTACAATTGGACTATGCCCTTGCCTCCTTTGTTTAGCTTCTATTTTGCCTCAGATTCATCTGTATGAAAAGTTAAAGTGAGTCTTATGAATTTTTCTCCCAAATTCTGTCTGATTTTTGTTAGCTGGGTATGGTGACTCACCCTTTGGCTTTGAATAAAGAGTGTTCAGGCTGCCCTAATCATGGAAGTGATTTCTCTTAATTGCACCCTAGCAGAAGGCAGCTGAGATGACTGGCAGGAAACCCAGAAGGCAGAAGCAGGGAACAATAGTCAATGACCACTAGACCAGCTGAGTGATGTTGTTCTAGCAAAATGTAAAGAAGAGACAGAGAAAAGCACAGAGATGGAGCAAGAGTGAGAGCTTTTGAGTGAGCTCAGAAATAACACCATGTGTTCAAGAGATCCACAATGCATAGGTTTATACCCATCAGAGAGCAGCATTATCTTGAGGATCAAATATAAAATCCTGTTTGGCTTTTAAAGCCCTTCATTATCTAGCCCCTTCCTAACTTTCCAGTTGCCTTACATTTTATTACCCTCCACATACTCTATGATTTAGCCACAATGGCTTTCTTGCTCCTCTTCAAACATGATAAGCCATCTCCCAACTCAGTACATTTTCATTGGCTGTCCTTCATATATGGAATTTTTCCATTTCTCACCTGAGCCTCTTGGTTCTCCTGACTGCCTCCAAGTTCAAATATTACCTTGTGAAAGAGGCCTTTCCCAGTGTCCTGCCCCACCAAAAGGGCATCAGTCTCCCTGCTTTCCCACAGACCCTACACCATTTGTTATTTTCTTTTCTCATCAACTTTGCCAATATGATGGATGCGAGACAATATCTAAGTTGCTTTACTTTGTAGTTCTCTATTTGCAATTTGGAACATTTTTTCATATGATTATAGTTAGCTTGAATTTCTGTCCTTCAACTGACTATTCATATCCTTTGACCATTTATCAATTGACAAATGGCTGTCATTGTAATAGATTTGAATCAGTCCCTTACATACCTTGGAAATTAGACTTAATCAAAGAAATTTGCAACAATGATTTTTTTTCACAGTTAAACTTTGCCTTCTAATCTTAGTGCATTTAAATTTGTTTGTATAAAAAAACATTTTTTTGTGTGTAATCAGAATTCTCCATTTTATGTTCTATTATCATTATTTTATTCTGGATAATCTGATTTACTATATAATTGTTAGAAACCATAACCACCTTGTTACAAGAAAATTGTCTTAATAAAAATAGATTTATAAAATTGTTTATTTTAGCTGCCCCTAAGCTCTCACATGTAGATGTAGATATTGTACGTGTTATCTGTCCAAGTATGGATAATCCTGGATCTGATCCTATGAAGCAAATCCCAATACGATGAAATCCAATCTAACAGTTATTTGTGAATGCAACAAGTATTTTAAAGTGCCTACTATGTGCTAGACACTAGGAATACATCTGTCACCTCTACCTTGTGACCTGTAACTTCATCCAGAGCATAACTCAAGTATCATGTCCGTCTGCATGAAACCTCATTAGTCCTCTTTCACTCCTGAGATTATTTGTATGATCATGTACATGTTTTATGATTACTCATTTGTGTACATACTATGGGAAGTCCTTCAGGTCAGGAATAGTTTCATCTTTCTCTTTGTATCCCAGTGCCAGCACACAGTAGGCATATAATAAATGAGCTGTTTTCCCTATTTTAGAGCATAGACTCCTAGAAAACGTATACTAGATCATTTCTCTCTTCACATCCCCTCCATCTGGCAGGGAGCTGTACACATGGCAGGCACTTAATAACCATTTGTTGAAATCAAACGGAACAAAAAAAAGACATTTATTGAATGTACTTCATTTTCCAGCAGTTTTCAAACATGAATATAGCATGCAAGTGTGAAAAAATAATTAACATATGGTATAGATTTTCCTATGGTTTAATATCCAAATTTTAATTAGAACCTAAGTCTTAATTAACATCTTTTGCTTGTCACCACCATCACATTAGCTTGTCACAGCCATCCTTAAAATTCACAGACAAAAGTTTTCTTTTCTTGACTCATCATGAGGAAGATAGGCAAAAGCAAAATTAGTGAAGGTCAAAGTGTGATCTTCTCTGGCCAAGTTTAACCCAGACTACACAAAATATGGAAAAATTGGACAGTAGCCTGAGATCGTCCATTGAGTAATCCAGCAAGTCTAGAGTTAACATTCAAATTTGCATAATAACACATACAAACTAGTAGTTGACCTAATTAGAACTGAAGTTGAAAAGGGACATTTGCAAAAAAAAAATGGGTAAACATATCTTCGGATTTTGAGGTGATAAAAATACAACAAGAATAACTGAATAACAGAGTAAAGGAGATGAGGACGGAAACCAAGGCTGACTTTTCGAGGACAAAAATTAAAGCCTCTCTCTACCACTACCCTCTTATCATTACATTCTTTTTTTTTAATCAAGCAACATGGTTTGACTCTAATGGTCTCCTGCTGACTAGTGGCAATCTATTCAAAGACATTATATAAGCTTAATTGTGCGCTGTTTATACTTCTCCCTAAATGTCCCAGAAGCCAAGGTCATGACAGACCTGTAATAGCCAAATGTTACATCCTTCTGAGTAACATTTGAGTAGATTATCTTGGCCATTCAGGTTCGGTGATGGAGAACCAAAATAACTCTTTGGAAGTCTTTAGGAGGTTGGCAATAGCTCAGTCAACTATAGCGCTGACATTTGAAGAGTAACTGAGGCATTTTCATTATTAAGGAGTTTAAGTTTCCTGAGGCTTTATTTGGTCCATAGCTCAGTTTGTCCATCACAGGACAAGGTGAGGAATCATTATTGATTGACATGTGATGGGGTTCTGTTAACATCTCTACTGTTTGTCACAAAGAGGTAGAAAGAAAAAGGATGAGCATTTCAAAAGGGGAGCTGAGCTTTCCATAGAAGAGAGCAGCCATGCATTCTCAAAGAGAAAACAAATAATAGAAGGATACTATTTTGAGGCTAATACAGGCCAAGAGTATAAGGCAGACCAACCCATAAGATGAAATTCCCCATAACGAAATGGTAATTTCAGGAGTCCCACATAACCTGGTTGTACTTATTCATGGTTCATAATCAAATTGTAAATATTCACAAGGCCTGCCTTTCCTCCATCACATTCCTGTCTAAAAGCCTGAGAGAGTGAAGGTCAGACTCAAGAACAGAACCCTCAGGGCATAGCTCTACATGAAATACTAGGAAAGGATGCCCCCAACATCTTTGCTTTGCTCTCAGAACAAACATAAACAAGAAGGCTTGGAAGAGAGGTGGATTTACAACCTCTGTCTCCATTGTTTATGAGTAACATTTATATAAAGGGTGAAATAAGAAACTGTTGAGA
The DNA here is from genome assembly GCA_028646515.1 of Pseudochirops corinnae. Classification (NCBI taxonomy): domain Eukaryota; kingdom Metazoa; phylum Chordata; class Mammalia; order Diprotodontia; family Pseudocheiridae; genus Pseudochirops; species Pseudochirops corinnae. The sequence goes on along the minus strand of CM053590.1, from coordinate 55,623,856 downwards.
GAAAGAATTTGAGACTTGGTACATAAAATAAACAAGCCCATTCATTCAAATGATCAGTTTTCAGTGTAGTTGGAAAGAATATTATACCAATAAGCAACATTTTCCTCCTTTTTTCCATGGAGGATCATTCCAGGGACTATGCTAAATGGTTTATTATCATGTTCACCATTCCCCATTTTGTTTTTCTTTCTCTAAAAGTCGTGAAAATACTACCTTTAATTTTTAAAATGCTTTCTTTTCTTCTCTCTTTCTTGCTGATAATGAACCTGGCCAAGAGTGAAACTAAAATCAGTTTCCATCCTGAATCTCTCCTTAGAGAGCTTATGGACTTCTCTCTCTTATGGTAGAGCTTCTTTTCTCTGTTAATGAGTTTAGTCCAAAAATAAAATAGCACTTAACTCCCACACAGAAATACACCAATTGGACTTTGTAAAAGTATCAAAAATTTTTTTAAACTTTAAATTTTATCAAGTTTGAGACTTAGTAGTAAAGTTTTCATGAAGGGAGAGTTTGTGTTCAGTCCTATCCATTCCCCTCCTACCCCCACCTTTTCCAACGTAATTTCTCTTTCTGGGGCCATAAGAGTGTTTTGGGGACTCACAGAGATTTTCACAGCTTAGAACAGCAGTAGGTTTTTATCGCTAACTCACACAGGGAAGGTATAAGACGTAAGACTTAACCTGAGATACCCAGGGATGGGAGAACAAAAAAGCAAAGATGCAACCTCCAGTATTTTAGTCTTCAAGAGTAGCAAAGGAATAAGGGATCGACAATGGTCTTATGCCAGGATCTTCTCAGGCTCTATCCTGGAACAGGCAATGACATAGGGGAAGCTTTTGGGTTTTATAGGGAGAACTGGGTGCTTCTTCAGGTGCATCTGATTGCTTTTCCAACTCTAATGTCACAGACCATGGCTATGTAGATATGGGCCATGGCAGTTTCCATCAGTGAACATGGAAATTTTCAGAAAAATATACAGAAAAAAATATCAGGCAGATCAATGGAATGTGTCTGGACCAGAGTCAACCTGCTACAGTGCCTCATCAAATCATACTATATGGGCATACTCTATCTACTTCACCTGTACTTGCATCAAATGGCTTGTTGGTATCCCTTTTAAATGACAAATGGATTGGATGTGTGTTTATGTATGAATTATATACAGATATATGTCATAGTACAAGAGTACACTTATGCTGAATGCCTCCATCCATTTAACTAGTATTCCTTAAATGCTTACTGTGTACAGCTGTGTTCTACAACATATGGAGAAGTAGAAAATATGGGTATGGGATCCAACCTCAAAGAGCTAACAATCTAATTGGGAAGATGACATATGCACATGCAAAAATTGAAACAATATAAGACAATGAATTTTAACTATGAAATGTATAACAAGAGTCAATACTGACAGAAAAGTAATTAGTCATAAAATGGTACACATATACACACATATGTATATATATACATATATATGCATATGCATTCATATTAGAAATAGATAATGTAGGAATTTGTTTTGCCTGACTGTGCATATTTGTTCCAATGGTGAAGGTGGAAAGAAGAGGAAATTGATTATCATTGATTAAAAAAATAAAATTTAATTTAAGGAATGAGAGCCAATGCTACAGGAGATAAAGAGGGCCATTACTATGAACTCAACTGGGAAGGCTAGATGGAAAACATAAGATTGAGCTGGATCTTGAAGGATGGATAAGATTTAAATGGGAGAAAAAAGTGAGTGGGGAAGGATTCTAAACAAATGTAGGAACACACCTTCGCATATAGTACCCCCCTTCACTAGAAGGCATAATCTAGTAAGAATAAAAATTTGTGATTGGCAATGGCAGGAGAAAGAGAAAATAAGATAGGATGGAACTAGAGTGTGAAAGGCCTTGAATACCATGAAAAGGAATTTAGGACGTAAGGGATTTTGGCGTTATCCTATAAGCAAATACAAAATATCAAACACTTTTTAACAGTAGTATAGTACAATTTTTTTAAAAATAATTAGGAAAATTCAATGGCATGGTTCCTCATGGAATGTAAATTATTTTCTTCAGCTAATGTTGAATTCAAATTCAAGTACCAAAGGCAGAAATCCCTGCTATATATCTCAGAGTTCAAAGTTGCTTTATTCATCAGATTCGTTGTGATAAAGCACTAATATTAATAACCTTCCAATTTAAGAGGGCTGAAAGTCAACTGGAGGAGAAAATCAAAGATGCTTCCTTAAGGGCACAAGAACTAGAGCTGGGCTGCTTTAGCATTCAGTAGTCTCCTAGGGGTGTCATACCAGATGTCTGATCTTTCATTTCCAATACTCTGAACTTTTGTTATGGATCCATGGCACTAAACGGTGCCTGTGGCAGTTGTAGATCTTTCTCAGCATGCTCATGCATTAAGTTTTATGTATTGTTCGAAGAGAAATGGTGTCATTAACTGTCAGGGCTCTTCCCTTCCAGTGCATCAGAATCAAGACATGCACTGTTCTGGAAAACAAGAAAGGAGAGTGGGTAAATGAAAACCGATACCTAAAAGCATTGTGGCTGCATTAACCAAACTGGAACCAAGTTCTGGGGGAAATAGCATAGCGACTCTGAGTACATTGCAGTAAACAGAGCCATGTTCCTGGTAGGACCCCTATGTCATACGAGCTGGATTTCCAACTGATGACATCTGCAAATCCACAGTATTTACACCATGATGTAAGAAGCTTTCACCCATCCCCATCACACACACACACACACACACACACACGCACACACACACACACACCACCTCTCCACCTATTCACACAACCAAAGAGATCACCAAGGATATTTCTTTCCTCCTGAGATCTGATCCCACTCATCTTCAGGGTATTATCCTGAAGTACAGGTGGGTTCATTTTCATTGAAGGAAGACAATGAATTGGGGGCGGGGGTGTAGAAAAGGAACAAATGACTGTTTACTCAAAGGCTTCTGGAGGCAAACAGATTTTTATACATCTCATAAAACTGCTCAGTTCCCAGTGTGCAGACTTTCCGAAAGGGTTATTCTATTCCTGGTTACAGACATCTGTTCACAGCTCCTGCTGGGAATTCTGGGATTTACACAGCCATCTGCTTTTCTTACAGTAGCAGGGCCACAACAAAGGGAATTTTCTCCAGCAGCAAATAAAGCCTTTGACTAATTAAAGCATTGTTATGAACATATGCTATTTTACCCTTAATTTATCTTCACATATCTTAGAGTTCATTTTAAAAAGGAATGTCCTATCAAAAATAAGAGATCCTAGTAATTAAGCACCTTTCTGCTTTCTTTTATGTCTCAAGGTGTCAACCGGATTCTGCCCTTCTGAGTGAGAGGAACGTTAGCCTGCAAGTAGGGCTAACCTGGAGGAAATTGTGGAAATCAGGAAAGTTTGTCAGGGTCCTCCGATCAGGCTCCATTCACTGGGTACTTTTCTTCTTTTAAAGAAACCCACCATTCTGACATGTTCTATGGATGTAAGAAAGTCAAATAAGCAATTTCATACTGAAATGTTATGATAGATAAGACTAGAAGTGATAAATGTTTAACAGTTGGCTCTCAGAAAAAAAATGTGTGCATACATATTTTTAAGTTTAACATTATTAACATTTTCTCCATCACTTTCTCAAGTCTAGACAATAAACACAATAAATCAGGCCCTGATATGTAGCATTAACTGATTGTCCGAGCTATAAGTGATCACACTGAAAATTTAATAGTCAACTCTTCCACATATATGTGGTTCTAGCACATCACTACATAAAAATGAAAGCATTGTTTTCTCCAGAATAATTTTAGTGCTCGCCTAAGCTAAAGTCTTGAATCAATAAAGTGACTCACAAATTGGAATTTTTAAGGCTTTCACTAGCAAATGAAGGATTTATTAGATGGCTGAAAGGACACTAGCAACTTATTCATAAGAACAGTCATGAAAATGACCTTCCTCTTGTCCTCGTGTGACAATAACTTCAGCTCATTGTGGAAATCTAGATGTTTTCTGACTCTTTGCTTAACTTGGGTTTTCACTCCCTCCTAATCATGTTTGTTCTAGTCTTACCAGACTAAGTACATTCTTCTTGGAAGAGAAAATAGAAACACAAAAACTTTACTGGTTTAACCTCGCAGACATCTATTATTACCATCCCACTGACTGCAAACAATAATCCCCTCTTCTATCATCTTCTTGTTCTCAAGAGTTAACATAATAAAATACTTTTTGTTGTTCTGAGCATTCCTCACTATTCTCAATTCATTGAATGCATTGGAATTTCTGACACAATTCATAGAGGTCCATGCTACTTTTTATTTGTGTTCATCCTTAATTTTTTTGCCTTTCGTCCATTTTGTATGTCTTCAAAATTTTAGGTTAGTTGATGAGTTCGCTGTGCAGCCACATCATTTCTTCTTGCTTTTTTTCTGCTGCGCCTCCATTTGCTCCCCCTTTTATTTTAGCATATCTTCAAAATTTCATTCTTAAGGACTTCCTATCCATCTTGAACCAGCTTTCCCTATAAAATATTATATTATTGGATCTTACCCATTCTTTTTCTGCAACTTTTACAATCTACTCTTCCAAAATCTGAATTGAATTACATATCGAACTACCCCCAAATTTCCTCTTTTTCTTTATCATAAACTTCACAATGAACCGGTCACTTGCCTTAAATGTTGCTGGTATTTCTATTTCAGCAATCACTTCCTTCTTCTACAGGAAACCTTCCCCAATCCCTCTTAATTCCAGTGTCCCCCCAGTTAATTATCTCCTATTTATCCTGTATAGATTATATATTTGTTTATATATATTTGTTTATATATATTTGTTTACTTGTTGTTTCCCCCACTAGATTGTAAGCTCCTTGAGGCAGTCTTTTGCCTCTTTTTGTATCCCTAGAGCTTAGTGCAGTGCCTGGTACATAATAGGCACTTAATAAATGTTTATTAATTGATTGAGTCAGAATCAGGTCCAGAAAAGCTGTATCCCTTGTCGTTTCTTTAACAGGAAGCTCACAAGCAAGCATGCTCAGCTGATTCAATCCTTATATGGAAGCAGTTGGGGAGGCTTGCTAAGGCTCTAGAGAGGCTTGCTGGTGTACATTGGGAAAGCGTTATAGACATTTGGAGTTTTCTCAGACACTGAATAACTGGGTCTGATCTGCCAGCCACTTGGTGAAGGAAGAGGAGTCATTTTGATTGGCTATGTAGCCAGAATTGGGGTACATTCAAAAGGTATTAGTTAGTCGAAGCCAGTCTTTTCTTTATTCCTCTAGACTTCCTTCTTAGCTTTGTTTTAGTGAGAACTAACACTGTAAAGGGATCAATCTTCCCCATCTGCCAATACGTGGCCTCAGCTCATGGGCTCTTTGCCTCATTGCCTCTTTTTCCTATTTTAGTTAAAGAAGATTGGAAATGGCTGTGACCTTATGAGTTTTGAAAGATAAGGAAATCAAGACCACCAGGAGGTCCAGCAACAGAGTACATGCCTGGTTTTGTAGCCATAGAGTCTGCCATTAAGATCCCAAAGACCCAGCCCAATAGTAGTTGAAACATATATTCAATCAGCAGCAATGCATTTGAACATTTAATTTGAAAGGCCCAAAGCTATATAGAAACAAATTAAATGAGCCCACTCTCTCCAGAGTCTTGAATATTTTATGTAACCTGACCCCAAAACCCATTCTTATGGTATTGGTGTTGGTAGAAATCAATACCCAGCACCTTTGTGAGAGATGAGGCAGAATTGGAAGGATTAGGAGGGAAAAGATTTGGTATCCTAAGTCTCTTCCATATCTTTGGGCTCCAGAGTCCCTTTGGCTTCCAACTTCAAGAAAGACAAAAGATGATACCAATCCCACTTCAGCTTGCTGAAGGAAGAATAAGACCCTTGGAAAAGCTGACATGAGAGGAATTAGAAGTCTCCATTTTGTCCTTATCCTCAGCTTTGGGGACTTTCCCCTTTGGTAAGATACAGGACTCTTGCTATCTCTTGGTTAAACTGAGTTACTTCTCTCCCAATGGGAAATATCTTTCACTCTGTATTGTCTGGTACATGGTTGTTGGTTGGGTGGTTGTCATCCTTCATCCTCAAAGAGGACCAAAATGATATCACTATGCTAGAGTCAAGTTTCAGTGTGTCTAACCATGACTGATCAGACCAATATGAGCTCAGAATGCTCTACCACAGGTCGGGCACAAAGAGTCCATGTGAACGTTTTGTGCATCCTGGTTTCCTTTGAGCTATTTCAATTCCGCTTTGCTCATAGAGCACAGTACCTTCTTGGACGTGGGCACACCATGTGGAGTAGTCCTGTGCCAGCGTCTCCCATGTCACACAATCAATTCCAAAGTTCTTAAGAGAGACCTTGAGAGTGTCCTTGTATCACTTCTTCTGACGACCAAGTGAACGCTTGCCCTGTGTGTTTTCCATAAAACAGTCTTTTTGGCAAACGTTCTGGTACATTATCTGGTATATATTCTCCTATGTATGCTTTCGCTGATTTCTGTTTTGCTACTGTTATATAAATGGTTTCCTTGCTATTTGCTATGTGTATGTTCGTTACGGAACTTGCATTTGGTGAGAAAGAGGTCAAGCTTTGGATATAAAGCTTGGGGTCCTCCTTTCTCCATTAACAAATAACAATAAATTAAGTTTGAACTTTAAAAATTACATCCCTTAGACCAGTGATTCTCAACCTTCCTAATGCTGGGACCCTTTAATATTTATATGCAGGCGTATCTGCATGTGGGCGGATGCGCCTGGAGATGGATAGAGGAGCAGTGTCTCAGTTCCTTAGACCATGGGAAATATGTGTTTTCTGATGGTCTTAGGTGACCCCTGTGACCCCTGTGAAAGGGTCATTCTACCCCCAAAGGGGTTGCAACCCACAGGTTGAGAACCACTGCCTTAAACTAACAATATTTAAGGAAGTTATTAGGAAAACAGAGTGGCCATGCTTCTGGCCCCAACCTCCTGCTTCCCCTTCTGGCAGGAAATGAAAGCCTCTCAGAGAACACAGAGTGGGGAGAAGGGGCTAGAGATGTCTATTCTACCTCCCTTCAAGCACACAATGACACCCCCATGATATATGTGGGGGACAGCCTAGTTATTTGCACATAAAAAGAATGTGTTGATGAAGTAATGGGAGGAAATGTCTGTACTTTTGTTCTTGCTATATTTTCAAAGTAAATATCCCTTTCTAAAAGATAATTGATATTCCTTGGTTAAATGCAATTGGGACATTAATCACTGGCAGCTAACAGTCAGGGGAAAAACACTGGAATGGAGTCTTAAGCCAATAACATTAGAAACAATACTCCAACTCATGAGGAATACTCCCAAAACCCTGAGAGAGAAGCATAGCCTTCCTCACTTTGGAGGAGTGAGGCCAGAGCCATGTCTACTCTACCTTTGCCTTTTGAAAAATTAGGTTGTGAAGGCAGGGCACAAATTTACTGGCCATTCTTCTTTTGGAAGGAAAAAAGAGACCGTTAGAAAGGATCTGTATTATTGAATTCCTCCATCATTAAGACCATCATTTTCCATGTTTAGGTTTCCTGAAATCTCCAATCTCTTTCTTTTTTATGTCTAGATGGCCTGTCCTATACTGGAATGACACTATCACTTCTGTTTATGCCTTCCTTAATTATTTCCTGAATATTATCTAGCAAGTTTCCTCCCCCAGCTTCTTAGATTTTCTCACATGAGAATATCTTAAATATTCTTTTAAATATTCTTTTCCTTTTGAGCAGCACACACTTTTGCAGATTCAAGTTCCATTTATCAGTCTCCTTTGAAGACTCAGAGATATTACATTTTACATTAGGATAGACCTCTGAGTCCTTGAATTTTATCAAATTGTATTGTAAATCATGGGCTATCCCCCATGACTGGAAAGTATTTCCCCTCAGCACAGCCTGGCTTTCTTTAAGTCCTAACAAAAATCCCATCTTTTACTAGAATCCTTTCCCCACCCTTCTTAATTCTAGTGCCATCATATTTATTCTGTACATAGCTTGCTTTGTATATATTTGTTTGCTTGTTGTCTCCTCCATAATATTATAAACTCCTTCAGGGAAGGGACTGTCTTTTTCATATTTCTGTATCCCCATCTCTTAGCATAGCACAGGCACACAGGCATTTAATAAACTTTTATTGATTGATCTCTTGTACATTATTGGTCTCTCTTCTAATCCTCTTCTTCCTGTGTTGTTTCTGCTGCTTTTGATGGTGCCAGGCTTGGCAGAGCTATAATGCCAATTTTCTGCCTTCCCCTCCTTTTTAGTTAAAAATCCTAAGTAACGAAGTGTATCGTTGTCTAGAGAAGCAAACTTGGGAGTCAGGAAGGCCAGGTTTCAAATCCTGCTTCAGACACTAACTAGCTGCAGGACCATGGTCAAGTTACTTCTGTTTGCCTGTTTCCTCATCTCTAAAATGGGAATAATTATAGCACCTACTTCCTACACTTGTGATGACCAAATAAGATGACATGTACAAAGTGCTCTAAAATTCTTAAATAGCTATATAAATTCTGGATATTACTATTCTCAGGACTCTAAGCAAATGTGTTTCTTAGCAGACATGGCTAAGCGCATTGCATCCCTGACCAAGAGATTATCAGATCTGTATTATATACTGAGGTCCAGGAAGTCAAATTCCACCCTCTAATACAACCTTCCCAAATCTGTCTTTTCTTCCTCAATCACCTATCTTGGCAGTTAATGTTAAATTCTTGTTGAGTTCTTCTGCTTATTTGTGCCCAGGAGTTAATAACCATTAGCAGTGTTTTCTAGGTTTTGCCTTGGGATATAAATTTGTCTCATGAAAATTGGTCATCAGTTTTAATAGATCTCAGAAAGTATTCTGTCGCATTCTGGATTCATGCTTCTGTAAGGCAATAGCTAGGCTTTGCCAGCATCTAAGTTCTGTGACTCAGGGTGGCACAATCGAACTACTCCTCCTTTCTTCTTCCTCTGGATGTAACTATATGAGCTTGTCCATAAGGCAGCCTCTGAGCAAGAACTCCATACTTAACTGTTCCTTCAGTCCTTCAGTCTTCTCATTTAAAAAGAACAAAAAAGTTTAGTCAGTGACGACAGAGAGGGTATGATAGGGCAAGAATCAGCACAGAGAGCAGCCTGGCATCAACTTCCCAGAGCATTGCCCTCACCTTTGTAAGAGCTATTACTGCAAGCAGTTCTAGGGGAGGAAGCATCATGACCCAAGAATCCCCAGGGAAAGCATCTAGGGTTAGTTGGTAGCTGTACCACATATCATCGGAAGACTGTGAAGGGAGACCTGGGCCTGAATGTCACTCAGGGAAGAAGTAGGTCACCATCCCTCCAGGATGTTGGCACACATGACTTTGCCACTAGGATAGTGAACTAACCTGATCTTTCATCTCCTAACAGAGAGAATCTAAGTTCAAGACTTGAGTTAATGAAGGATCTTAGATCTAGAGCCTGAAGAGATTAGCTGGTCTCTCATTTTAATGAGGAAATTGAAACCTAGGGAAATCAGGTGACTTGTCCAAGATCACATAAGAAGTGTCAGAGACAGGATTTGAATCTAGTTTCTCTGATTCCAGAGCAGTGCTCATCAATCTGTGACATGATCCCCTTTTATTAATGTGTTAAGCCATGTTTTTTCTTTTTCTATTTTTTTTTTCTTGTGTGGGAGTGTTTAGGAGGGAGAACAAAGTTCTTATACTGTGGTGAGCATGGGGTATAGGCAAGTCCTGGAGCAGGCTGGGTGATACAGATGTTGGTTATGGAAATTAAGTCAGCGGGAAATAAAGCATTGGCCGTTGGCCTGATTGGAAGAAAATTGGGGAGGAATGAAGGGAAAGATAGCCTGACAACATAGAGAACATAACAAAATTATCTCTGGTAAGAAATTATGGCCTCTAAATTTTGAATGGTTACCTTGTCTTCCAGTTCAGGCTGAGAGAAATAAGACTAGACAACTCATTTGTTCTCACTAATGTGAATCAATCCACTGAGCTTTTATTTACTGATCATTGTAATAGATCACCTTATGACAATTTACATAGGTATACTGGCAAGACATTTAGTTGACTAAGATTTTTGTAGGGAGTATTTATAGTAGATGGAACTCAATAATTCATAGATAGCAATAGAGCATATTTTTTAAAAAACCTTTAGCTAGTTTCTCTTTTAATAAGTCTCTCAGTACCTACATGACTATAAACTTACCATGGTATTTCTATCTGGGTAAGTCACCTTTAGTCAGATGTTATTTTGCCTAACAAAGATACCTAGGCTGTGTCATCATAGTGACTTGAGGGAATATCTAATTATTTGAAATGGAAATGTATCATGGTATTTGAAGGTCTACAACATGTTCCTCAGTCATTTGAATAGACTGATTCCTTAATCATGAAGTCTTAATGGAGAAGAGTTTCTTTTATTTGTAGCTGCTTGAATCCTTTGAATGGGGCAGGGGGTATAATAGGAAATGACTACTAGGTTCCTTGTTGTTGTCGTTGTTTTACAAAAACCTTTATTTGGACTTGAAAACCTTTTCAGTAAGTATTCTAGATACACAGAAATGCCTCTAGGCCTTCTCAGAGATTAACGAAATATACAAGGGAAAGATCCAACTCCTATGAAAAAGTTACTGTGATATACACACACACACACACACACATATACACACATATGTATGTATGTATATGTGTATGTGTATGGTATGTGTATGTGTATGTATACACATGTGTGTGTGTTTCAAATGTTCTGCTATTCTCAAACTATTTCAGATAGGCAGAAAGAAGACAAATATGACTAAACTTTGGAGGTTAAACAAAAATGTGCTGGGGAAAAATTCGAGAAAGGCCTCTAAATATCAGGATGCATTAGGAAAAAAAAGAAGGGAAGAATTAAGAAAATAGAGGAAGATTATAAAGGGAGGGAAGAAGACTGGAAGTCACCCAGGAAAGAAGATGGATGGAGAACTATGCTGAATCAGACTTTTTGAAAAAGGAAAGGCATAGAACTGCCAAGAAAAAAATTATTTAGTCATTTTCATCATATTATTCTCCTGGTAATGAAACTACACCAGCTCCCTATTGCCTATCATATCTACATTACACTCCTCAGCTCTTGCATTCTTTGCCTTCCATCAGATAGGCCACCTAGCTACCTATTTGACTTTTGTCACATAACTTCTCAATTCAATAATAGCTGTCATTTGCATAGTATAATAAATATTTGCACATACTTTATATATTTCACACCCTTTGAACTCTTACTCTGGGAAGTCGTTTCTACACACATTACTTTCATTTTACAGGTGAGGAAATTGATGTTGAGAAAATCAAGTTACATGACAATGTCAATTCAACAAACATGGATTAGGCACTTGCTACCAAGAGACAAAGTGGAGTAGATAACAAGTTAATTTTGAAGTCAGAAGCAACTGAGTTTCAGTCCTGCCTCTGACACATATGGGCTGTATTACGCTAGAAAATCATTTAATTGCTCAATGTTCTAGGGCAGAGATATCAAACAGGCTACATTCTTCCCTACAACACTCCCATGGCCCGAACTAGATTAAAATGTAATTGGAAATATTTAACAAAAAATAATAAAGCGTAAATAATGTTAATATGTAATGTTCTAAGTCAATATGCCACCTCCAGGGATGTTTATCTGTTTGACACCATTGCTTCAGGCAACTATATAAATTTTGGAGAAGGTACTAACCTGCATTGGTAGAGGGAATTCTTTTCACCAATGAAATCACAGGTATCTTGTGATTTCTTGTCCCATAGAGAGTACTCTGTCCATGCGGAATGTTTTACTCATTTCCTCTTCCTTGTTACTGCTATTTCTGTTAACTCCATTCCCCCCTCCTTTCCCATCTAGAATGCTTTGTCATCTCTCTTCTTCTTGAGGGCCATTCATGGCCTGCCTTAAAACTACCTCTTTTTGGAATTCGGTTTGAAGGACATTAATTGATCAATTACCACATGCAATTTACCATGCTAGGCACTGTTGGAGATACAAAAATGAATAAAACAATCCCATTTGTGAAGTAGATTCTAACCAAGTAGGAAAAGGCATCTAGAAATGATTATAATATGATATTAAATGAGGTTAGGATCATAAATGCTAGGGGAGAACAGAGCTAGAAGAAACTATTTCTGGCTTGGAAACAGGAAAGACTTCTTAGAGGAGAAAGCATTTGCACTTGGCCTTAAATGATGAACAGGATTTTAATAAGCAGAGATGAAAGAAAAAGCATTGTTGTGGGAAAAGTATGTGAAAAAAAATAGCACAGGAGGAAAGAGAAGAGGGAAATATCTAGGGGATGGTGAGTTAGTATAGTTTTGTGGGGATATTAAATCGAGAGGAAATAAAGCTAGAAAGTTGTAACCATATTGTAAAGCACCAGGAATTCCTATTTTAAAAAAATTTAATGTTTTATGTTTTCCAATTATATATAAAAACAATTTTTAATCTTTGCTTTTTTCATAATTTTGAGTTCCAAATTTCCTTCCTCTCTCCTTCTGCTTCGTTCTCCTTGAGAAGACAGGCAACTTGATAAAGGTTATGTATGTGCAGTCATGCAAAACATATTTCCATGTAGTCATATTTTGAAAAAAACACCCAAAAGAAAAAAACAAGAAAAATTTTAAAAGTTTAAAAAAACAGTATACATCAATCTGTATTCAGATTCCATCAGTTCTTTCTCTGGAGGTGAATAGCATTTTTCATCATAGGTCCTTCAGAACTGTATTGGATCACTATTTTGCTAGGAATAGCTAGGTCATTCACAGTTGATCATCTTACAACAATGCTGTTACTGTATACAATGTTCTCCTGGTTCTGCTCATTTCACTTTGCATCAGTTTATATAAGTCTTTCCATGTTTTTCTGAAATCATCCTGCTCATCATTTCTTTAATTTTTTTTAATTTTATTATAGTTTACATCATTCATTTCCACAAGATTTTGAGTTACATATTTTCTCCCCCTCTTTCCCCCACCCACCGCCCCAAAACAGCCA
>CM053590.1:55548199-55610318 GCA_028646515.1 Pseudochirops corinnae | reverse complement strand
TTAGTGGGAAGTATCCTTGTGTGGGTTTTGGAGTTCTAGGATTGGTTGAGAGTCCTATTTTATGGGTATTTTGGGGTGGCTATGTGAGAGCTGCGATATGTTGCTGCTGCTACACCGCCATCTTGGCTCCGCCCCCCCCTGCTCATCATGTCTTATGGCACAATAGTATCCCATTACAATCATATACCACAACTTGTTCAGCCATTCCCCAATTGATGGTCGTCTCCTCAATTTCTACTTCTTTGTCACCACAAAAGGAGCTGCTATAAATATTTTTATACCTAAAAGTCTTTTTCATTTAAAAATTTTTTTTAATCTTTTTAGGATACAGACCTAGTAATGGTATTACTAGGCCAAAGGGTATGCGCAGTTTTATAGCTCTTTGAATTTAGTTCCAAATTGTTCTCCAGAATGGTTGGGTCAGTACACAACTCCAAAAGTACATTAGTGTCTCAATTTTCCCACATCCCCTGCAACATTTGTCACTTTCCTTTTCTGTTATATTAGTCAATCTGATAGGCTTGAGGTGGTACCTCAGAATTATTTTAATTTGCATTTCTCTAACCAGTAGTGATTTAGAGCATTTTTTTTCATATGATAAAGCTTTGATTTCTTCATCTGAAAAATGATGACTGTTAGTTTGACTCCATTCTCTATATATTTGATAGATTAGGCCTTTATCAGAGAAATTTACTATAAAAATTTTCCCCAGTTTTCTGCTTTCCTTCTAATCTTGGCTGCATTGGATTTGTTTGTGCAAAATCTTTTTAATTTAATGTAATCAAGATTATGCATTTTATATCCTGTAATGCTCTCTATATCTCATTTGGTCATAAATTCTTACCTTATGCAAAGATCTGGCAGGTAAACTATTCTATACTCCCCTAATTTGCTTATTATATTACCTTTTATGTCTAAACCATGTACCTATTTTGACTTTATCTTGGTACAGTGTGAGGTATTAGTCTATTAGAATTCCCTTTTGGAGATCTTATTCTAGATGTAGTGGGTAGCTATTAGAAATTTTTGAAGTGAGGAGTTCTATGGTCAGAGCTATTCTTTGAGACCATTAATATGGCATGGGTGAATAAGATGAATTGAAAAGAGAGGGAGGACAGGATAGAGTAGAGAGAAAGAAAGGTTGGAGGCAAAAAAATCACTTATGAGGTTATTGTAATAGTCAGGGCAAAAGATAATGATTGTATGAATTAGGTTAGTGGTAGAGGAAATGAAAAGGAAGGGGTAGAGAGACAGAATCAACTGGGTTAAAATACTGATTAATTGGTCATCAGAGTGAGAAGGGGATAATAAAGAGAGAAATAAAAGATGGCTTTGAGGTTTCATGTCTGAGTGATAGGGAATATGATGGTGTCATTAACAGAAATAAGGTAGTCATGAATTGGAGCTTGCTTGAGGGGGGATGATAATGAGTTCAGTTTAAGATATATTTAATTTGAGGTACCAGTGAAGATACCCAGAGAGGCAATTGGAAATGTGGATCTGAAATTTCTTTGAGACTAGAGGTATGGATTTATGAATCATCTCATACAGTTAAGAGTTGAAGTCATGGATCAACCAAAGAGAAGAAAGTACAGAGAAGAGAGAAGAAAACTTTGGTAAAATAAAAATCAATAAGATTTTTTTTTAGATATGAAGTGGGGGCAGCTACAGCACCAGCCCTGGAGTTGGGAGGATCTGAGTTCAAATCCAGCCTTAGACACCTGACACCTAACTAGCTATTGTGACCTTGGGCAAGTCACTTAAACCTACTTCTACCCTCCAAAAAAATAAGATATAGATGATGTAAATTTTATTATATTCTAATTGTTTATAAATTATTAATTCAATACAGTGTTGGTAAGAATTCCCAACACCACATACCATAAAGAGTATTGTACTATGAGTCAGAAAATCTGTACAACAGGTAATTGCTAAGTATTTATTGTGTTTGTGCCAGTCACTGTGCTCACTGGATATACAATTAAAATTAATGAAATAGTCTCTATTCATAGGGACTTTAATTTCTACTGGCAGGGAGACAACACAGACATACATATATATATATATATATATATATATATATATATATATATATATATATATATATACATATATGTGTATGAATGCAAATATATGTATGTATACACACACACAAATACATATACATGACGAATACAAAGAGGATAAATATGAATAAATACAAGGTAGTCTGGGAGGGGTTGGAGAGGAGGGAGCATTTGGGGCCAGGGAACAAGACAGACTCCATGCAGAAGGGGGCACTTGAGCTGAATCTTGAAGGAAGAGAGGAATTTTATGAGGTGGAGGTACAAAGAGAATAAACTCCAGGCATGTGAGATGCCGGTGCAGGACAAAGAAATGGAGAGAGAAGATGAAGAGTCATATTTGTAGAACCAAGAAAATGCCTGTTGGGCAAGATCAGAATGGGAGCAGTAGGTAGTACTTAACAAAACCAAAAAGATAGATTGGAAACAGACTGTAAAGGCCTTTAAAAGCTAGACAGAGGGGTTATTTTGTCATAGAGGCAATAGGGAGCCATTGGAGTTGCTAGAATAAGAGAGTAATATGATCAAATCTACACTGAAGGAAAAGTTATATTGGCAGCTGTATTAAGGATGGAATGGAGTGGGAAAAGATTTGAAGCAAGGAGTCCAGTTAGGAGGCTATTACAATAATGTAGGCAAGAGGTAATAAAGACCTGAACTAATAGGGTAGTTGTACAAGTTAAAAGAAGGCTATAAATAAGTGCATACCCTTTGACCTAGCAATACCACTTCTAGGGCTGTCCCAAAGAGACCATAGAAGTGGAAGGAAGACCCAGATGTACAAAAATATTTATAGTGGTGGCAAAAAACTGGAAATTAAGAGGATACCCATCAATTGGGGAATGGCTAAACAAGTTGTGGTATATGAACGTAACGGAATACTATTGTGCTATAAGAAATGAGGAGCAGATGGACTTCATATTTACCTGGAGAGGCTTATACGAATTGATGCTGAGTGAGAAGAGCAGAACCAGGAGAAATCTGTACACAACTACAGACACAACATATGTGCGATGATCAACTTTGACAGACTGGACTCTTCTCAGCAATGCAAGGTTATAAGACAACTCCAAAAGATTCATGATGGAGAGAGATGTCTACATTGAGAGAAAGAACTAGAAAGAATGCAGATTGAAGCAAACTATCTGCTCTCTTTCTTTTTCTTGTTTGGTTTTGTTTCCTCTTTCCCATTGTTCGTTCCATCCATTACAATCCTTCTTTATAACCTGACTAATGTCTAAAGTGAAAGTATTTGCAGATCCTATACTTGACTTCATGCTGTCATGGGGAAGGGAGGAGCGGGGAAGGGGAGAGAGAGGGGGGAAAATTTGAAACTCAAGGGATTGTGGAACTGAATCTTTTAAACTAAAAGTAAACAAACAAATTAATAAAGACAAAAAATTAAAAAAAAACAAGTTAGAAGGGGTCAGATGTGAGAAATTATATGGAGGCAGAAACAACAGAATTTGGTAAATTATTGGATATGTGGGCTAAGCAAGAATGCGATATTGAAGGTACTAACAAAGTAACAAATCTGAGAGATTATAAGGATGTTGATGTCTTTAGTAAAAATAGGAATGTTTGGAGAGAAAAATAATAAGATGTTTTAAGCATGTTAAGTTTGAGATATCTGAAGACATCCAGTTGGAAACAGGCAATTGGTAATGTGGGACTGTGGAGTCTCAGTGGAGAGACTTGATCTTGATATATAAATTTGTGATTAATTAGTGTGAGATAATTGGGAGCTCATGAGAGTGCAAAGAAAGAAAAGGGTTTCGGATAAATACTTGGGGAATACTCATAGTTAGGTATCATGAACCAACCAAGAAGACCAAGGTGGGCAGGAGGAGGTCGGGTCAGACCAGTAAGAGGAAAACCAGGAAAGAGTAATGTGATGGAAACTCATAAAGATGAGTATAGTCAATATTGTCAAATGCAGACAAGAGAAAATAGGAAAAAGAATGATTGTTGTAGCAAGGTATTAGAAGAAATAGAGGGGTGTGTAGGATCAAGACAGAAAAATTAGCCTTGGATTAGACCTCTATTGTATCATCTTCATGGACTAAGACTTCCCTAATCTCAATCAATTCTAATTATTGTTTTTCCTGCTCTTATGAAATTACAGGGACCATGAAATCTACTTCTTTTAACTTTTTCATAGCACCTTCTGTAATCCTAGGCATAGGGTAGGTCAGTAAATCCTTATGTCATAAGTGAATGGGGAGAAGATAATATTACCAATGAAAGAAAGACAATCAAAGATTGAAGAGCTGAAGTTTAGTAATGTATATTGAATAGTTTGAAACCTGGCAAATTTGTGCTATTGGTTAAAGGTATCCCTGGACCTAGGGACAGTGAATATATCAGCAAAAATCTCCACAGGGGGGATAAATAGATTTTGCTGATAGACTAATGGATATTTATACATCACCCTATGGCTAGTGGATTTTGTGCGTGTGCGTGTGTGTGTGTGTGTGTGTGTGTAATCTCATTTGATCCCATAATGCTCTAAAGTAAATGGCACAAGTATTATTGCCATTATACAAATGAACATGCACCTCTTCTTTGTACTAATTGTCTAATTTGTAATAAACATAGTTGTAATATCTATATTTGTGTCTCTCCCCAAATGTCAACTTCTTGAAGGCAGATACTGTTCAATTTAATCTTTATGACTTTACAACTTTAATAACTGTGGCTAGAACAGTTGTTGTTGCTGTTGAACCTATCTGGGTCTTGGAAAAGATACTGGAGTAGTTTACCATTTCCTTCTCCAGCTCATTTTACAGAGGAGGAAACTGAGAAAAACGGAGGTTAAATGACTTGTCTAGGGTCACACAGCTAGTTGGTATCTAAAGTCACATTTGAACTCAGGTCTTTCTGACTCCAGGCCCAGGGCTCTATCCACTGTACCACTTAGCTGCCTACCATGTATACTTGTATGTAAATTTATAAACATGCATATATGTATATATGCAAATATATACATATGTAGCGCTTACTAAGTGTTTATTGAATTGATACTTTGTTGTGTCTTGCTTACGGTCACATGGATAATAGAATCAAACCTAGTCCTTCTGACTTCGAGTCCAGCACTCTTTTGACTGTACCACATTATTTTAAAAAATCAAATCACAGTGCTGATTCACTAGTATCACACTTATGTATGAAGTACAACATGTCATCACGAGGACTGGAGGGGATGCTGACAGGTTATCTCGTCCAATCCCTTGATTTTAAACTGCATTTGGATTTTAAACTGCATTTGGAAATTGATTTATTTTTACTTTTTTTGTGGACTCACCTGAGAGATAGTAAGGCCTCTCAAGTTGGGAAAGCAAGAACAATGGCAGAAGTACTGAGCCAGTTATGTATAGGTTGGAGTCAGTTTATTAGCAATCATTATCACAATACAGGTAAGAGTTCTTAACCATCTGGAATTCTAGTGAAGCTTATGGATGGCTTCTTAGAATATTGTTTTTAAATGCATAAAATGAAATACATAGAATTACAAATGAAATCAATTACATTGCAATATAGCTACCAAAATATCAAAATTTAAACAAGCAAAAAGGTAAGGACTTTTTATAGAAGGTGCAAAGATAGGAGGCAGCGTCTAGAGCCAACATGTGAGTTGGTACCAAAGGACGGGTGAAGTAAAAATCTGGGCTCAGGCATGTTGTTCAAATACCATAGGATCAAGGATGGTTATAGTTTAACAAAAATCTCAGGGTAGTTTTCTGAACTTAGCATCTCGAGGAATATGTTTTTATGCCAAGGTATATGAAGCTGGCTCCATTTTTGAGCTGCATCCAAAGGGAGCTCACTTGAATAGCTTCCCACCACTGCTCTGAGTATTAAAAACAGTTACTTGGTTGGTGAGGGACAGAGAGATAGCTCATGCCAGAAGGGAAAATTTATCCTGTTTTTCAAAGTCAGTAAATTTCATAGTCATCTTTATGAATCCCTTCCTATATACTTTCACTGATGGGAAGTCTTTCCTTATGTATGACCTATGCATTGTGCTATAGTTCAATATTATTTCTGGATGTTCTGTCCTCAGTCTGAGAACTTTTGGTGGCCATCTTTTGAATAAGAGTTATTAACATACTTGAAAAGTGTTATTAATCCTTCCCCAAACCTGTTTTTTCTCTAGACTAGGTTCTTACAGTTTTTAAAAACTTCCCATGAACATCATATGCCACCCCTCAGGTGAGGAACTGGCCTCAAACTTCACCAATAAAATTGAGGCAATTCACTGTGAGTGCTTTCTGCTCTCCTCCTCATCTCACATTACTTAGACATCTTCTCTCTCTAGTTTCCCATATGAAGAAGTGTTCCTCCTGTTTGCCAAGGCAAATCACTCAAACTTCTTGATAGGTACCCTTCATCCCACGCAATACTCCTTCTCCAGACTCTTTGCCTTTTCTCTGGTTTTCCTTCAGGCCTTCCTTCTGAGATTATCTTCCATTTACAAGATATGAGAGAGAGAGAGAGAGAGAGAGAGAGAGAGAGAGAGAGAGGGAGGGAGAGAGAGAGAGAGAGAGAGAGAGAGAGAGAGAGAGAGAGAGAGAGAGAGAAATGGGAAGAGGGGCAGAAGGAGATTGGGGGAGAAAGGGAGAAGGAAAGAGAGATGAGGAGGGGGAAGGAGGAGAGGGGGAGAGGGGAAGAAGGGGAGGAAGCCATATTGAAGAAAGTTTAGAAAAAGGAGAGGAGAAAAAGTGAAGGCATTTAATATAAAATTCTTTTTCTTGAGAAGAGAGAAATAAGGGAAAATAGCCCTACTATAAAAACTTCACACTTCTGAAACCTCTCCATGTAACTGCTATTTAGAAAGATTTGTTGAAGAGAGAAATAAATTGGAGGCAATAAAAAAATATTATTCCAAAACTATAATGTACTACTATAAACTCCCTATATTCTAAGTTCATTTGGGGACCATTTCCCACTCTCCCCCTCCTGCACATGATGACACTCTCACAAAAATTGCCACAGGGCTCTATGTTCACTCGCTTTCTCCTACACTGATTCTTGCAAACTCACTATGAATCTTAGCAATGACCTCCTTTTTACAACCCCCTGTATCAGCAATGCTGTATTCACAATGCCTACAGTAACTATAAATATGCTGATATGATTATTAATCACAAAATATAACAGGCTCTCTACATAAGAAATATAGCTAGAGCACTCATTTAAATACCAGAAAACTGAGTCTCAAAACCAGAAAGTCAAAGCCAACACAGTAGTGATGAAGTTGGCACATGTAGTTAAAGTAGTAAACACCCACATTCTCAAGCCTTCAGAACAGGACAGGCTACCTCAGGCAAAGATCCTCCTCTCCTCAAGCACACAACTGCTCAGCGTCCAGGCAGCTCGCTCCCAGCAGCTCCGGCCCCCGGCAGTTCCCGTCTCTGGCAGTCCTCAGCAGGAGTCCTTAGCAGAGATTCTGGCCCACTCAAAGCAAAAGGAGTTCGCAACCGCAGCCACTGCTTCCAGTCAGCACCGCACAGAGACTAGCTTGGTTCCGGTTCTCTTGCTCCACCCCTTCCTGCTAAGTCAGCAAATTTAAGGGGCATGGAAGACCTTCAAATCTCAGTATCGTTACACCCCCACACTAAGAATCCATTTCAGAGTCCAGAAACAAACTCTAACATTAGTTTCTCAACTGTTGCCTAAAACCAGCACCTAAGGAATGCCTCTTGAATAAGTCCATAGAATTATAGGGACTCTCTGGGCCACAACTAGTTCACTTTTTATCCCTGGTATTTCCCTACTCTGAACAAGCACATATCATATTCTCGAGCTAAACCTGGTCAGCAAATGATTACCTATTGGGCCTTACACTATACTCTTGGCATGACAATCATAGAATTCTAGATTTCTAAAGAGACTTGCCCTTTGTAAATAAATGTGGTAGTGTGGGCTAGAGGAAAGAATGGAGCACTTAGAATCAGAAAGTCCTGGGTTCAAATCTACCTCGATACTAGCTTTGTGGCCATAGGAGAATCATCTGTGTCTCAACCTTCTCCTTTTATAACAGCAGTTCTCAACCTGTGGGTCACAACCCTTTTGGGGGTCGAACGACCCTTTCACAGGGGTCGCCTAAGACCCTTGGAAAACACATATTTTCGATAGTCTTAGGAACCGAGACACCACTCCTTTGTTTGTCTCCAGGTCTGCCCACATGAAGATATACTCACATACAAGTATTAAAGGGTCGCGGCATTAGGAAGATTGAGAACCACTGTTCTTAATAGTACCTTTTCCAGAGGTTGGTTATGAGACTGAAATGAGATAAAGTATACAGAGAATTGTGTACATATCAGGTACTACTATTATTATCAATATAAAGCATTTACTCCCCTTTCCTTTTGATGATTTTGTGTAAATACAGGAGTAAGATAAGGAGGGATTGGACATGAAAGCATCTGCATTCTAGTCTGCCACAGCTTTTAGGAAAATGCATTAATCACTGAAACAGAAATTCTCAACCCCATTTACCTAAAAACAGTGACTTACACAACAATAGGTTGCAAAAATGAATTAGAATCTAGATTGCCTCACATTTTCCCCTTCCTTCAACAATTCCTCATGTATCTGAAAATTGCTACTTAAAGTAAAACACTGCTTGGGCATATGAGAGAGATACAGAGCAGAGAAAGGAGAAAATTTGCAAAATGATTAAAAGATGGAGTTTGCATTGAGGATTGCCTTTCCTTATAAATTTCATATTCCCTGAAGTATCTCTGATCCAGGGGAAGAAGTCCAGGAAGTTACAATGGCCCCAGCTCACTGCCCAGGAGTCTTACTGCAGCATTTGGGATGCCTCGAGGCCTTCATTGCCCTATACCCCAAGGCCAAAAGAGGTGGGGTGGGGAGAAAAGTGCCATACAGCCAGACAAGCCTGTGGCAAACATCTGTTGTTCCTTTAATGGAATCCTTTGTCTACCCTGGCAAAGAGAAGTTTCCTTTAAAAAAAAAGTTATATTTATAGTTATTATATTATAAAAGATTACATTTTTATAAAATTAAATATTTTGTTATATACGTTATATATTTGTTTGTAATAATATATTGCAAAATTTTAAAAAATAAACTATGACTAACCTTTGACCCAGCTATACCACTACTAAACCTACACCCCAAAGAGACATGTTTCCTCTACAAAGACATGTTTCCTCCATAGACAGAACAGTTATAATCGCAAAATATTTTCCTTGATTTTGTTCTCAAAATGAGGATGGGAGGAAAGCATACTTGGACAGGGGGAGAAGGGTGGGGGCAGGTAAATATGGCACATACAGCTATTGCTGCCTGAACCAGAAATAGCATAATGGCGTTTGCCTCTGGCTGAGTTACATAAATCCTAGAAACAGGCTCCGGAATTCTGTGCATTTCTTGAACTTGACATTAGACTCTTCCCATCATTTCTTCTTTATTGTCTTAGATAAATTTTGTTCAGCTCAAGGCAGGAAGTGCCCTTGCATGTGCTGCTCCTGGTTAACACAAAGTTGAGTTAATAGCAGTGTTATTTGGCCCAAGGAATTGTTTTTGCTCAAGTCTGAGTCAGAGGTTGATTTTCTTTTCATAAAAGCACAGACAGAGAGAGGAAAGGCTTCGGGATGTCATTTGGCCCAGCTCCTTATCTTCAGGCTGAGCAACCACAAACCTTTGAAGACAAAGGGATATTTGCCTATCCTATAAAAGAAGAGTCAGAAACCACCTTTAGAAGACTACCAGAGGGCTTGATCACCCTTATGCTGATCTCTTCCTGGACTCTGACTGTTGTTGAAGCCCATTCTCTCTTTATTCCTTTTGTGGAAATGAAGAATTTCATCACAATAGTCTTTCATGTATTTGAAGATAGTCCCCAGAAAGGCAATTCACAGGCTACAATTGATCTGTTTCTAAAGTTTATAAGTCTGTTGTTGGAAATTCCTAATACACTTTGTTCAGAGGAACAACTATATTCACCCACAATGGTAATTCTCCACATAATGTAACTATAGTAACAACACCACTATTTTGGTACATTTTGGGACAGGAGTCAGGAAGGTTCTGCCTCTGAAACATATTAGCTGAGTGATCCTGGCATGTCCTGGGGTCTGTGAACTTTTAAAACTGAATATGTTGTTGAGAAGATTCTGGGAAGATGGCGGAGGAGGTCAGAAAATTCCAAGCTCTCAAGATTTTCCCCCACAAAAGAGTTAAAATAGCATCTTAAGAAGAACAAAGTATGGGTGGAGATAATTAAGAATAGGGGCACAACAGGGGTCTTCCTGGGACAATTCAAGAAGATCCTTCTAACTTTGTATTTAAGTTTCAATATTTAAGGTTATGATATGTTTTTGGTTTTCTCTATTCTGTATTTGTGTTCTGGTGTTTGTCTAAAATAAAATTTTTTAAAAGGGTATTTAAAAAACTGAATATGTTGAAAATTGTATTTCAATATAATATGACCTTTTATATTTTATAATCCTTTGTTTTTGATTTTATACATCTGAAAACATAGTTGGAGGATTCCAAAGGCTATACAAGACTGCCAAAAGGGTCCGTGATAGAAAAACAGTTAAGAATCCCTACTCTAAGAATGTACGTTATAGGATCTATACCCAAAACACACATATCCTAATATGATAATAGTGTGTTTTTAAATTTGCATGTACGCAAAGGAGAAAATTAGAAAGTAAGTTATCTTCTGATATGTTCCATACAGCCAGAGAAATAGGAACAAACTCAGGCTCATTCAACTAACCTGGACACACAGATCTGGGACCATTTTCTGGATGCGTAGATGGATCTTTGGTTAAGCAACCCTGGGGCCCCTCTCATAGAATTTCTCAAATGGGAAACATTCCTTCTGCCTTTCATCACACAGCTGGTGTGCACACTTCAAATTCTGTATCTTCACTAAGAATGGGGAATCTTGATAGTACCAAATGCCCTTCAAAAAGGTTTATAAAGCATGATATTGCGATGATATCATGTTATTCTCACAAGGTTGATGGCATCCTGTAAATCTAGTCCAGAGGTTCTTAAACTTTTTTGTGTCATGGACCCCTTTGGCAATCAAGTGAAGCCTCTGCACCCCTTCTTAGAATCATGTTTTAAAATAAAGTACATAAAATTACAAAGGACATATATAAGGTAATCCTATCCAAACTTCAATTTGGTATGTTCTGAATGAAAGATGATCCTATGCCTTGATCTTAAGGCTTAGGCCTAGTATATGCTATCCTTAAGATCTGTTACCTGCATTGCATTGCTTGATAGTTCAAGTTCCCTAAATGCACCTTATCTTTAATTCTCTTTCATTTGCCCCATTTTGAGTGAATTTTAAAGGCCTTTACTCACTGTTCTGTAAAGGTTTCCCCTTAAAAGTTATTGTAATCATTAAGGTTCCTTCTTCATTTCCTTGGACTCCAAGGTTCCTTAATTCTTGGACCCTTCCTGTTTAGTCCAGTCTCTCTTGTGATAAGAAATCTATAAGACTAACAGAAAGTATATAGTACCAATAGGATTAAGAATGAAACCTATCCCTTTGGTAAACCAAAAGTCTGAATTTAATCAATCATTCAATAAACAAGCATTTATTATATACCCACTACATGCCAAGCACTATGCCAAATTCTGAATATACAGTTTAATGAATTCTCAACCATTCTCTAAAGTATGAGTTCTTAACCCAGCCAAACTTTTAAAAAAAATCGACAACTAATTTCAATATAATTGGTTTCCTTTGTATTCATTTAAAAAACATTTTTTCTGAGGGATCCATAGACTTCACCAGATTACCAAAGGGGTCCATGAGACAAAAAAATATTAAGAACCCCTGATCTAGAGATAGGTGACTATGTTATGTACCTTAACAGGGAGTCTTGGCCTGTCTTTGGATACTCTAGCTTCTGGTCCACTCCTGTTCAAGATGAACTTCAAGCACCTTTACAAAGGCTTTTTATTTCCGTACACTAGAGAGAGGCTATAGAACTCTTGTCTCAAGGTAAAAAATCTTTAGATTTTACCAGTCTTCACACCAACTTAGTCAATTACTGATTGTTTTCCAAGACTTGCTAGGAAAGCCTGGAGTTTTAATTATCTAGATACTCTATTACTCTTCCAAGAGTGCATATGGACTGGGCATGAATAAAAAGGACATTTTTTTTACTTCTTCCAAAGATCATTTTTGAGCAAAGAATAAGTCAGGTTGATACTTTGTTGTCCCTTTAGATGATATATAGATATCATGATGATATCATGGTATTCTCACAAGATTGCTGACATCCCGTAAATCTAGTTGAGAGGTTCTTAAACTTTTTTTGTGTCATGGACCCCTTTGGCAATCAAGTGAAGCCTATGTACCCCTTCTCAGAATCGTGTTTTAAAATAAAATAAATCAAATTACAAAGCACACCAATTACATTGAAATAATGTTTTTTCCATCAAGGTTCATAGACTCCTTGAAATCTATCCATGGCTCCTTAAGGATCCAGGTACCTCAGTTAAGAACTCCTGCTCTAGATGGTATTTTAATTTTAAATTGTACTTCAACATGTTATTGGCACTCTGCTGAATTCCTGCCGCACAATTACTAAGATATCATCTTCAACTACTTCTAATTCATACTCTCCTGGCTTTAACCCCAGATTGTTCCTGAGAGTAAGGGGCTCTTTTTAGGGTGTACTAGGGTACCAGCTGTCAGTCCTGTACCCCTGCAATGATCACAGCACTGTTGATTCATCTTTGCTTTCTATACCACCATGAAATTCAAGTTTTTTACCCTGAATTTTTGTCCATTTTTTTGTTCTTACTGCCTTGGACTTCTTGATTTTCATCCTGCTTTTATATACTATTCTATTTAGTAAAACTGCTATACTTATTTTAACCAGGTATCATCAATCTTGTTTGTTGCAGAGGAATGGACATTAAACTGGGAATTGGTAGGCCTGAGATCTAGCATTCATTCAGACTCTGACAATGTTAACATTTTAGCCTTACTACTTATTACCTGTGTCACATTATCATTGCAGCCCTCTAGGGCTCAGTTTTCTTATCTGTAACTTATCTGTGAAATAAGGAGGTAATAACTAGATAGGTTATCTTTAGGGTTTCTTCTAGTCTTAGAAGTCTATACTTCTCCATCATGCCATCCTTCCCCAGGAAATTAGTCAGTGGGAAATCTCATTACCCTGAAAGGTTGAATCTGCCTGGTTCTCACATCTCATCAATATCCTCTCTCTCTGATTAGACTCTCTGCCTGAAGGGTAGTGCCATCGGCTCTAGGACCTCTGTTTAAGAAAGGGCACATTCTTTTCCCCATTTTCTACCAGTTACATTGTTTTTGGACTTCATCATGCCACGGGTCCCTCTCCCACTTCCTTTCATCTTCTTTTTGTGTGTATCTTCTTCCAAATGTTTTTAAGCTCCTCAAAGGCAGAGGCTGTCTTCTTTTTTTAACTTTTATTTGGGTCCCTGGTGTGGCACATAGTAGGTTTTTAACAAATGTTCATTGACTGACTTCTGCTATTTACAAAGTAAATGGTTCATAGTCCACTACTCTCCAACCCTCGACCTCATAGTTAGGGCTCTTCACATTCATGTTGGCATCTCCTCAAATACCCTGATCTGAATTTGTCACCATCCCAGTACATAATCCAGAACAGGCTTCATGAAATACAGTGATCTCTGATTATCAGTTTCCTACTATTTTTTCTCTTTATCCTAAAAGTGAAGGGCAAGCAAAATTTATTTTTTTTAAATTTGTCCAATTAATTGATAATTTCATTTACCACTGAATTGGATTTTATCAAAGGAAACAATGCAGGGAGTTCACTTGACTAGTAAGAGGGAAAGTTTCACGCACAGGAACAAGAGGTGAAAAGACACAGAGCAAGATAATGTATCCTTATAGGAGGATACTTGTGCATAGTAGGTCTTTGACAAATGTTTATTGAATTGAATCTAATTGAACAAAGGAATAATATTTCAAAAGTGTGATCTAATAGAACAGGGTAGATAAAAGGAACTTGATTGAAATACAGACAAGAGAAGTGATGCTGAGGAGCATCTACCACATCTGTCAAATTAGTCCAACATATTCCTGGTGCTGGCTTTGAGATCATTCTATTTGGGGAGCATGTGAAAGATCTGGGGATCTTATTCCTAAGGAAAAAAAAGAATTAGGAAGCAATTGATAGCTGTTCTCAAGTATTTGAAGGTTACCCTTAGGATGAGGAATTAGGTTTATCCTATTTGACACTAGAAAACATCTAGAAATGAGGGTTGAAGCTGCAAAGAGACTTTGATTTAAATTTTGATTTAAATAAAAATTTCTTAAGACACATAGCTATCACAAATGTAATGACCTGCCTCAAGGCATGGTGGGTTTCCCCACACTAGAGCTCTTCAAGTTGAAACTAGATGACTACTTTTCCAATATTCTGGATGAGGGATCTTTGTTCCAGTACAGGTCAATCTATTAAATGTGTAGCCCAGAGGATTTTAAAGGGTTGGTCTAAGAGTCAGGGAGACTCAGGTTCAAGTCCTGATTCTTGCACATACTAGCTCTGTGAGCTGGTATACATCATTTAAATTCTCAGTCCTCCAGGCAACTCTCTAAGATTGTAAACTGCAGAATGAGTACAGATCTGCTTTGATAGAAAGAAATTGCTCACTAGGAGTAACTTACATAAATGAAAACATTGTTCAAGATATACCTTCCCAAAAAGTACATTGCAAAGAACAAAAGAAAACTTACAAGGAAGCAAAGATGGACAGCTCAGCATAATGAGTAGTATTTATTATATAGGTTTTCTTGAAATAGAAATTCATTGCTGTATATTTTGAATCCTCTCACATTTAGCTGCACACAAGGCAACGCTTTTTTTTCTCATTTTGTATTATTTTAGTTTTAGTATTTATATCGTTTCTTTTTTCTTTTCTTATTTTGGATTTAAATTTAAAATAAAATAATTTAATAAGATATATCTTCCCCCCACACCCCCAAATAGTTTCATGTAGAGGCCTTCTGAGGTTCTTCCATCTCTGAGATTCTGAACATGTTTATTGTAGGAATTTTCAACATGCTAGAGAAAAAGAAAAAAAGTTGAAACATATGCACGCACATGCACACACACACACACACACACACACACACACACACACAGTTCTCCTTAGAAAGCTCCTAGACATTTGCCTTCCCTTACTAAAATCATTGATCTATTTTAAGAAGCAAAATAATCTTATTTCTAATTCTATCCCCTTTAAAATGAGTAAAATAAAATGAAAAGTTAGCACTAGCTCAGGAATCATGAACTATTTCCCACTTAGATCAGTGTTAAGGGGACTGTGTAGTAAGCAAATTTATTTACCCCATTCCTATTTTTCTCTCACCTTACTACTGATTCACTTCCTAAATGGGTTTCCCAGTATAAATACACTTCTTCATTCTGGAAAGTAGTTTCAGAGGATCTGTAATTATCTTTATATTTATCAGCCCCCAGTTATAGATAGTGCTTCTTGTGAAGTCTCTGTATTATCTTTATATCTTCCCTGGGGACATCTGCTCAGACACCCATCCCTAGGCTCAGCTACTCCCTCCCAACTGTATTCCCATTTAGTACATCCTAAACTAGCAAGTGAAGGTAGTTGCCACTGTTTACAAAGCCAAACTAAACATTTAAACCAAAAGAAGAGAAATAGCTTCAGGCCCCCGAGAAAGATTTCTTGAGATGAAAGGAAGTATTGAATTGCTGTCTTGGAGTCTGTAGTGGTGGGAGGCGAGTGAAGGTTTCTCCGACATAGCTTGCACCTGAAGGGTCCAAACCGCCTGGCTGTTGGAGGCCTGCCTCTTCTCCCACCCTTCCTTAATTTATAGGGGTTGTCCCCTCTGCTTCTGTCCTCTGAGCTCATGTCTTTCTATAGCACCGCGCTTCTCCTTCTGGCCCATCAGGAACGGCTTCCTCTTCACAATCCCTTTCACTGTGCAGAAAGTCAATGCCAGTTTAACATGTAAGATTTGCAGACATCTCCAGGATGATAAGAATAAAAATGGGAATGAAAATTAACCTCAAGTGAAAGCTGGTAATGAACTTGACTCCTGAATATTAGTAGGTTTTTTTCTTTTTTAATTCAAAAAAGGTATTATAGAAAATTGTCGCACACTGAACTTGAGTTTGCTAATACAATAGTGCCATCTACTGTCCTTCTAAAACTATGATTGACTTTAGGATTGGGCCTTGGTTGTGTGATGTTCTGATGCAATCTTTTTAACTATTTCTTTGGTATTAGGAGTCTTTCTGCCATATAGTAAAGGATCCCGGGGACACCTCAATTTAAATAAAATTTATGTGATTTCAGATACGAGACAGTGGAAAAGCACTAGTCTGACAGGATGGAGACAGGCATTTATTTAGTGCCTATTATTTGTCAAGCACTGTGCTAAGTGCTTTAAAAATATTATCTCATTTGATCCTCACTACAATCCTGTGGGTTAGTGCTATAATTGTCTATATTTTACAGTTGAGGAAACTGAGGCAGCCAGAAGTCAACTTGCCACTAGAAAGTTGCACAAGACTGGATTGTAACTAAGGTCTTCCTATCTCCAGGTCCAGCACTCCATCCGCTATACCACTTAGCTGCTCTCAAAAAGGAAAGGTGGATTCTAATTCCTCTTTTGTAGCAAATTAGCTACGTGATTTTTCCGACTTGTTGTTTTAGTTTCTCTTGGGCTTCTTTTCTACAAAATGAGATGAGTGGATTATGCAATCTTTTAAGTCCTTTTCCAGAGGTAAAATTATATGACTCTCTAAGATCAATTTGATTTAGATATTTTAAAGAGTTTCATGAAGTTTTTTGAGTTATTTGGTCCAGCTGACATAGTGACAAGCAAGCAGGAGGGGCTTCAAGGGGCCTGGAAATAGAGTTCGTCTAATCTCAGGAAGGGGAGATTGCAGAGAAGGACTGAGAAGTATCACAGATCTAGAAAAGCAAAGAAAAGAGCTTACATTGCTCAATGAAGGCAGGGAGGCACAGACAGATGCAACTGGTCCAGGGTCCAGATCTCATCAGGTCAAACAGCAGTACTAATGGAGACTGTGAGCTATTTGTCATCAACAAGCTTTATAATCTCTGCTTTAGGTGGACAGCCCTGGGATTTCAGGTATTGATTATAACCAAAAGAGAATCTAGTCCCCTGGTGAAAAGGGCAAAAATCTTACACTTAGGGACAGCTAGTTGGCAATAGTACACTGGCTCCCCAGAGTCAGGACCCAAGTTCAAATATAGCTTCAAACATTTACTTGCTGCGTGACCCTGGGCAAGCCACTTAACCCTGATTGCCACCCAATAAACAAATGAATAAATCCTATATTTGGTCTAGAAATACTTCCAGGTTGCAAATCACTTTAATTGGCTTTGCAGGCCTAACCTAACAAGGGTAGTTATTCTATCATCAGTCATTTACCTAGTAGCCTGTACTTTGTATGAACACATTGGGTACAGAAGTGATTATGGACACTCTGCTTAGTGACCTGGCATCCTAAAGATTTGTCCACCCTGAAGTTTTTCCGTTGAATATACAAAAATGATCAAGAGTTTGCAGACCTAAATTTTATTCCAAGCTCTATTACTAAGAAGCCTTCAGGTGTATCACTTAACACTTTGGACCAGGGGTGGGGAACCTGCAGCCTTGAGACCACATGTGGTCTTCTAGATGCTTGGGTACAGCCTTTAGACTATATCCAAGTTTTATTAAGTGGATTTATTCTGTGAAGTCTGGATTCAGTCAGAGGGCCTCACTTGAAAACCTAGAGGGCCACATGTGGTCTTGAGGCCACAGGTTCCCCACTCCTACAGTTTGGGCCTTTGCATCCTCATAAATAAAATGAAATGGCTGGACCAGGTAAACTCTAATGTCCCTTCTACCTCTAACATTCTATGCCTACACAATTTCTTCTAGTTTGGATATGTATGTTCTCTTCCAATCCCAATGTAATGGCTGGCATACCCCCTTCTCATATATAGCCCCTCAGAAAAGTTCTATTTCAAGAAACTCTTTAGGTCTGCATTGACTCAAAATCATAGCTCATTAAACCCTAATGATTTCTTTACTTTCACTAGTCACTGAGAAGACACAATCATTTCAAACAAAGGCATTTGATAAAATACCATAGTAGGAAATGTAAAAGTGAAACATTCCTCAAAAAAAAATGGGGGCACATTCACCACAATTGGGAGGAAAATGACATATAGAGAACATGTAGCCTGGGACATACATAGGGAACACATGTGGCCAGGACATGTGTATTGGGGACATAGAAATCAAGAATATGCATAACGAGGTTTGAGGTATTCACTAGCAGGGAATGCTATCTGATCTATCTGTTCACTGCTTTCTGTTGTGTTCATATCTACTTAGAGACTATTCTGTTTGTTTAAAAGTATTTGAATGTGTGGGCTTTGAGGGGAAAAAAAGGCAGTGTCCCTTTCATATGATTAGAGGGTGATTAGAAAATGTAACTTGGCAGCAGTGGAGAGAGCCCTGGATTGAGAGTTAGCAAGCGCTGCCTTGAATCTTGGCTCTGTTACTCCCTGTTTGGCCTGAGGTAAATCACTCTTCTTTAGGTTTCAGTTTCCTCATTTATAAAATAAAGAACTTAGACCATGTAATCTCTAAGGTCCCTTTCAGCTCTGATCCTTTGAGTAGAATAAAAGATATTAAGGAATCCAATGCAAAGTGGCTTTTATTTCAGCTTCAAGCTTCCCAACAGAAGTCAAATGGAAGGGAAAAAAAATTTTTCCTAATTAGAAAAATGCAAAGTCAAGAGAAGACACAGTCACATAATTTCAGAGTTGGAAGGGAGCCCAGTGGCCATCTAGGCCTCATTTGTTAAAATATCCCTTCCTGGTGGTCCAGTGAGAGGGAATACTTTATATCCAACAATAAGAGGCCCCCCAGTGAGGAGGGACCTACTACCTTGAAAGGCATTCCATCTCACTTTGGGAATCACACATAGTAGATGTGTGCAAAGTACATCTGTAATCTCACACTCTAGGAAGCCAAACCGTGCGGCTCAGAATGTGCTGAGGAGAATGACAAGAGGCAGTTTTCCCCCTGTGAGAAAAAAAAAAAAGAATGGAAAAAGTAGAGAGTGAGGAGTGATCAGAAAACTAGCACCAGGCCCTAGCAGGCTCTAAATTCCTGCTGGGTTGGGAAGGAGACTTTGAGATGATGAATAGCATTTAACATGCTTCCTTCTCTGAAACCTCGATTGACTCTCCCAGATTTCTGACCCATCTTTGAATATCCAGAACTGGCACTGACTTCTACTGACTCGTGTTCTCCTTTCTTCCTTCTTATCGACGTTGACTTCACACTCTCCAGGCTGTCATTGGAGGTGGATGTGCAGCTCTTCCATTGACATTTCGAATGGTGGGCGTGACACTGATCTTGCTCACTTCTATGAAGTTCCCAAGGTAGTAGGAACCAGCCTCTTTCTGAACTTCTTTGCTGGAAGTTTTACTGTTGGTCAGTCATGTCTGATTCTTCATGACCCCATTTGGGGTTTTCTTGGCAAGGATACTGGAGTGGTTTGCTATTTCCTTCTCCAGCTCATTTACAGATGAGAAAATTGAAGCAAACAAGGTTAAATGACTTGCCCAGGAACTTGTTCAGCTATTAAGTGTCTGAAGCCAGGTTTGAACTCCAGTTTTCTTAATTCCAGACCTAGTGTTCTAGCCACTGCTCCACTTAACAGCCTTTAGTGGAATGGGAACTCTATATCCCCAAAAGACAGATAGCATTCAGACATAGTCAACCTCAGTGCCCACTAGTGATAATTTGACAAACTACATAACTCAAATTACATCAACTCTTCTTAGGCTGTGACAGACAAAATAGAAATTTAATGGCTTTTCTCTTGTAAGTGGTAAATAAGCTGGTGGGTAAGCACCTGAATTAGAATCTGGGGAAACTAAAGATATGTTTTGATTTTGCTGAGCAGGAAATTATGCATAGGCATGGAGGTGTTTTGTTTTTATTTTTACTTTTTTTTTTTTCAATTAAAGAGCATTTATTTTCTCTCCCTTTCACATCCCCCACTCCCCAACTGAAAAAACAAGAAAAATCAAATCCTTGTAATAATTAGGCATAATGACTTTGACAAAAAAAAAAAACTTACACCAATTCATTGATGCCTGAGCCTTTTCAACTCCTGCTCCCCCACCACCACCAAGGCGTAAAAAAATAGCTTGTTGTTATAGAAAGCTGAAGGAAACTAGGATTTCAATAAGCAGAAACTAACAGCAATTGAAGACTTAGGATGATATAGCATGTCTATATGTTTGTATTACTTAAATTGTTTCTCAAGATCAATTTTCCCCACCTGTGGGTGCAAGACGAAAAAGGGGGATGGGAGGAAGAGGAATTATTATAAGTGGCTTGAGAATTCAATCTAAGAATTGTAATTTTTATCTTTTTTAAGTCTCAACATTCAGCATGTCACTAAAACAATTACCTTCTGTAGACTGAAAGACAATGTCTCACAGTGCCATCTAGTGGTTAAATATGACTTGTTATTTTTCAACTATCAATGCTGGTAACTTAAAAATTAATTTTAAAGTATTATAAAATTAATCACATTTTTTGCAACACTGTATCTCCTCATTCAATGGATACTTTAAAAATAGTATAACTACTACCATGTGGGGCCATCATATTTAAAAATTTGAGAACCATTGCTCTAAAATTATTTCTAATATGCTAAACACTTATAATTAGCAAGTCATTATCTATACTTATTTTAATAAATAATTTATTTTCATAGAAAAAAAACAATTAAATGAGTCTTGTGCTAAAACCTCAGAGTCATTTGTTTATCCCCAAAAAAAAAATCAAAGAGAGTTGATCCATACAGTTAAAAGTCAGGTGCCATCATCATTCAACTGATGGCAGCTACCCAAATTATAGGCATATTTCCAAGGCCGAAATAAAGAGTTTCTGAAGACTTAGATTTGGAAATTCATCCCTATCTCATGGAAGCCAATGTCACATCTCTCTACCTATCAAAGTCCAGACCCCAATAACCTGTCACCTGGCCGGCAGCAATGTCCACAGACTACTCAACATGAGGCCTACTTTCTAGTCAGTCCTCCAGCCCAGAACCTTACTTACTTGAGGACCATGATATTGCAGCTTTCCATTAAAATGCATATGTTAAATTGGAAAAAAACCTCAAAATGTTGTTGGTTCTTCATGCTCTAGGTTTTCACCTCTCACTTCTGAATGTCGGAAACCTCAAAGGTTAATTGGTTAGATCAGCCAGGAATAAATAAACCCTGGAGAAACTGGGTCAAACCATCCAAACTTAAAAAAACACACACAAAAGCCACCCAAATAACTCACAATGAAAAATAAAAATACTAGGCAGACTTTCAAGGTAGTAGGTCCCTCCTCATTGGGGGGCCTCTTATTGTTGGATATAAAGTATTCCCTCTCACTAGACCACCAGGAAGGGATATTTTAACAAATGAGGCCTAGATGGCCACTGGGCTCCCTTCCAACTCTGAAATTATGTGACTGTGTCTTCTCTTGACTTTACCTTTTTCTAATTAGGAAAAATTTTTTTTCCCTTCCATTTGACTTCTGTTGGGAAGCTTGAAGCTGAAATAAATACAAAAAAACACACACAAAAGCCACCCAAATAATTCACAATGAAAAATAAAAATACTAGGCAAAATGGAATAGCAAGCACCCTAGGACACCCAGGATGGTCTGCTAGCACAGATTCTTTGATCTGCTTTTAAAGGAAAAGACTGCTCAAGAGAGGTTAACAATTTTACTTTTAATTACATTCACTAGTTCAGGGGAAAAGTCAGTACCATGAATGTGGAGAAAATACAGGCATAGAAATTAATGCAAACATCAATAGAGGGGCTCCAGCTGTCTGAACTTAGCAATATTGCTATATACTTTACATACATCACTGGATCAACGGAGCACGGACATCTAAGCAGTCAGGGGGCTCTGAACATAGGCTACTTAGAACCTGAACCAGAAAATCAAAAGATCCTTCTCATGAGCAAATCCCTGTAGCAAGATGCCAACCTCCCAGAAGGTATAACAAAGACTCAGCCCCTGATTGACTCAGAGCCAGAAGGCATGCAACCTACTTGACTCAGCATAGCTGTGAATTATCAAGGTTCAAAGGTGATTAATCCTTCAGATGTTTACAATTTAGTCTGAGCCTGGGAAACTGAACTCCAAAAAGAAAACAACAAAAATCCCACCTGCTTATACTTATAACTAGCAATCTAGTGGCTTACAGTAGAGACAAGCAAGTTAAAGATAGGAATGTTTATATTCCACAAAACAAAAGCTAGTCTATACAGAAGAGAAATTTAGGAAGACTATGTAAAATTGCCCCCACAAACGTTGTTTTATAGTAACACAGTTAATGCGTTATAACCAAACCAGAGTATGGTATAGTGGAAACAGTACTGAATTTACAGTCAGTGGTCCTGGGTTCAATCCCTGCCCTTTCATTTGTAAGGCCCTGGATTTGGTATCAGGAACCTGAGTTCCTATCTCACCTCAGACATTAACTAACTATGTGACCCTTGGAAAGTAATTTAACCTTCCTCAGCCTCAACTTACTCTTCTATAAAATAGGGAATAATAATAGCACATACTTCACAGGTATGTTATGAGGATCAAATGAGACAGCATATGTACAAAGATTTCTAAACTTTAAAGTGCTATAGAAATGCTAGCTATTGTTACTATTATTATTATTGTGTACAGACTATACTTTTGTTTTCCCCTAAAACAGCAGTTCTCAACCTGTGAGTTGCTACCCCTTTGGGGGTTGAACGACCCTTTCACAGGGGTCACCTAAGACCATCAGAAAACACATATTTCTGATGGTCTTAGGAACCGAGACACCGCTCCTCTATCTGTCTCCAGGCAGGTCCGCCCACATGCAGACACGCCCACATACGAGTATTAAAGGGTCGGGGCATTAGGAAGGTTGAGAACCACTGCCCTAAAAGACAGTCTCCTGTCTGGAAACCACATTGAGATGAGAAGGAGAAAGAAGGTGCCAATAGGGATATGTACAGCAGAGTCAATCCTTGGCATCAGTGTGCTGGTTTAGATATTTTTCCCTAGCC
This sequence comes from Pseudochirops corinnae, assembly GCA_028646515.1. Taxonomy (NCBI): domain Eukaryota; kingdom Metazoa; phylum Chordata; class Mammalia; order Diprotodontia; family Pseudocheiridae; genus Pseudochirops; species Pseudochirops corinnae. The sequence continues at coordinate 55,587,087 of CM053590.1, read as the reverse complement.
AATATTGAAGACAAGATCCATTCATTAAGTTTCTTTTTGTTTTAAACTTTAATTTTTTTTTAATTTATGGAATAAAACAAGTATTCCCGTAGTTTCTAAGTTTCTTTCCAAACTCTTTCTCTTCCCTCAGACTGTCCTTGATGTACTTTTGATTATATCAAAAGATGCCTGATTACTTTGAGAAAGGAGCCTCAAGTGAGCACCTCTTTCTTTTTTAACACCCTTCTACTGTCCAAGAACAATGGTCTCCTAGTGTTATAATAGGCACTAGTCAATTTTTTGGTCCTCAGCCTCAAAATCCACTTAATATGTACTCCTCTCTTTCCTTCCTTCTCTTCCTACCCAAATCTCCCGCAAACCACCTTGTACTTCAAATGCCTTATGCCATCAAATTTACACCATTATATCACTCAGATAGTTCCTCAATTCTAACTCCTTGCTTCAGAGACTATTACCCCAGACCTTGACCTGCCTAAATACCATCACTTACCTCCCTAAGGTCACATTACTGGTTTACTTGTATATGAAGTATTTCACTTGTTCATTCAATTTTTCATTCATTAAATGTCTATATAAGCAGGTAGTACTGGTGGTGATGGAGGCAGCTGAGTGGCATTGGATAGAGCATTGGACTTATGAGTCAGAAAAACCTGAGTTCAAATATGACTTCAGATATCTACTAAATGTGCAACCCTGAGCATATCACTAAACTTCTCTGTGCCTCAGTTTCCCCATCTGTAAAATGGGAATAATAATGATAGCATGTGTCTCCCAGAATTGTGAGGATCAAATGAGATTTTATGTATTTTCAAAGTCTAGCAATCTTCTTAAAAGGGTTATAACTTCTACCCACAGAAACTGATGAATTTAAAAATAAACAATGCAGAAGAGGTGATAATAATAATAGCGCAATAAAAGATGATAAGTTTGGGCAATGGAGGGAGTGGGAAGAAGTCAAAACACTTGACTTCACAATAATCCCATAATACACAAGACTTAGTGGAGGGGTATTAAGGTCATGGTAGGAATTGTTGGCAAAAGTGATTAATGCATCTCACCAGTCAATTATAGGAAAGGTTTTGTAGTAAAGGAAGAGCAAACACTGGTTTATATAGCAACTATAATGCTTTTAAATTCGTAGCAAATGAGAGATGATCTCCAAGCTAATTCAAGAAAAGACTGTCAGGTAACAAAGGCCATGAGTATTTCTCTTATGAGATACCTACAGTCAATTATTTTTCTGAAAGGTAGCTATGGGGAAAACATGATCATTTCTATAGAGCTCCAAACAAGAAAAATTGAATGTTTCCATTGGCAGTCAGTGCCTACCATGCAAACTCCAATTGTGAATTTCTACATGGACACTAAGATATTCTGCATAGTACACAAGGTGATTTCCTGACCTGCATAAAAGCACGTTAAAGCACATTTATTTGCTCACATTCTAATTCTCTCCCTCTCTTGTTATCTACCACTGTCCCTGCAGCAGTACCGAAACTATGGGCTAAGGTTAATAGTTGCAACCTCATAAACTTAAATTCCTTAAACAGCCCATTTCAGAAAAGATTTGCCTGCTTATATCATCTAGAGTACTGTAATTGACTTTGGGGTTGGGAGGGTAGTTAAAATATTTTGCCTTATAGGATTTCTGCAAACACTGGTAATGAGATTTGCAATAGTCAAAGTGGAGAGGAGCCAGCTTTCCTGAAAGCATTTAAATTCATGAAAATTGGAAGTAGGATGTCAGTGTTTGGTGGTGGTGATGGTGATAATGGTTGTTGTTATTATTGTTGTTGAAACAATTTTGAGGCAGTGGAGGGATGGGACAGGTAGGCTGTTTCATATTCTTGCTAGGGCCTGGAAGGAATATGGTTGTTTTTTTCTTCTTTTTTCCATAAAAACAAAATAAAATCTCCAAGTTAGCTGTCTCTGCTGCAAACCTGGACTAGATTTAGGAAGGAATTAACAGTTGACACTTCACCTATAGCAATTTAAATGATATACATGATTATATTTACATGGTGATCAATGTCTTTAGTTCCCATTTACTGTGGGAACTTTTCAGTACTTAGTGAACAACATCAAATCAGCTCTACTCTAAAGAGGTTAGTTCATAGAAATACTTAGAAGCAGGCTACCTAACTTTACCAACAGAAGATTTTTGCAGCATTTTCAAATAATTTACCTTCTTATGAGGAAAGAAAAATTAACATGGCCACTGTGTGTGTCAGAGAGCTGATAATGCCAGATGAACACTGGAAATAATGTTTTATTTTTAGATACTAGAAAATACACTAAGACCCACTAAGCAGTGAGTGAACCCAGCAACGTTCCACTTCTTTTGAGACATCTAGTTTGCAGGGCATCTCTGAAAGGATCATATGGCCATAAATTTAGAGTATAAATTGACATTATTTATCTAATCCAACTCCCCACATTTTACAGAGGAGGATACTGAGCCCAGAGAAATTTGATGACTTGCCTCGATCCATGGGAGAACCAATGACAGATAAAGCATTTGTGATGGAACATGAGTTCTAGAGCAGAACCTCAAGTTGAGGTTCTGTCCCTGGGAAATGAAAGCACTAGTTCAGCTTTGGTTCTCGTTACCAAAAAATGTCGATGAAAACTCAATTGAAAATAACTATTTTTCACAGGAAGTGATCACAAACCAGAGGCTATAAATAATAATTAAGAAAAATTAAAACAACTGTCATCATGTGCTATAAACTTTGTGTTGTGAAATGCAAATAAACAGTTGTTTAAATACTATATTTTCCTGCCTATACACACCCACACATATAAATTGCATGTAAGTATTTTTGTTTGAAGGGGAGAAAAGAGAGTCATAGGGAAAAAAAATAAGGAAAATTCAGTGTTTTAGCAGCGACTCCCTCATAAATTCGTAGAAAATCATTTTTGTTTTATTTTTGTGTTTTAACAGATGAGTGTGCTCCATTAAAATGTCCCTTTAATAGAAAGGGAATTAGGTTCATTACTGCTACTTTTTTATTTGTAAAATGAGACCAGAGGAGACACACATAGCAGCCATCTCCTATCTAAACTTACATGTCTGTTTTAATTCATATCACCAATCTATCTGAAGCAATATGAGCAAAACATTTCTCTTTGTAAAGACTGGCTAATTTGAATACATAATGGGTCAAGTTAAGGGATAAACACTGCATATTATAACTTGAAGAACTGTAAGCAGTCCAAATCTAATTTTTTTTGCTCCCTAAGGCTAGATAATCTTTAAAGTCTTCTAATTCTATTATTTTATGAATCTCTCCAGATGTGCGTTTAAATCCAGTTTTTCTTCTGTGTATCACCATTTTATATGTGCCCCAACTCACCAATCTTCTCTCCACTACCTCCCCCCCAAAAAAATTTTTAAGTGTTCCCAGAAAGAGGGAAAATGCCCCTATTAGGACCCTCATCTGTGAGCTCCTTAAAAAGACAAACTAGTTGGTTTTTTGTTGTTGTTTTTGCTTTTCTTTGTAAGGTTAACTCTGGCACACAGTAGGCACTTGAAAAATGTTAATTTACTGACAAAAAACATGTACTTGAGACACTTTAAAATATTTTCATAGTTTTAAAAGGAAATTGGAAGTCTATTTAAATTTCTGGTTCAAAAGGGACTACCAAGTAATGGAAACAGATTTGTTTTAGGAGTCAGGAGACTTGGGTTCTAATCTTATTCCTATTAGCTAGCAATAATTTAATCCCAAAATATTCTGAATCTGTAAAATGGAGACTTTTGATGAGGGTGATTTCTACTCCAATATAGTCTTATTTATTAATTTTATTTTTAGTTTTCAACATTCATTTCCACAAGATTTTGAGTCCCATATTTCCTCCCCATCTCTCCTCTTACCCCACCCCAGATGGCATGCATTCTGATTACCCCTTCCTCCCACCCCCCCCTCACAAAATCCTATCCTTATTCTCACATAAAGATCAATGTAGTATAAAAAGGGAGTTGTTCCTGAAGAGTGACGCTGTCACATAGCTATGGTAGTTATGAGAGGACAGATACCACTGGAGAACAGCATAGATATATATGGCTTCCCTTGCCTCTAACATACGTGGCAAACAGGAGTTTATATTTGATCCAGAGATAACTGGAGTTTATTAACTCGGAGATGAGACTTGTGCTCTAGGAAAATTTGGACATGCCACAGAATTTGTACCGTCATCAAAAAAACCAAAATGCCACTCAGAACTTTTAGACAAGGAACTGACATGGAGCTAATAAGAGACTGCCCTATCACCACTCCCCCACACAGTCACCAGAGTGATTTTCCTATAGCATAAGTCTGACCATATCACCCTCTTAAGTCTAATTAGCTCAAATATAAGCTTATTTGTGACATGAAGCTCTTCACAGTCTAGGCCTTTCTAGCCATCAAATGTTTTTACGCCACTTCACACACTCTGTAGAACAATCATACTGGCCTGTTTACAGTTCCTCTCACACAATGCTCCAATTCCTCTCTCCATGCACTTATGCCACTATAGCCTACACTTTATCACCTTTGGCTCTTGGAATCCCTGGTTTCTTATTTCTACCATTATAAGTTTCTTGGAAGATGAGGGCTTTCACTTTTGCCTTGTATCCTCAGCACTTTAATATTGTGCCAAGCAGATTACAGGGGTTTAATAAGTGCTTATTCACTGATTTAACAACTCTTCATTAGAAATATGTTATAGCCAATTTGTACCCATCATGACTTATGTTTTGAGTCACCCATAAATTTGATTCTTCAGACATTAGGCAAGATTAACAAATATACAGTTTGATCTCAAGGATATTCAAATTTTAAAGGATGAATTTATGTTTTCAAGTTTAGATCATTAAAAATACTGCATAATTCTTAAAGCAATCTAGTCTGCTTTTTTTTTTAACTAGTCAACAGAGTGGTGTAATATATAAACTGATGTATTTGAAGTGTGAAAGACTTGATTTTGAGTTTGAAGTCCTCCTCAGACTTACTGCCTATGTGGCCACAGGCATATCACTTTACTGCTCTGGACACAGGCTCTTAATTGGCAAAACGAGGTTAGACAAGGTGACTTCTAAAGTCCCTATGATCTTACATTCCTGTAAGTCTAATTCGTGTATATATGTGTATATATATATATATATATATATATATATATACATATACATGTAAACGTATACATATATGTGTATGCATAGTGATATACTGACTAAATGGACTATCCATTGAATTGCATGATAACCTGAACAATAGGTAAATTTCATTCACCTACTTTTTTCTATTTGGATTATAAGGCTAATCTCTAAATAATCCTGGATCTAAATGAAGAAGCACTAAAATGTTCCCACTTGATGCAATCAGCACATAATCTAAAAACAAGAGCATCTGGATGGCCTAGGCCACAGATTCCCAAAGTGGTTGATACTGCACCTTAGGGGAGCACTGAAATGATTCAGGGGGGCAATAGTAACGTTGGGTACAATTGGAGGGGGGTGTTGAATAAAAATAAGGAGGCCGTGGAAGCATAAAATAAGGAAATTTTGAAAAACTGTTCATACACATTTCATCTGTTGTGTAACAGAGTTAGTCATAGTGATTACATTATTTTCCAAATAAAGAGACAAAATGTAAGTCATAACTGATCAGTGGTCCAGTCCACTGACAGGTCTTAACAAGAAAGTGTTGGCAGGCTAGCGTGTCATGTATGGTCAGAAAGTCCAGCATGCATCAGCAGGAATATGTACATGTAACGACTTGTTCACAATATATTATACAGTTACATGATAAGATATTGCACCATCAAAATTTCAATGCAGAAAGCCTCCCACAAATATAAAACAACATTAAATTTAAGATGTTTTTTTAAGATTCATATTTTTTGAAATAATGCAAATTTTAAACAATGTTAAAGGGTTAAAGAAAGTAAATTTCTGGGGGGTGGAGGGGGAACAGTAATTTTTTTTTAAGGGTCAAAGGTTTTTAAAGGGTAGGTCAAATAAATTTGGGGACCTCTGGCCTACTTTTTTCATATGGTCTATGCGGGATATCTTTTATAGCTCTGGTAAACACTGGTCTAGCATATTTCCATTTAGTTTCATTTTACATCAATAGTTTAAAAGTCAGTGGAAAGGGTCATCTCTGGTTACACTTATCAAAGAATCTTGTATGATATTAACATATGTACAATGGGGCACTGGTATAATACTTTGAAGGATATATCACAAAGAAAATTGATGTTCCTAAGAGTTGAATTTTCTAATGTTAAATTCAATCACATTCACCACATCATATTTAAAAGGGTGTTAGGAAGGACTCAAATGAAGATATGAGAAGGCACTCCCCCAAATTATCACTTCCCGGAGGTAGAAAGTACACAGGCAAAACACATTACACATTTTTGGACTGATGAATGTATTGATCAGTTATGCTTTTCCTCCATAAGAATATCATATGGGACAGCTCTCTGCAATGGGGTTGGGGAGGGATATGTGGGATAACTATTGGGACATAAGAAACAGAAAATATCAATAAAAAATTATTTTTAAAACACGTTATGGTGGCCAAGAGATTAGTGAGTAAAATAGACCGGAATTAAGAACCAACTCAAAAATAAAGGTTGTCTGATAATGTACTAGGTAGACTAAGTTTTGAGAACTGTTCTTCCATTTCCTCCCTAATACTTCACTGTCAGAGGATGTGACCACATAACCCATGCTGATTATATGAGAACTATCAGATAAATCAAGAGATGTGAGGAAAAAATGGAGATGAATTATAGCTCCTGCTCTGACGTAAAAAGAAGTTAGAATCTAGAGATACTATCTTCAAAATGTACTGTAAAGTTAAAGCTCAAAGCATATACATGGTAGGAGTCTGTCTATAGGAGGGGTGCTTTGGGGGACGGACAGAATGGTAGAGGGCGAAGACAGAATAATGCAATTTTGCATCACTGGGACAGTACTACATATATAGATCCTGAGAGCCATCTGGAGGTTTGAGTTGTGAACAACCTACTACTTGCTTCTGAGTCATGAGGTCCAATAATGCTTCTTTGATGCATCTTTGAAAGTTTCCTCTCTATAAAAAGTGGAGGTATTGCCTGGAAAACAGGACTGGGGGTTGATAAAATGAATGCTTTAATTTTTTTTTTGGCCATGAAAATGGATGTGTGAGGCTCCTGATCCTGGCTCTGAGAAATCGCCACACAGATAGGTAGTTATTTACATAATTCTATTCAGGAATAGTAATCTTATCTTCTATGTTTATAGAAGCTGGCCTACTTTTAATTTCATTGGTTCCTGCAGGGTAAGCTCTCCATTTTGAAATTCCACTTAGGAAACACTGATAATCTGCAAATTGTTGTTCACAACTCAAAAAAAAACCGTATAAACCAAGGACTAAGGTATTTCACAATTGATTAAATACAAAGTCCTTATAATGGACAATCTTATCCTTGAGTGTAATAAAAATGATAAATTCATGTTGATAGTTACAAACCTTTTATTACTTCTCTATTCTGAACTAAAAAATCACCTTACTGAATAATGAAATTAATGAGTTGTTTTTTTTTTACACCATATTTACTTTTGTTATTCTTTATGAGGCATCAACATGCAGAACACAGCAGGAAAAACTCAGTGGTACGGGTACAAAATATACACTCAAAAAACTGCCATAGGGCTTTAACTTTCACCCACCCTCTGTTTTTAGTTTCTACCTTCAAATGCTCAGTTGGAGGAAAAGGATAGAGTAGTCCCCATTCCATTGACAATCCTGACTCTCCCCACCAGCCCACACCTAGTTCATGATTACTTTAGACATGGAAAAAACCTTTTCCCCTCAAAGACTAAAATGTTAAATAAACGAAAATGTTGATTCCTTTTACATAGTCAAAGTAGTAAAATTTCCTTTATCTTTCCCTACTGCATCAAGCCTTTACCACAATGTTTTCCTTTAATTTACATGCTATAATATCGATCTAAAATAATTTTTGTTCCTTGATGAATTTTGTTTCTTAAAGCCAAATATTTCTGTCAAAACAAAAACATTTATTAGGCACAGTGGGGCAGATCTATCACCTTTGCCTGGGGGAGTCTGATGTTGATGGATCACTTGAGCTACAGGCAATCGTGGGTCTACACTAAGTCTGGCACCGATAAGGTGAACCAACAGGGGAAAGGGGAGAAAGGACGGGAGAATTTGGTAGCACCAACGAGGGATGAATCAGCCCGGCTCAGAAACTGCAGTTTCCATACTGATCAATAGTGAAATCCCACCAAGGTTCTTGAGTGGCTATTGTACTTCCAGCCTGGGCAACAGAGATTCACTCTCAAAATTGTTTAAAAAGTTGCTTCCTCTTTGTAGCCATTGATCACTTTCGATGCTGTAGTCCAAGCAGAAAAAATAATCCTCCACTCCTAGCGCAGTGGAGGCACTGGAACATTTCTTGTGGCAAATAATTGTCAACGTCTGTATTTCAGGTGAGAACTTTTAGTGAGCACTCATTTTGTTTATTACACATATACTAGATGCTCAGAACTTTGGAAATAAAATGTTAATAAAAACTGAAAACCTAGATCAGCAGTTCTCAACTTGTGGGTCACAACCCCTTTGGGGGTCGAACAACCCTTTCACAGCGGTCGCCTAAGACCATCGGAAAACACATATTTCCGATTGTCTTAGGAACCGAGACACTGCTCCTCTATCCATCTCCAGGCAGGTATTGAAGGGTTGTGGCATTAGGAAGGTTGAGAACCACTGACCTAGACTAATAAATATCTGCAAGGGCATATGTCTTCTGAGACTTTAGAAAGAGGTTGACAGCTATTATCTATGTATAATAGCAAGTATATTCATCCTACAATTTTATTCAGAATGTTAATTTTTTTATTATATCCTACTGAAGTTAAGCTCTGGTTCTAAAACCTAAAGATATTAAACACAAGCTTGGTGCCAGATGGCATTAATCTGTGTAGTCCAAGTACCAGGCTGACTAGGTTTGGAAAGGCTTCCCAGGGGAGTAACTTCTTTCACCACAGCAACTCATAAAATGGCTAAAATTTTATATGCATAAGTAGGTATGGTAACATTTTATTTATCTAGATCTTTGTGATATGGCAACCTCCCTTACCTGGAGAACTTTCCAAGATCCAGGAACTAAGCAAAAAAAGCCTTTGAGTAGCAAAATACAATTGATGCTATAAAGTGCCTCCAAGTCCTAGTTCTTATTCAAAGAAGCTTGTGTAGCTAACAGCTTTGCAAACCCTCAAAACAAAGTCAGAAATAGGAAATTAGATGGATGAGATGGGAAAAAGATAATGGGCAGAAGGGCTAGGTGGCACAGTGAATAGAGCACGGGCCCTGGAGTCAAGAGGACCTGAGTTCAAATCTGACCTCAGGCACTTAACACTTATTAGCCATGTGACCTTGGGCAAGTCACTTAATCCCACTTGTCCCTCCAAAAACAAAAAAGATATGGGCAGAATGGGATGTTAACGGTTACATCATAGATAAGTAAAAAAAAAATTTTAGAACTAGACATCTAGTTTTAAACTGCTATTTATATACAACCTCCCATACTTTAACAAGTCCTAGTTAGTTAGTCCAAGGGGGATATATCCATCGCTGTATTTTGACAGAATACAAAAACGGATGATCATAATGATGACCCTGAGTCTAAAAGTAGTTTCTATTCAGGGCCAGGGAAGTATATAAAACATTTTAGAAAGGTTTCCAAAAATATGGCTCTCATAAAAATCAATTTTGGTACTTCAACAGGCAAGCTTTCAGAAAATTTGGCTTACCAAGGTCATTCAAGGGTCTCAAACAGTTGACATTTTCTTATATAATTTCTAAAAAACATTTACTGGATAATAAATACCAAATAACAAGAAAACAAAAGCCTACAACTTCCTCAATTCATTAATGATCGAAAAACTCAAGAAAGTAAGTCTGATTGTTAAAATATTGTTTAGGAAATCATGGTAACATATTTTAAAAGAAAAAGTGAACATTTTAAGAAGGGAAAAATTTATGGAAAATATGCTGTGCATCAGTCATGTGTCAGTGAATTTTTTGAATTAATCAGTCACAATAGCCCCACCAGTCTGCTTAGAGGACTGGTGCTGGATTTACCTTTACCCAAGTTGTTGCTTGAGCTGTTCCTTGTGACACCTAAACTTCCATGAAAGTTGGCTATCACTAACCTTTACTAGTTTATTTCATTTCACTACAGGGAATTTTCAAATGTGTTCTGTCATCTTCCCTAAGAAAACCCCCTGCTATCTTTTATCTTCTTCGTATTTTCTATCCACAGTAGTTCAATATTTCACTTTTCACCCTTTTCCCTTATAGCTGAAATGGGTAATGTGCCAGAAAATGAAACTGCCTCTCTTCCTCTAGGCTAAGAAAAAGTATGGAAATTATGGCAACCAATTATTTCTCATACAATAAGAAGGGTCGGATAAACATTCAATTATGGGAGAAGTTCAGATTTTTGTAAAAGTTATTTTAATGCAGACATTGAAAATACCATGGAGGTAAACCACATAAGAAAAAATTTTTACTAAATGAACAAAGCCAACACGTTCCCAACTCCAAACTTGTCCATCAAGCTTGAAGAAGTAAATGTCTTCCAGAAGTATTCAGCCACCCCTGTAAGACAAAAAAAAAAGTTCTGAAAAGATAAATTTTATTTTAGCCAATCAAAATAAAATCTTAAAAAAAATAAAAAGCATACTTTCATATAATAGAAGAGTCATTATTTCAGAGACAGTTTTCACATTAACACAAGAAAATCAATACACAGTATCATTTGTTCATTCATTTATCTTAACATTTTTTGAGCTTGATAGGCCATAAAGAATCACTTTTAATAGCCAGAGACCTAGACTAGTAGATCAGGGGAACACCCATGATATAGTATAGCCTGATTATAGCTAAGTTTCTTACAATATTCTCAGATTTAGAACTTGAGAACATTATAATAAAGTGATGTTAGGGAAAATGGACCTGTCTGGAAATGCTGGTAAAATGAATTCTAGGAAGTCACAAATATACAGATAAATTGTGGATCATGGGAAAATAATATCCATTTTATGTCTGCATGCTTTTATGAGGGAAAAAGCTGCTTCTGGGAATAAGATCAGCATAATCAAGAATGGCTTAAAAGAAGCAGGTCTGTTCCATAGTTAATGTACATTTTGAAGTTTAACAACAAAAACATATTTTAAGACTTTATTAAACTTGAAATAATTAACCGGTATCCCTGTTAAGGCTTTTACATATATCTTCAAGAAATTATGGTGTTTACCTAATTTTTTCTATTTTTACCTATTTATTTTTTTGCTTTGTGTAACAAACCTATTTTTCTAAGCTATACTAGTGACGCTTTTAGATTTGTGTTAAGCCTAGTTCCAAAATCAAATGTTATCTGTGTTGTCATGTTATTGCTGCATGTCAAGTCCTGCTAGCTTATTTGTATAGGTAAACCAGCATATGTTCTTTTCTACCCTTGAAAAAGAGATAACAGCAACTTCATAACAGAATGTTCTGTTTTGCATGTATTTTGACTTGAAATCATTCATGGAGGCAGAAAATGTTCAGAAGAGTTCAATAAATTGGCTAGTTAACCACCTTTCTAATCTTATAAAGATGGGTGGCCCTATTTTTGAAGGATATAGGGAAATAAAATAATTCAGTTGGAAAGTTAGAAGCAGGTTATCTTTTCCCTCATCCCCAAACCAACAAATACAAACACACAAAAACGTTGGTTAAACTGCAAAAGGATATTTAATAAGACTGATGGAAGATGTCCTTCAATATATGGCAGAAATCTTTAGTGGTATGCCAAAAACATATGGGAGGATGGGGACTGGAAGGGGGGGATGGGATGGGGTGGGTATGACAAGAGTATTTGTCATGTTCAATATTTTTTCTAATGATTTCCAGAAAGATAGCTGTATAGATGGAATTGCTAGTGTGGGAAGAACTGTCCTTCCAGTGAAAAATATTTATGGGTTTAAGTTATCTCAATATCAACTAACAGTATAACTGCCAAAAAAAATTAATGTAATCATATATATGTGTTTGTGTATGTACACAAATACAAGTGTGTTTGTATGTGTATACAGGTACATATACACAAACATATATAGTGAGAGACTATAGTACTACATGCGTAGTGCTATAAAAAAGTGTTAGATTCTTAAGGAGGACGTTGACAAACTGGAACACATCAAGGGATGGTCAGTATTAGAAGCTAATGTTTATATGGTGTATTAAGATCTGGCAAAGAGCTTTACATATCCAACAGCTGAAAGAACTAAGAATGTTCAGTGTTCTAGTAGAGCAGACTTAATAAGGAAAAGAGGACTGCAATCCAAATATTTAATGGGCTATTATTATGGAGACTCATTTGAGAACTAAGTATCAATGAATAGAAGCTACATGGAAGCAAATATCAGTTCAATAGGATGATGATTTTGATCATCAAGATAACTCACATTTATATAGTGCTTTAAGGTTTACAAAGCACTTTCCCCACAACAATCTTGGGAAATATAAAGTACAAAAATTATCATCCCCATTTTACAGACGAGGAACCCGAGGCTTAGAGAGATGACAAGTTTTACCCCACGTAGGTAGACCTACACTGTCTGGCTAGTCCTAGCTCTAACGCTTACTAGCTGCATCCATGCTCTGAGCCTCAGGGAGGTTAGACAAGATGATCTCTTAGGACCCTCTATAGTATCCTTTCAAAGGACAAGTGTCAGCTAGAAAGTACGAACCCAGGTCTTCCAACTCTTTTTAGTATTATACAATTCCTAACATTTCTACACGTGCTTTAAAGTTTGAAAAAGCTTTCTATATATTAACTCAATTTGTTCCTAGCAACTCTGTGAGGTACGTCCTCTTCTGATGCCTGCTTTATTGATGAGAAAATCAAAGATCAAAGAGATAAAGTGGTTGGTCCTGTGGTCATACTTAGGACTTAGAGTCAGGACTCGCCTATGTGAATACACTTTTCATTATTCCAGGTCTCTCCTTAGTTTTTACAAAGTAGTGACCTTAAATGAATACAAAACAGAATACTTTTTAAGGAAGATGACCTCCCCACCTTAACAGGAAGTGTTCAAGCAGAGCTTTGATAGACAATTGTCAGGGGCATTATAGAGGAAACTGTCTTGCAAAGTAGGTTAGGCAAAGGCATATCAAAGATCCCTTCTAACTGTACCATACTAAGACCACACATTAGCTGCCTTTTATCTAATTTAACTCAAGTTAGAAATCTACGCAGCATTTATATATTCATTCATTTCTCAACATTTACAAGACAAGCTACACTAATAGTAGTGCATTAGACTGTTAGAAGTAGGACAAAGTACTCATCTAACAGTTATAAAGGACAACGGGAAATATATTATATATATTCTAATAATGACAGCGGATATGTTCATACTATTGCATTTTGAAGCCATACTACTTTTTATTAAGTTCATGGAGTCATCAATTACATAGCACTTATCAATTTAAAAAAAAAAAGATTTTTGTGGCATACTTTTAAGTTATTGCTGCCTATTAATGAGACGATGTTTCTTATCACAAGCCAAAAAAGTAGAATTGATAATATTCTATTTCCAGTTTCTAAATGTCTAACAGATGAATATAAGAATATTTTCACAAGTTATGCTACAATAGTTAACAATGCACATGAAGGCTAATAGGCTTTTAAAATCCTGAGATTTCATTCAAATTCTTACAAAATTTAAATACACTTTTAAAAAATAACTTACAACAAATATGAAAGTACTTTGATGGTGGCTAGTTGGTGTAGTGAGTAGAGTACTGGCCCTGGAGTCAGAAGGACTTGAGTTCAAATCTGACCTCAGACACTTAACACAAAACTAGCCATGTGACCCTGGGCAAGTCACTTAACCACAATTGCCCTACCTTCCCCCCAAAAAAAGCCAAAAAAAAAAAGATAATACTTTTAGAACTATAAATTGATCTGTATGTTATTTTGTAAGTACAGACGACACTGAGAAAAATAAGTCCTTAGTTATGCCCAGTTAACCCGAATAATTACAGATTTAATGCCAACTAAGAAAGTTTAATTGATAAAAGTTACTTACACAATGATGTTATTAATGGGAATATGGATCAATTTAACAAAAAAGCCAATAAATCCCATTATAGCAAACCCTATTGCTGTTGCCATAGCAATCTTCTGGAATTCTGTAATGAAGAACATAGAAAACTCAACTGATTTACTTTATACTTTGAATGGCAAACGGAAAAAAAATCACAATGGTCAAGCAGGATGTGTAATACATAATAAACAGATTCACTCTTGGTTGCTGAATGTATAAATGTAAATAAAATGTGAAAATACATTCAAAAATAGTCAATTCTGAGGCATCCTCTCACACCTAGCACCCTAGCAGATGGATGACAAAAGATGGAGATGGTCAATATAAGCGTGATTATGAAAAGACAGGGACACTAATAACACAAAGTAGGCACAGCTGTGAATTTGTCCATCCACTCTGGAAAGCAAATGGAAATTATGCTAAGAAGGGACTAAAATCTCTGTCTTTTGTCCTAGAAATCCCAATATTTGCTATGTACCCCAACGAGTTCAAAGATAGTAAAGGCCCAGATACAACAAAAGATTTAGAGCAGCACTTTCGGAAGTAGCAAAGAAATGGGACAACGTAGTTGGTCCACAGACAGGCAGAAGTAGTTTAACAAATTATATGTGAATGTAATGGACTACTATTAAGCCTATCACAAGGAATGAAGAATAGGAATAATACAGAGATGCAAAGGTAGACATAAAGTGATGAAAAGTGAAGTAAATAGAACCAAGAAAATGATAAACATGACTACAACAATATAAATAAAAAGAACAAAAAACTGAAACTAGATACTGATACTTGATGTCCCTCCAAAAGTATCAGTAGACCCCTCCCTCCTTCTTTGCAGACAGCATAATTACGGATGTGAGCCACTGAATATCCTATTCTATTCTGTTTATGTGAAAGGTGGCTTTGTGGAATTATGGGGTTTTTTTCTTTCTTTTTTATTCTGTGTTACAAGGCAGACATCTTTTTCATCCCAGGACCCTTCTACCTTCTTAAAAATTAAGACACCCCACCCAAAAAAGAGATTTTGTTAATGTGAGTTATAGATATTGATATTTAGCAGTATTAGAAATTAAAACGTCTTAATGTTTTTACAAAAATAGTTTTGATATCATGGACTCCCTGAAAGAGTCCTTGGTTCACACTTGAGAACTGCTATAACAAGAGATGGCTCCAAGTGGTAGAGGAAAATGAAGGTGACAAAAAAACAAAAGATCACTAAATATTAATCGTAAAAAATTAAATAATGAAGTTTGCTCAATTCATTAGTTAGCTTTGTCAGAAACATCCAATATACTTTTAAAAAAAACACAAAAATAATATTCCTATTAGGATTAGCAATAAATTTTTTGGCAAAAATGAAATATGTATCCAAATATAAATCCACAAGATGACAGTTTAAAATACTTTAAAGTAAAAGGGAAATGAAAGGAAAAATAAATTGTTTTAGGAAAAATCAGTACTAGTCTGAAAGATGGGTAACAATGAATCAAAAGATATGCTTGGATCAGTATAATTTAGGCAGACAGACCATATTCACATAACTGATAAACAATAAATAAAATTTTCTAATTTAGGAAAGATTTATTAATAGAACAAGTTCCATTATATACTCATTGTTTAATTAATCTATTTGCTGTGACTAAAAAAGCTAATCAAGATATTCCAGAAAAAGAAATATGGGAAGCAGCTGCTTTTTAAAAAAAACTTGTAATATGCAGATGACAAAAAGAAGAGTTAACAAGAAAGGAGAAAAATCTGGGACTTTATGTATAGAAAAGAGAGAAAGCAATCTTTCTTTTATGCTGTAATGTTGCAACTAAAAGAGGTATATAGATTTGGGGGAGAAGTAGGCACTTGCAATTGAAACTGGTAAGTACTCAGGCTAGTAATAATTCTCTGTCCCAACTGAGATAGTAGTTACATTAGGAAATTCTACAAAAGAAAATGAACAAAGTCAAAAGGAATTAAAACGTTAAATGGAGAAAAAAATGCCAAGGAAATTCATAAGACAAAGAGGAAATACAAAGAAGGAAAGTAAAAAAAAAATACAGGGAGGTGTAAACAAAAGTAAAACAAAGTGAATGGCAAGTGATTGGCAGCCTTTACCTTTTCTGTCTGGCTTGGTACATCTTTTGACAAGTCGAATTGAGTCCTTCACAAACTGCCGACTAGGCTCAACAAATTGCATTACCTGATCCATGATGATCTGTTTAAACAAAAAACACAATAAATTATTAAATTAGTTCTATGTCAAACATCTGCTCTGTGATTTACTTAAATCACAGCACTAATGAGGTCAGTTAAGCTTGAAAAAGGTACTTTGAAGATCAGAGTAGAACTGGAGGTACAGGAGAACAGTTGCAACATGATTTCCACTTGGGACTATATCCGCAACTGCCATTATGAAAAGCAGCAATGCTGATGAGACCCAAGAATATAATCTATGGGCAGCTAGGTGGCACAGTGGATAGAGCACTGGACCTGGATTACAGAAGACCTGAGTTCAAATCAAGAAAAAGGTATAAGCCCAGTAATCTAAAGGCAAATCACTTAACCACAGTCTGCCTCAGTTTCCCCCTGTAAAATGGGGATAATTGTACCTACTTTGAAGGGTTGCTGTAAGAATCAAACATGTGTAAAGCACTCAGGACAGTAAGTATTCCCTACCCCCTTTAAGTTCACAGAATTTAGAGACCAGGGGACTTAGGGTATAGGTGGGAGGCAGAGGGAGAAGGAGATAGGTGGGAGGGAGGCAGCAAGTCTGGAAAGGGAGCTAGGTAGGATGCAGGAAGACCCATCTGAAAGACTGTTATGATGATTATGCAAAATAACAATTGATACAGATAGAGCCCAAGGACTTGGAAAACTTGAATAATCAGGAAACTTGAATATGAAACCTCAAATATTTAATAGCTGTCTCAACCTTCCCAGAGACAATCGCTTAACTGTTTAATTTAATTATGTAACTGTTTACTCATCTATAAAAATGGAAATACTATCACTGTTTCACAGGAGGATTAAATTAGTTATGAGGATTAAATGAGTTAACATATGCAAAGCACTTTTGCAAACTTTAAAATGCAATAAAAATGGTAAGTCTTATGTTACTGTTAATGGTTTATGAAGCACCTGACATACATCAGCACTGGCTTTTGCCAAGGGACCCGAATTTTAATGTGGGCTCTGAACACTGCCTGTGTGACCTTGAGCAAATCATGTCAGTATCTGAATTTCTTTCCTTATCTGTCAAATGAAAAGGTTGTACTAGAGGACTTCCGGTCATCTTCCAAGTCTAAATTTACAATCTCAACAGGTTTCTACCAATTGTTATTATTCTAGAATACACTGAGTTATCAATCACATAGGGTATATGGGTAAAACAGCATGTGGGATAATTTAAACCATCTCCAATGAACATTTTTACAAGAGAGAGCAAACTCTGAATCTGCTGATTGTTAAAATTGTTAAACTCACTAGCTTATTTCATTCATCTGTAAAACTGAGGAAGCTGGACTAGATAATCTCCAAAGGACCACATCCCACTCTAAAGCTATAAAATTATTATATACTTTACCTCTTAATGATTTCTAGCCAAAGATTCCACTATCCTCTTAACAACTGCTGATTCTATTTCATTTGCTGGTGAAGTCTGTGTCCCACTCCTCATCTACAAACCAGTGTCTGAAGCAATGATTAATCGCTCAAATTTTAGAGGTATCCCTATTAGAGGGCAGGATAAAAGGCCTCCTCTTCCTTTTCAATCAAAAGAAATTCAAAATATTAATTTCAATTTACATTAAAACATGCCATCAACACTTAAAATGAGAGAGCATTTTGTAACCATCATCAGCATCATTATTACTTCAATATGAAGCATCCTTCAGGAATCTGTTCTTTCGTTGGAATATTTCCTTCACATATGTAGGACTTGGGAGTTAAGGAAGACTTGGATTCAAATCCCATCTCTAACATTTTTACAACCACAGGAAAGTCACGTAACCTCTGAACCTCAGTTTCTTCAGCTATAGAATAGGGATGAGATCTGGCTCATGTTTGCTGTAAGGTTCAAAAACATTTATGTAAAAAGCTTTGCAAATCTTAAAAGTCTATAAATAAATGCCTATTTTTCCCCTTTACCACTGCAGACCAAATCTTCTTTACAACTCAGTAGTCTTAGTTGCTACAACTACAAAAGTTGCTATCCTGTGCCCAAAATGGGCACAGAATCCATTTTTGATAGAACTGTTACTGTTGTTACTGCTACTGCTACTACTACAACTACAAGCAGTTTTTCTAGTTTGACAGGGAAGGAAATAAGCAATTATATAGCACCTACTATGTACTAAGAACTCTAAGTGCTTTTTTACAAACAGAATATTCCATAGGTTGGAATAAGGCAACATAACTTTCAGAAACATAGGGTCACCTCTATACCATTAAGAGAAAGAAAGGTTTTATGGAATATTACTATTCTCTGGAAATCAAAATTTAAAAATTCCCCAAACATTTTGAGAATTATCAGTCTAAAGAAATGGCTAAAGCAAGTTTATGTAATCTGAAGTTGCTAGTCAAAGCGATGCAAGACTTGAAGCCTGGTCACCACAAAATCACTTAGTATTTTACATGCGTGTGGACATACACACACACACACACACACACACACACACACACACACACTCTGTTGTTCAGTCATGTCCAACTCTTCACAACCCCATTTTAGGGTTTTCTTGGCAAAGATACTGGAGTGGCTTGTCATTTCCTTTTCCAGCTCATATTACAGAAGAGGTACTGATGCAAACAGGGTAAGTGACTTGCCCAGGGTCACACAGCTATTAAGTGCCTGAGGCCAGATTTGAACTGGAGAAGATGATTTTTCCTGACTCCAGGAGTGGTGCTCTATGCACCTAGCTGCCCATAAACGTGTGTATATGTGTATGTATGTTTAAATGTGTGTGTATACACATACTCAGACACTAGCTATGTGGTCTTGGGCAAGCCACTTAACCCTAGTTGCCTCAGTTTCAGCATCTGTAAAATGTCCTAGAAAAAGAAATGGCAAACCACTCCAGTATCTTTGACAAGAAAACCCCAAATGGGGTCCCTCACAAGGAGTCAGACAGGACTGAAATAACTCAACAACAAAAAATACATGTATACATATGTATATCTATGTATACATATGTATATACACACCCACACTATGTATAGTAAATTACTTTGCATTCATCACAGATAATATAGTAAATGCAAAGTAGTTTTATATTACAAACACAAGATATATACATATAGTATTACATACACAAAGTATTTTTTAAAAACCATTTTAAGTGTTGTTTCCCCAAGTACAATCCAAATTTCTAGAGGAGAGACTTTTTGTCTTTCTATGCCCAGAACCGAGGGAAGGGAAGTGCCTGGCAAAAAGTAGGTTTGTTGAAAGCCTTTTTTTTTTTTCATTTGTTTAATGCTTTTGGCAAACCTTGTCCTAAGAGACACTAAAAAAATAGTGTAAAAACGTGTCTGATAAGCAATATGTTAATAACGAACAATGAAAACCTGGGTTCAATCCAAGGCCAACGAAGAAGAGCCGCAAGCCAAAAACCTCAGTGCCCCGGGTCGGCCCGGAGTCATCCTATCCTCATCCGGGAACTTCACAGCAGAGAACTTGGGCACAGGGAGAGCCCTCAGAGACGAAGAGTGCAACCTTTCATTCAGATTCACACGCCGTGCCACAAGTCACCTATCGTTTTGGTGTCCAGGAAGCTAGGCGTCCTGACACCTAGTCCCCTCCCGTGACTACCCCCCCCCCCACACGCCGCCCAGGAGGCCACCTCCTGGGGTCCCTTTCCCCCTCCCTACCCTTCCCCCCAGTGCCCAGGGGTAGGGGTGGCTGGCAGCCAAACACCCCAGCGGCTGTACCGTGGCGGGAGACGAAAATCCCCAGGGCAGGCCCAGCCCGCATAAAGACGCCACGGAAGAGGTCGAGAGAGCGGTGACCCAGGCCTGAGCCCGCAGCCCCCAGCCCGGCAGCAACGCGCCCCGCCGAAGGCCACCCTCGCCCTCCTGGCTGCACGGCGGCGCGGGGCGGGCTCTTCGCCGCCACTTGGGGCCGTTTTGCCAGCGCGACCGCCCTAAAGGGCCGGAGCCCCCGGCCCCCTTGGTCGTGGTCCCGGCAGCGCACGGCCTCAGCCGGAGGCGGAGATGGAGGCTGGGCCGGAACGGGGTCGGGGAGTCCCAGAACGGGAGGCTTGTGGCGGTTGCCCCTTGGACCCAATGCGCGTCACAAAGACCCGGGCACCAGCGGACCTCGGAGCCCACAGACCCTCGAAACCCCCTCACCTGTACAAACGATGCCCCAGACTCAAAAGACACGTAACCACTAGGAGGAAAGCTGAGTACCCAAGGCGGAACCGGAAACTGTCAGCCATTGACCCACCCTCTCAACCGGGTCAGAACGCCAACGTCAGGCACACGCTTGCGCAGACGCAGAACGAACGCGACACTTGCCTGCCACGCAGCTTCACGGAGCCTCAGTTAACTAGTGTTGGGATCGGGTTGCTGTGGCAACTCCTCGGACCCGCCTAGTTTTAATTTAATCCAATAGTCAGAACTTTTCCCTTTCGCCTTCTCACTTTCGTGAAATTTGGCTGCTGGCAGCCTCCGTTCTCCTCTCGGCTGCCTGCGCAGACTCGGAGAGAGTTTGACTCTCGCGGGATTTCGCGGCCACCAATGCTATTCCTGTCTTCTGTGTGCTTAGGCTTAAAGGAATCTTAGTTTGGGCCTGGAATCGGGAAAGAAGCCATTGGGGCCTCTTTCTCCCTGTCACCCCCTCCGTTCCTCGATTTCCCGGAAATCTCCCTCTCTCTGCCTGAGGCAGGCCCTGTTCTTCCGATCATGAAACTGAAGGGTTCCAGGCACCCTGCTTTGGGGGGCGTCAGTGATTGCCCTCGTAGGGGGCAGAGCAGCAACCAGGCCTTGAGCTCCTGTAATGGAAGAAGAACGTTCAGAACTCTTGGCCCGGGCACGACACAGCGCACTGGAGCACCGGCTGCGAAGCCTGAATTCCCAGGACCATAACTTGAAAGCTAAAAGGGACACATTGGAGGTTATTTAGTACAGTTCCCTCATCTTACGTAAAATAAAGCAGGGCAAGAGAGGGGGAGCGACTTCTCCTTTCCATCCCACTCCCCCCCCCCCCCCCCCAGTGAAAGAAGGAAGGTGAGCCGGAAACAAGTATTTATTAATGGGTGCCAGGCACTGTCCTGAGGGTAGGAAGGGAGCATCCCTTCCCGGCGGCACTATGGAAGAGGAATGTCCAGAACCCCAGGCCGGCCTAATGGGATCAACAAAAACATGAAGAGGCTTCTCTTTGGAATCCTGTACCTCCCCCATAACCGTGCAGTATTCTTTTGATACCTAAGGAAGAGGCCACTGAACTCTAGATGGATCATAGGTAGTAGTTTAATCAGTCATCATGAATAATTACAGGGGCAATCCTAGGCCTGGGGCAGCAACCAGACAGTTCTGTGGATCCCTGCTAGAGAACCCCCAAATCCCCCTGGTAATTACAGAAAACAAGAAGGAGGAACTAGAGTGCATCACTACGGATTGGTGGATAATTTTGATTTTCTGCTTAGGAATGAGCTTTGCAGTTAAGCCAATGTTGTAAACAAACAAAAATTTGTGTACTGATTGTGTCTCAGTCACAATATTGTTGTTTAGGCCATAGTATCTTAAGTTTTTATTTAGTGTCTAAAATATAATTGCAAACAGATAACAGGCAATGTCAAGGCTTCCACCTTTCGCGGAGTTAAGTTTTTATGGCTTTTCACTTATTACTGTATATTAGGGCTTTTTCCCTACGGACCCCACGTATGCTAAATGCTTGGGATGAAGAAAGGCAAAAAAAAGCTGGTCCCTGTTCTTAGGGAGCTCACAGTCTTAAGGGGAAAGACAACATACAAACAACTGTACAACAAGCTGTATACAGGATAAATTGGAGATAATTAGATATGCAATCAATTGCACACAGGCAGTATTAGCCACACTAGAATTCATAAGATGATAATAGATTTAGAGCTGAAAGGAACCAAAAGGTCACTTGGGGCAGCAAGAGGCCCAGAGAAAGGGGGTGACTTGTCGACAAACATTAATTAAATACCTAAAATGTGCCAATCACAGGCTGAAATGATAAAAATAAAATAGTCCTTGCCTTTAAAAAGTATATTTTAGGTGAGGCTAGGTGGTACAATGAATAGAGCACCAGCCCTGGAGTCAGGAGGACCTGAGTTCAAATCCAAGGCCTCAGACACTTAACACAAAAACCTATCCCCATGACCTTGGGCAAGTCATTTAACCCCAATTGCCCTCCAAAAAAAAAGGCAAAAAAAAAATTGAGTATTCTAAAGGATGTACGTATATAAGTAATATGTTTAATATATGCAAAGTGAATTCAACTTTTCCCTCAGTGCCCCGGGTTCAGCCTGGTGTCATCGTCATCAGGGAACTCCACAACAGAGAACTTGACCATTGAGATGATGAGGGAAGCCAGCATAAAGGGAGCTCAGGCCAAGGGGTGGGAATCTGGAAAGGTTTCAGGCAGAAGTGGCAATAGGCCTGAGTCAATAAAGCCAAGACTTATGCTAAGAGCTAGACACTGGCAGAAAAGTAAAAGTAGGTGGCTGCCTTCAAGAAGCTCATATTCTAATGGACCTTGAAGAAAACCAGAAATAGTTTAGAAATGGAGGTTAGAAGGAACTGCTTTCTAGGCATAGAGGTCACCCAGTGCAAAGACAGGAGGAGAGAAATCTGGGGGATAGAACAACAAATATAGGTAATAACAGAGAAAGGGGTTGAACCCAGGTTAGAGTCATAGTTGGAAGAGATCTCAGTGACCACTTAGTCCACCTCATATACTAAAAGGAATCTTAACTATAACAAACCTCATGTCATCCAGTGAGGGGAAATTCACCTGTCAATCATGCAATCATTTATTAAATACTATGAGCTAGGCACTGTGATAAGTGCTGAGGATGCAAATATAAACAAAAAGATAATTCCCTCCCTCAAGGAGCTGATGTTATGACAACAAAGGGGGCATGGTGGCAAAGTCCAGAAAATTAGAAGCAAAGCCAGAACAAGAATGAAGGCCTGCCTGGCATTTCCCCAAAATGGAGGTCAGAAGGAACTTACCAATTGGACAAGGCGGGGAGGGGGCATATGGAGAATGAGACAAGACACCTCATTCTACTTCTGAATAGCTTTATTAGGAAATCTTCTGACCTCAAGCCTTAATTTACTTCCACAACTTCTACCTGTGTATCTCATGCTTTCTGGGTAAAAAAAAAAAATCTAATTACTCTTCCATCTGACAGGTCTTTAAATACTTAAGGGACAGCAATCAAACTTCTCCTTTGTCATCTGTCCAGGGTAAACCTCAAGTTATTTTTGTTTTAACGAATCTAACATGACAGTGCCCCAAAACAAGGCAATCTTTACCATCCTAGTTATCCTCCTCTAGGATCTCTTATCAAACTGTGGTGCCCAGAACTGAACAGTGCTCCAGAAGTGGTCTGAGTAAAGACGGACTATCTCCTTAAAAAGAGGGTAGTGGACCTAAGGGTCCAGGTGGTGGAATAGCATCTCATTGAAGAAAGGATGGAGGAAAGCCATACGAGGCACTTGCCTCACCCTGCTCTGTGGTACTCCCATGCTGGCAGAGGTAGAGGATAGGTCCCTTGCTTACTTGTTCCTGTTCCTGATGGAAACTGAACAAGTATTAATTGATAAATACATGGATTTTTCTGAGTCTTCATTCTGCTTGATCTCTGCAATTTTTAACATTGTTATTCTCTTATCATGCACACTCTCAGCTTTCATTACACTGTTGTCTCCTAGTTTTCTTCCCTACATATATTCCACTTCTCAGTCTCTTTTGCTAAATCGTTACGGAGCCATGCCCCCAACCCTAATCTTGAGTGTCCAATAAGGCCCTGTGCAGAATCTCTCTACTACCTTTCTTTTGGTGATCTCAGATCTTACAGGTTAAATTATCTCTTTGTATAATGACTCCTTGATCTCATCTATGGCCCAAATCCTTCTCCACACCAGTCCTGCATTATTAAAAAGACATCTCCAAGAGAATCTCTGAGGCATCTAAAATTTCATCACATTGAAAATTGAACTCATCTTCCATCTGTAAGTTTCTTGAGAACAGATAATTTTTAACATTATCTTTGTATACCTGGTATTAGGCAGGGTTTTGGGGGTGTTCAGGGAGGACTAGCACCTCTGGTATGAGGGCTTGCTGAGCCCATTTTAAGGCTGTTCACCTTTTGTGTCCACCTGTCACCCAACTCTCACCTGTGACTACATGTGCAGCAACCACACCCTGGTAAAATCATTTTGGCAGTCTGGCTAAACCAGGTTGAAGGTAAGTGACAGGCCTTAAACCCTTTGGTGAGTTAGGGGAATGTTTACCCCAAGCATGAGAAGACTTCCTCCCCCCACACCTCTTCCTGTGGAATAAGTGGATGAGAACAATTTGTTCCAACTTCCAAGAAGGTGCTGAAGCAGTCTCTATGGAGTGTGACCAAAGTTGGTCAGACATCAAAGATGCCAAGGTCATTCACTGCATCATGAGCTGCCATCACCAGTCATCTTGACTTTTGTCACTGGACTTTGATGACTCTGGAACAAAGAGTGAAGCTGATGAGTATGCAACTCTTCCTCACTTAAATCCAAGTCACAAAGACATTACCCCATGATGCCATAGTCCTCTCTGAAAATGAAGGATGAGCAATAACAATCTATTAGACACTCAATAAATTCTTATAGTATCCTAGATTTAGAATTGGAAGGTACATAAGAAGCCAGTGAGCCTAACACCCCTTCCCTTTTATAAGATGAGAAAACCATGGGCATAGAAAGTTTAAGTGATTTACCTATGATTAAACAGCTAGTCAATTTCTGAGGCTTGATTTGTGGACATTCTCTCTCTCTCTCTCTCTCTCTCTCTCTCTCTCTCTCTCTTTCTCTCTTTTTCTCCCTCCCTCCCTCTTTATCCTCTCTGTCTTCCTCTCCCTCTCCTTTCCCTCTCTCCTTCTCCCCTTCTCCTTTTTCCACCCCAGGTACAAAAATTGCTTGTTATGGCTCTGATATTTGACAGTTTTCTCCCACTGGAACATTCAGACATAGGACCAGAATCTACAGTCCTATGTTTTAACATTTAGGACAATCGTCAAACTGTTTATACACAGCTTCCTTTGATCTGTCATGGTTAAGGGAGGTGGAGAGCATAGATTTTTTGTCAGAGCATAAGCAAAATTTAAGAAGTACGTTTGGGTGATTCAATACTTAGGTTGAAGACCTATTCTGAAAAATACTTTGCCAACTATTTAGCACAATCTATTAGGACCTTGTAGCCCATACCCAAACCATGCATTTCTTTGGTGTTTCCCTTCAAGACCCAGATATTTCCTTGCCTTTTGTGGAAGATTTCTCTCTCAGTAAATAGGGCAATCTTAATCTTACCTACTCCAATTAGGAGAGCACAGGCAAACCTGTGTAGTCTAAGTATCTTTCAAAAAACAAAATGTGTTTAGATTCTCTCCTTTCATGACCCACTCTGCTTGTTTGGGAGGATTTGATCAGGGTGAGGTAGACATAAAGGCATCAATTGGCAATGAAGAGGTTTTTTACCCACTTAGAGGGTTAGGGTTGCCTCAGACCCCAAAATACCAACACACCAGCTACTGCCAAAAGAATTCAAGTCTTCCCAGCCAAAGAAAAGTAAAGTTTATTGAAAGTTCGTCATATTGGGTAGACTCTTAAGGGCCTAGGTATCTGTAAGGCTTGCATTGGGCAAGCAGGACAGAGTAAATCTGTCACAGAATAAGTCTGTGCTAAGCCATTCTATGGCGCTTTCACAGAGCAAGTCTGTGCTAGAGCATTCTGTGGCACTCTCATACTATGTGGGGGAAAGATGGGATCCTATATATAGAAAGGTTGTGGGAGGAATCTAGGGGTGGTCTAGAGGAGGAGTTTGGTGAGGGTCTTCAGGAGGAGTCAGATGAGTCAGACTCCAGTAATGAGTTTGGAGAGGGTCTTCAGGGGTTGAGATGGGGTGGGACTCCAGTAATGAGTGATTAAGGGTGGGAAGATGCTTGAGGCTACCTGGAGACCATAGACAATGGTGGGCCAGGCCAGTTCAAGGGTGGGAAACTATTGGAACAAAGGAGAGCTAAAGACTTGGGCAGAGCCACAACTTAAGGCCCACGACCCTAGGCAAATGCCTTCCCTGGGAAGATTTACTTCAATGGGTTTCCCAGAGCCTGTACCTCAAAGATTCAAGGAGAGCTCTAGGGGGCTCCCAAAGCCTGCGCCTTATCAGCAAGGCAATCTGAATCTTTCCAACCGTCTGCATCCCACATCACTGCCACAGGTGTTCTGCATCTGAATATGGCTCCTCTAAGTCTATGTTTTTCATCTTGGCTGTGGCCCTTTTCCAAGTTTTACAAAGAATGACCTTTAATTAATGACTGTCTCCATAGCCCAAAGCAGAATGCTCTAAAAGAAAGGGTGAGGTTGTTAAGGCAAAACTTTTTGAGAGTGCTCTTTGCTATCTGGGTTCACTAAAACAATTTAAGTTTAAATGGAAGAAGTTTTCCTCACTGGTGCTCATATAAGAGTACCCTCTGCATCTGTCAACTGCATGTTGTTAAAGGAGATTAAAACATTGAAGTTTTGAGCCTGGGTGACTTAGTAGAGTGGTGTAGATAAGGACCATGGTGGATCCTAGGCAGAAAATTCCCTTTAAAAAAAATAGGATCATTTTCTTTTCTCAGAAATCTGTTTCTTTTTCATCCACCTAAGTAAGTGCCTTCCCATCTCCCCTCCCCTTCCCCCCAGTCCTCTTTGTTTTCTCTTGCCTACATATTATGTTCTATCAGGTAGGGAAGAAAGTAGTGGCAGTAGGTTAGCCCCTCATCATAGCATTAAACAAAAAAAAGCCACTACCAAGTTTCTAGACTCAGAGACTGAGAATGAAAGTTGCTGGAAAGATTCTGGAAGAAACACATGTTAATGCTAGTTTGGTGCTTAGCCAGGTTGAAAGGAGTTAAGCATGTAGACAGGAAAATGTCTTGTAATTGTGAAAGAGTCTCTTTCTCCTCTCACTCCAACCCTGGCTGACTGCAGCTGCCTGGGTGGGTAAACGGAAGAGAAGGAGAGATATATAAAAGTGAAGATTAAGTAAATTTTTTTTAAAAAGGTTCTTTGTCTCCCTCTACATTCCTGAACCAAGGCCAGATTCTGGACAAACAGGACAAAAAGGGAAGGGGGGAACCTTTTCCCCTCAGATAAAAGAGAAGTTTGCTTCACTAATGAGAGACCGGAAGGTTTGGGAGCTGTGTCAGTGAAAATTTCAAGGTGAAGAGAGGGAAGAGGCATGTACTTTGGAATAGAATTGGCACTTAAACTTTTCAGGGCTTACAAAAAGGGGAAAGATTTTTGTGAATCAGGAAATAACCAAAAGGTAATTGAGTTTGATTGAAATAACCAGCTAGAATTTAAAGTCTTGCAAACTAAAATTAAGTACTGGTCAATTTTAAAATCACTTTTAAAATTGTGATGTGTGTTAAAATTGGAAACAACGAAATTATGAGACTCCTATTCATAAGAAGAAATCACAGAGAGATATGGATAAATTGATAAGGTATGAATTCCTGCCAAGATTGTGGAACTGAGATTTGAACCAAATTAAAACATGCTCTTAAGTTTGATAATTGGAGTATATTAAATCTTAATATCAGTTTCCATTTTTACAATCAATAAGAATGCTTGGCAGTGTTTTGGCTGGAAATAATAGACTCCATATTATGAAATGATTAGAATAAGTAGCATTTATGTAAAATATAATACTACAGTCAGTATTAAAATCATAACCCCAGATTCTGTGTAATACTATTTGGAATATATATCCAGGTTAATGAATTCATTCTTGTCACATTTTAAATTAGATATATCTCTCGTAATTTGATGATTAAGGCAACCCTAAGACAAATTGGGAAAATAGAAACACATGAAATTTGTTAATTGGGTAACCTTAAGCAAGTTACCTCAGTTTACTTCACATAAGTGTTAAGTGCCTAATACAATGTCTGACATAGGGCAAACACTATAAATGTTAACTGCTATTATTAGTTCCTCAATTAGATGTGCCTAGGATACAATGTCAATGGTTATGAGATGCCAGATTTTCTATATAAGGTAATTTGGAAATGCATTCAACAGAACTGGAGTCACCTTAATGGTAATGGGTTTGTTTCAAGTTTCAAATACAAAATATTGTTTCAAAATGGTAAACTTTTGTATTAGTTATATCAAGCAACTTTTTAAAAATTTGCATAAAAGAAACTGAAAGACAGTGGGAAATTGTTTAAAACCAGTTATGTCATTTTTATCAGTCCTGCTTACCCTGTCTTATGATGTTTTGCAGTTGCCATATAGAAAACTGGGTATTTCACTTTGCCTGTAGTGAAGAGGAAGTTACAGTTAAAATAATTTGCTATCACTTATGAAAGTTGTAAGATTGTTAACTAAGTTATTTGGGGTTATTATTTTAATGTTGAAAACTAAAATTGATCATTGATTACTGTGTGTGGAAAGGAGGGGATGAGGTGAAAGCCTTTTCCAGATTGGTTCTGCCCTTTCAGAACAGTCTTCCTTGGGATATGAGGGTATGCAGCAGGGTGAATCTATTTCACTTGGGAGGAGGGGAAGGTTGATGTCAAAGAATATATCCCACAGCAACTCTAAGGGTAGATGGAGTGGATACCCCCACCTCCCCTCCCTTAGGAAGAAGGCCAGGGTCACCTCCAATGTGGGGCTATAGGTGGTGACCAGATGTGCCAGTTACCACATATTGGGGTCCTAAAAATAAACAAATTGTCTCTGCTCTAGTAGATACCAGTGCAAAATATACAATGCTATATGGGAACCCCAAAAGACATACTGGCAAGTGGGTAGTTATAGAAGTATACAGAAGAAATTCAGTCAGGGCAAAACAAACAAAATTAAGACTAAAAACAGGGGACTTGCCACCCAGAGAGTATGTGGTTTATATCAGTCCAGAGGAAGAATATCATGGGACAGTCAGGGGCAACAGGATCAGTCCCTTCCCTTTGGTCCCTGTCGATTCCCCTTATTTTGTAAACTTTCCAAATCCCTGGAAACCATCTGTGTAGGCAAAGTCATTAGCCCTGGGAAAAGAGCCTGTTTTTGTTACAGAGTTACTGAACAATGAACATGGCTTGCTGAAAATTTGCAAGTTTATGTATAATATAGTAATAATTTCCAATGATTGATCTCTACCCCAGGATAAATTTAAACTTGAAAAGGAAAGAAAAACAAGTGAAAGATGTTAAGTGAACTTTCTTATGTATGTGAGCTCTGCTAAATTTTTATTGCTTATAGCAACTCCATGAGAGTAAAAATAACTGTATCTAGCTGTGATTAGCGATAATCTGTGATTAGATAATCTATTGCCCCAGCCTGCGGGGCACAACGTGGACCCTAGAAGAGAAAGAGGGACGGGGGACAAGAAACAGGAAGGATGGAGACAAGACAGGCTTTCTGATCAAGTCTCCTTTATTGTATGCAAGGGCATGAGTATATAAGGAAGTAGAGGATTTCCACAGGTAGATAGGCCGCAGGATGTTCCAGTGAGATAAAACATTCCAGGAAACGGTATGCAAGGAAGTTGGCCAGCCACGAAATGTTCCAATAAGATGTTGCAAAACATGACCAGGTGTTATCACAAAATACTAGAATTTGTCACTGGCCCCCAACAATCTATGACTAGTGAACCTTGCCATTTGGGACAAAAGCTCTTAGAACTGTAAATCATTTTGTTTTGAATTCAGGTATAGTTATCTGATGAATCATTAAGTCAATAACCTACCATTTGAGAGAAATGCCACAAGCTATTCAGAGGGAATGTGATCTTAAACTGTTATAGAGGGAGGTATGCATCTGGGAAAAAATTGAGAGGATATCCTTAGCATCAGCTTAAAATGGGATGTTCTTGGCTCAGTTTCCCTACTGTATTCCTTTGAACAGGAATATTTCACACTTGGCTATTCCTGAGTCTGCTTATGAGGTGGAATTATTACTGCATGGTTGGTTGTCAAATTGTGACTCTTACCTGAAATCAAACATAGCTAAGGATGCTTTTTTTCTGTCATATATATGCCCTTAGGCTTGTCTGAAGGACCTGTTTGAAGCAGGTATAATCATTTCTCTGCTTTTTCCTTTCATAGCAAATTTCTATAATCTTAGCAATTGGCCACTAGAAGATATGTGTACAATGCCATGTATGTGAGATGTTGCTGTTTTCAATCTGAATGGGTAGTCATTCCGTATTCCAAATAACTAGGTAAGTTAGTACTTGGGCTTGTCATCTGCCTGCCTGCATAATCATGTGAAAGATTAAGTCTCTGAAAAAGCTCATTCTTTCAGAATGCTATGGAAATAATTGGACAAAAGTAAAATTGAAACAAAAATAAAATAAGGTCCTTAAATATTTCAAAATTGTGTAAGAATGATTGAGTATAGGTAGAATTGATTGAGGGATCTAACTGTTGTTTTATTGATTACTGAAACTAAATCAGAAACATCTTCAGTTTGGTTTGGGGAAGAGAATTCCAGTGCAATCAATCTTAGATGGAGGTAACTTATGGAATATTTTGTGTTACATTAATGGAAAAGTCAATTTTATTCAAATTTACTACTAATGTGAAAATAACAGCTATTTTGCTGTGTATTCTGTGGTGCAAATATGTTTTATTATAAACAGCTTATTGATGTGCACTGTTTTGGAATTAGTTATCTAAGTATCCTCCCATGTCTTTTGTTGTAATTGGAGCAAAGTCAGCCTTTTATAAGTAAATTCTTTTGTGTAACTATTGAACCCAGAGGTGAAAAGTTTCTACCTGCAAGAGTATTGTTACTTATATTTTTATGTATAGAATTGAATCCTCAGTAGCATTTGATCCCCTTAAAGGAATTGGAATCAGTATGGGAATTTTTGACAAAGTAACAAGATCAGACAATCCTGTGTGTCAAATGTAAATAATTCTAATGGGGCATGTAAAAAACGCTTAATTTTCTGAAACTTTAAGCACACTCTGGGTTCCTACTGTGAAGTTCCCATTTATAGTTCTATTGTTAAGATCAGGACTCTTAAGGTTTGTGCTTTTTTTTTTAAACAATATAGACTAGTTATTGGAGAAGTAAAATTTGAGAGTCTGCACTAAACGTGTATTGAGATCTGTTTTGTAAAAGATTTTAGCAGAAACATCTAAAGAATCTCTACAAGAAACCTGGAACCAGAAAAACAATTCTATTATGACTGGGACATGATCTACAAAACTTATGTTTGGGCATAGTGTTGGCTTAACACCCAAGTCCATTACTAAGCAGAAAACCAAAAGATCTACCCATCAGTCATTGTGCACTCTATGGCTCCCTTTCCCTTTGTCTGTTTTCTGTAATTACCACAGGGAGGTGTGGGGCTCTCTGCAGAGGTCCACTGAACTGTCCAGCCACTGACCCCTGCTTTGGAAGTGTCCGTAATTATGGGTTAAACTACTACCTGTAATCCATCTGAAGACGCTTGACTTCTATGGGGGAGGTTCAGGGTTCCCCGACTAGGGGATTCCAGAACTTACAGTCATTTTTTCAGCTGAATCTGACTCTCCGTGACCCCATTTGATGTTTTCCTGGTAAAGAAACTGAAGTGGTTTGCCATTTCGCTCTCTAAATCATTTTACAGATGAGAAAACTGGGGCAACAAGGGTTAAGTGACTTTCCCAAGGTCACATAGCTAGTAAGTGTCTAAGGCCAGATTTGAATTTAGGAAGATGAATCTTCCTGACTCCAGGCCTGGCACCCTATGTACTGCGCCACCTCACTGTCTGTCTTCGTGTTCTATTCTTGTTGTTCAGTCATTCAGTGTCTAACTCTTCATAACTTCATGGACTATAGCACACCAGCCTCCATTAGGGGGCCATCTCTAGTCATCCTGTTGTGTATCTGGCCACTGGTCCCAGATGGTTCCAAAGGAGAAAATGAGGCTGGTGACTTTGCACAGCCCGCCCTCACTTAAATCCAATTCACTTGCATGTCATGGCATCACCTCCATGATGTCATGGTCCTCTTCATGAACAAAGGACAAACAACAACCCTCCTCCACTCTCTGCCAAAGGCTGTCCAAGCTTATATTCATTGCTTCCATGACACTGTCCATCTCAGCCTCTGCAGATTCCTTTTCCTTTTGCCTTCACTCTTTCCCAACATCAAGGTGTTTCTTTTCTCCCCAGTGAATCCGGTCTTCTTATCATGTAGCCAGAATATTTAAGCTTCAGCTTCAGTGTTTGACCTTCCTGTGAATAGCCTCAATTGACTGATTTGATCTCCTTTATGGCTGACTCCTCTTATAAAGGAAGGCTTTGGGAAGAGGATATTGTTCCATCTCCAGAGCTGAGTCATTCAGCATGGTGATGA
This sequence comes from Pseudochirops corinnae, assembly GCA_028646515.1. Classification (NCBI taxonomy): domain Eukaryota; kingdom Metazoa; phylum Chordata; class Mammalia; order Diprotodontia; family Pseudocheiridae; genus Pseudochirops; species Pseudochirops corinnae. The sequence continues at coordinate 55,554,374 of CM053590.1, read as the reverse complement.
GCTTATCCTGTCAGAACCAAGCAAAGCTGCTGATGGACAAGCCAGGGAAGTAAGTGCTATTGTTACCTTCATTTTACAGTTGTAAAAACTGATCCTGAGAGGTCAAGTGATTTGGCCAGGGTCACATAGCTAGTCAGTAAGGCAGCTTTCAAACTCTGATCATTCTGACTCCAGATCAAAATCTATCCACTATATAATCTAAATATTTATGTAATGTAAGAACTTCAAATAGGGGAACAGAATTGATCCAGAATAAAAACAGAATTAAAAGAAATCAGTCCCAGAAACATTAGCAATAACTTTCTGTTTATAAACCATACTATTACTAGACCATGGCCACAAGGTGTCCCTCTCCCCGTTTTTAGTGAATTGTGGGCCATGAAAAGTTAACTTGCTTATAAAGAAAAGAAATGGAACAGAGATATACCAGACAATTAAATGAACTTAATAGTCAAGCACATTGTAAAAGACTTTGTAATTGATAAAGAAAGATTGACTGCGAAGCTGTATATGAACAAAAAGAAAAAAAAATAAAGACTTGTTTTGAGGAAGGAGGTTGGTTCAGAGCAAAGAAAAACACGAGGAATCTTTTAATACTGATATACATATGTACAAGTGTATGTGACCTTAGACAAGGTACAAAACCCCCTGTAAAATGAGGCAAGTAGACTGGGTGGACTCTGAGGTCTCTTTTAGCTCTAGCTCTCCAATCCTGTGTCTGTGCCTTGAGAGGTGGCATTAACACAACAATGCTCATTTGTAATGACACACCAAGATTAAAGTAAAAGGGAGTATAGTACATGGGACCAAGATTAACTTGTTCTCCCAGCCCCACCAGCGAACTGGAGAGAGCCATTGGTTTGTTAGTAGATAGATTCCCCTGCATGTATCTCATAAAGTATAATTACTATGATCTAGTCTACAATTTACCTCCCCCCACCAAAAAAAAAATTCTTCTCTCTATATGGCCTTGCAGAGTTTGGTGCTTATTAGCATATAGATTCTTCTGAAAACTATCCACATGGCTCTATTCACACAGACTAAGATTTCAGTACCTACAACCATCCTAACATCTCTTGAATACAACACGTCTTTCTCTCCTCTAACACTGCTACCACCTTCGTGTAGGCTCCTATCACCTCACATCTGGACTATTGTATTAGACCACTGGTTTATCTATCTACCACAGGTTTTTCCCCATTCTAGTCTCCCCTCTACTCAGCTGTCAATCACTCATCTGATCATGTCATTCTCTCTGTCCACTAAATAAATTCTATTAGCTTCCTGTTACCTCCAGGATCAAATATAAAATTTTTTGTTTTGCATTCAAAGCCCTTCATAACTGCCCCTCCCCCCAATCTTTCCAGTCTTTTTATGCTTTACCATCCCTCTTGTGCTTTGCAATCTAGTGACAGTGATATCTTTGCTATTCTTTAAAAGACACTTTATCTCCTGACTCTGGGCATTTTCACTGATTGTCCCCCATGCTTAGAATTCTTTTCTCCTCATCTCCACCCCAGCTTCTCCAGCATTCTTCAAGGCCCAGCTAAAATCTCACTTTCTATACGAAGCCTCTTCCTTCAATGGATCATCACCAATTTTGTCTTGTATATAGTTTCTTTGTTCATAGTTGTTTACAAATTGACTCTCTCATTACACTATAAGCTCTTTCAAAGCAAGGACTCTTTTTGTTTTTTGTTTTGTTTTCCTTGTATCTCTAGCACACAGAGCAGTGCCTGGCACATAGTAGGTACTTAATAAATGTTTTTGAATGACTGTCTTCATTCTGGAGATGACAGAGGACTCTATGCTCATCTTACATGCTCTTCCGATATCACCAATGTGACAATCAGCAAGGGCGATAGATAGTTTGATGAATATATTGACCCTGTAAAAATGAGAGACAGCATCTCCTCAGATCTACTTAGTAGGATCCTAAATTTCAGTTCCCAGTTCTCTCTAACCTGATGACTGGACATCTAAAAGCAAGGAGGGAATTTGATAATGGACAGACCTCTTGCTTTTCCTAACCCTTCCCAACTCCATTCTTGTCATTAGTAGAAAAGAATTCTTGTCTTCCTTGTTCTGGGATTCTCATGATTCTGAGTCAGGCCATGTACTTTCTGTGTTCTTGCCACCTATTCCACTTCTCAGAGGGCCTTGGTGATTATGTACCTGTGACAGCACCCTCCTTAGGCTTCTGCTTCTGAATGCCAGGGACACCTAGACTTATTTTTGTTACTTTCTGATGCCTTTATCAAGTAATATTTTTATTATAAAAGTAGCTTGATATAGTGGATACAGTGCTGGGACTGGTAAATCAAGAAGCCAGGTTGTTTCTCTGACTATCTGTGGAGCCTGGCAAATCTCCTAACCTCTACCTTTTCCAGACAGTTTCCTAGAGACTTGTCTTTTAAATCATCTGGGGATTCTGATGTCTGAGGACTGAGAAGCACCACCTGCTTTGAAATCATAGATCCTTCTTTATGTATCATGGTTGTCTATGTTAACTTGGAAGCTTCGACTTTACTTACCTAATCAGAGGTAGCTAGGAGGTGCATTGGATAGACCCCTGTACCTGAAATCAGGGAATCATGAGTTCAAATTCAGCCTCATATACTACTTAGCTATGTGGCCCTGAACAAATAACTTAACCTCTGTCTGCCTCACTTTCCTCAACTGTAAAATTTGGCAATAATAATAGCATTTATCTCATAGGATTGTTGTAGGAATCAAATAAGTTGTGCTAAGTGTTTAGGATGCAAAGAAAGGCAAAAACAAGTCTAAAATAATTATGGAAGCATAAGAAAATGTGGCCATGAAAATGTACTCTTATAGTTTTATTTCCTTTTTTTTTTTGCCTTTTTTTTGAGGAGAGAGGGCAGGGCAATTGGGGTTAAGTGACTTGCCCAAGGTCACACAGCTGGCTAGTAAGTGTTAAGTGTCTGAAGCTGGATTGTAGTTTTCTTTGAAGAAGTCTAAATATCTCTCTACTTTCAACGTTGCTGAATCATCCCATTCCATTAGTATTTGTGCAGTTTTTACTTCTAATCATGGAAATACTAAACAAATACTTTTACTTTTTGTATAAAATAGAATAGTGTGTTTTTGACTTTTAGAGATATTTTATTTAATAATAGCTTCCATAGCCTCAACAAGATGTGAATCCAAGAATAAATTCCCCAAAGGGAAATTTTTATCGTTTAATCACAAAATCAATAGCTATTCAGGCTCCCAGAAATAGTGTCAAATACAATATAGACAGTATTTGTACCTCTAGAAAGAAGGGCCTACCTCCTTTGCATTGACTTTATTTTTCTTCCCCTAATGTTACTACTCTTCTCATTCAGACTTTCCCCTCAGTAAATAATTTTAATTCTCAACAACCACATCAACATCATCATCAACAATAACAGAGAGTAACAGTAAAGCAACTAATTCCAAAAAGTTAGGTGAAGCCTGAGGGAGTGCATTCTTGGTCCATATCTAACAGCCTGTATTTGGACCTGTTTTGTACAGGATTAAAAGATTGTTTCCAGTAATTGTAATTTCATTATTTTTCAAGGTGTTAGAATTTATGCCTATAGGTGCAAAATGCATCCTGGCTTGTGAAGTCTTTTGTTGCAATACACAACAGAGTCCGCAAGGTGGCGCAATTATCCCACAAAAGCTGGCTCTAAAAGCCCATGCTCTCCACTTTCAGCATATTTCTTTGTGACAGGAAATGAGATTACAAGAATTGTTGTGCTTCTAAGCTTTATGTAGGAATTAAAATTCATTCTAATTATGTTTTAAAATGTATTAAAATGCATTTTAATTAAAATACATTTAATTATGTAGGAACCGAAATAAGTTAAACTCAATGTTTACTCCCCAAAACACAGGGTCAGATCAAAGGTAAAATCGAAATGAGGGGGCACACACTATCCAGGCCTGCCAAATCTTTACTGAAACCAAGGAGAAAAGGAAAGTACCGGGGGAAAAAATAGTCTTGGAGTGTCTTTTCTTCTGGGTATTTCCTTAGCTAATGATCAGTTGCAAAGAAATGGTATAAGAAATTTCAGCCCAGAACATTTTGGGAGAACTGGATGTTTGTCAAAGGCAGTTAGGTGGTGTAGTGCATAGAGGTGTTAATCTTGGAGTCAAGAAGATTTGAATTCAAATCCAGCCTCAGACACTCCACGTACAAGAAGTGTGATTCTGGGCAAGTCATTAGCCTCTGTCAGCCTCAGTTTCCGTATTTGTAAAATGTAAAATTTGTTGTGAGAATAAAATGAGATAATATTTGTAAAGAGCTTTGTAAACCTTAAAGTGCTAAATGGCTATTAGCTATTATTTGTGAAATGGTCTTCATCTCCTTGACCATTCCACAGAATCTGCAAGTGAGAGAAGACCTTATGGGTCATATGGTGCAGCCCATCTCTGATCAAGGTTCTTTTCTTTATTATACCCAACAAGCGATCACTCAGCCTTTGTTAGAGGCCCTCCAATGAAGGGTAACCAAATGCAACCCATTCTACTTCAGGATAATTAATTGTTAAGATTTTTTTTCTTATGCTAAGCCTACGTTTCCTTATTTCCAACTTCTATCCACTGCTTCTAGTTCTGCCTTCCAAAGACAAATAAAGGAATTTATCCACTGAGAAGTTAATAAAAATGCAAAGTTGAGAGCTGAAAAGGATCATTTAGCTCATCATCTGCAACTTCCCATCTAATGTAAGAATCTTCCCTTCCGATTAACACACTCAGTTGGATATAGAAATCTATCTCACCCTAGAAGAAAGTAAAAAGGGACAGGGATAATAGAAAGGGATGGCTAACAAAAGAGAAGGGACATTGGGTAGGGCGGTGATCAGAAGTAAAATATTTATGAGGAGGTAAAGGGTGGGGAGGAAGAGAGAGGGGGAGATAAACAAGCAAAAATAGAAGGCAGGGAAATACACAGTTACATTAGAGCCTCCCTGGGACATGGTTTCCTTTTATACAAAATTACATCAATAATTAATAATTCTTTTCCTGCTCAACTCTCAGGGCTGCTATGATCCATTTTTAAAATGATATCTATCAAACTGCTTTGTAAATGATAAAGTTTTATAGAAATATAAGGAATGGAGTGCTTGCTGTCTTTCAAGGCCCAATGTTCTAGGGCAGTTCCTTGGGGTAAAAAAAGCACCAAAAGAGGATCAGGAGAGTGTACAAAATTAGTCTTGCTCTCTGAGTAAAGCAGGAAAACTTTATCATACTTCTTTTCTATTTTTTTAATATTACTTTAAGTTTGCAAAGTGCTTTACTTCGTTTATTTATTTATTTTTAATTTATTTTTAGTTTTCAACATTCATTTTCACAAGATTTTGAGTTACAATTTTTTCTCTCCCCATCTTTTCCCTACACCCCACCCCAAAATATCAAGCCTACTGAATGCCCCATTCCCCCAATCTGTTCTCTCTTATATTCTCCCTATTCACCCCCCCTAACATTCTACTAGGGCAGCATGGGTTTCTATACCCCAGTACCTGTATATCTTATTTCCCAGTTGCATGTAAAAAAAAACCAATTTTTAAACATTTGTTTTTAAAACTTTTGAGTTCCAGATTTTTTTTCCCTTCTTACCTCCTCACCCCTTCCCCCTACTGGGAAGATAACTAATTCAATATAGATTGTACATGTGTGGTTACCCAAATCATTTCCATAGTAGTTATATTGTGAAAGATTAACTATATTTCCCTCCATACTATCCCACCCCCACCCCCTCCCGCTTATTCTATTTTCTCCTTTGACCCTGTCCCTTTTAAAAAATGTTTGCTTCTAACTACCCTCTCCCCCAATCTGCCCTCCCTTCTATCTTACTCACTCTTATCCTCTACCCCACTATTTTCCTCTAGGGTAAGATACCCAATTGAGTGTGTATATCATTCCCTCCTTAAGCTAAATTCAATGAGAATCAGGTTGTCCCATTCCCTTTCACCTTCCTGCTCTTACCCTCCATTGTAACAGTTTTCTCTTGCCTCTTTTATATGAGATAATTTACCCTAATCTTTCATTCCCTTTCTTCTTCTCCCAATAAATTCCTCTCTCACCTCTTAATTTTATTTTTTAGATATCATCCCTTCATATTCAACTCATCTAGTGCCCTCTGTCTATGTATACATGAACATACAAATGCCCACACTCACAT
>CM053590.1:55353627-55547699 GCA_028646515.1 Pseudochirops corinnae | reverse complement strand
ATACTGTGGCCACTGTAGTGAAAACTGTGTGGCCATTTTCTGTGATAAGATGTAATGTTGTGAATATTATAATGTTTTGAATGTTTGTCTTGATTTGTAATGGAATAAACAGAGTGTTCACTATATTTTGTAATCTGAACTCTAAAAGCTGTTCACAGTAGCATTCCTTTGGGAATCTGCTGGTGCATGGCATTACAATGTTTTAGGAAGGATGCTGATAAACTGGAAAAGGTAGAGGAGGGCAACCTAGTGGTTAAAGATCTTACCACATGAACATTATTTTGAAGGAAGTAGGAATGTTTAACTTGAAGGACATCTTAAAGTGGACACGACAGCTGTCTTTAAATATTTGAAGAGTGCACATGGAGAAGGGTTTTGTTTTTTTCTGCTTGACCCCAGAGAGAAGAATCGGGAGCAATGAATGGGTAGAAACTAAAAAGAGGCAGATTTAGCCTTGATGTAAGGAAAAATTTACTAAGAATTAGAGCTTCCCACAATGTGGAATGGACTCTCCCACAGGTAGAGAGTTACTTTTCACTTGGAGCCTTCAAGTGAAGGCTGAATGATCATTGGTTGAGGATTTTGTAATGACAGCTAAGTGGAACAGTGAATAGAGTTCTGGACCTGGAGTAAGGAAGACCTGAGTTCAAATCTGGACTCAGACATTTAATAAATGTATGATCTTGGGCTAGTCACTTAAGCTCTGTTTGCTTCAGTTTCCTCATCTGTAAAATGGGGTGATAATAGCATCTGCTTCCCAGGGTTGTTATGAGAATCAAATGAATTAATATTTATGAAGCACCTTCCAAACCTTAAAACTCTATATAAATGTGGTTATTTTTAGAGGGGTTTCTTGTTCAAGTCTGGTGGATTAAAGTGCCTATGAGATTCCTTCCAATTTTGAGGTTGTCACAGATTTGGCTGTTTCTTCTAAGCCTTCCATTTAAGGGAAACATTTTGTTCTTGGCCCTGAGTTGGTAGGTATTGGGTTGATAATCCTATGTGGAGACTTTTAGGGTTGTCAAGATCCTAAAGATTGTCTATTTCAATTTCCTTGGTTTATATATGAAGGAGTTTAGGGTGGAGAGATGAAGTGAGCTGCTGCCGAAACCCAGACCAGAGACCATGTCTCCTGCTTCCCAGTTCTATGGTCTTCCTGCTAGCCATCAGGGAGAAGAACACAGAGACAACACACCTTTATATTTCCAAGTATTTATTAAAATAAAAATGTTAAGCATTGCTAATGTGCTAGAGAAATTTCCAGGTGATTTCCTCTCTCCATAGCTCATGTTATAAATCTCATTCCCCAGTGCTCTGTTCTGTGCCATTAACCACCTTGCTGACCCAGATCCTTCTGAAAGTTGGTCTGCTTGCATCTCATTGAAAAGGAGGATGAATTTACACCTAAGTCTTTGCCCCCTTGCCATGTTGCCATTAACATGAGTAAAGGGAACTAAACTTTCCCTCCCATAGTTCATACCATGTAGGAAGTCACTCTTCTCCATTTACCAGGAAAATGCCTGTTGAAAGGAGAAGCATCTGACTTCTCTGCATAAATCTGAACAGAAGTTTCAGTTGCTTTTCTTCATTTCATAGTGTAGGAATCATTTCTCCCAGAGGCTTCTGATCAATTTCTTTGATGTATAAACTTTTTGGCTGTTTTTGGTTTTCCTTATTAATGTTCACTGTCCCTGGTGTCTTGTGTGCCACTAGAGGGGATATTTTTACAAGGACAATCTAAGCACAAACCCATTAAAAAAAAAAAAAGGCATTCATCTTGTGAATGGCTGATTGTGTGGCCCTATCTGATGTTGTTCATCAGGAGCTCAGAATGGGAATCCCTTTTGGGTTTCAGAACTTGTGGCGGGATTACAAAGAGACTTCTGTTCCCTTTGAAGACTGGGAGAAGGAAAAAAAAAAACAACCAACTTGGCCTGCAACAAAAAATCCCTTCCACCAAGAGTTCTCCCTGAGTTCTACTGAAACTGTCAGGAAGACAAAAGGCTGTAGGAAACCATGAGGGAGAGAATGCTTCCTAAAGACATTCAGCAGGAATGGGAGGGTGGGGTTGGAAGCTACTGTGATAACTCAAGACTCTTGTTTAGACTGCACCTGGCGAATATAATCATCATAGCTGGATATGAGGAGAGGAAATCAAAATACTCATGGGGGAAAAATACAATTTCTATGTTTGAGTACATAGAATCCTGGAGATGTCTCCATTCTAAGGTTGGTTGGTTGGATTTTTTCTTGGTTAAAAAACAAGTTCATAGGCAGCATGTAAAAGCATCAACATTAAGTCTTTTATGACTAACATCTACTCCATTAATTACACAGCATTGTTTGGAGGGAAGAGGAAACATCATTATTACAATATAGGTTCTCAAAAGTTAAAAAAAACAATGAATAATATACACCTTATTTTCATCACATAATATACAAACAACCAGTATTTCTGATTGATAGTAGAAACCATATAAAAATCTTGCTTCTTCTCATGTGTACAAAGTGTTTCACTGTGGCATAACTAAATTGTTAAAAAGTACCGTATATGGAGAAATTGACAAAGATATTATTGCCTTAACAGTCCCTAAAATGAAGACCTTGTTTCCTGGTTAGTAAATAACTATATTATCACTTATCTAAAACTGGTCAGTGGATCCATGGGATCTCGATTAATTATCAAGAGATTAATCAGATCTTGTCGCAAGACTGGTACTGAGATGCAAATTAGATGAAGTTTTGTTTTTTGTTAAGACACAGTATGGATTTATGTGAACAGTTTGTAATGTTAGTGGTAAGGATGAAACTGTGATCTTTTTTTGCTACTTCTTTTGTTTAAGAGGTTAGACACAATGATCTAGTAAGCACTGGACAACATTGCTGGTTTTTCCCCCCTTATTGTTATAGGCACATGATACAACCCTCTTCACTTTTTGTCCCAGAAGTAATGCATTGAAAGCATATTTATTACATGAGCAAGATTAGACTCAACACTATGTGTAAACATATTCTCAAAACCTGTCTAATCATCCTTATCCCACATTAAGTGAATGTTTTATGATAGCTTTAGGAATAGTCTCTCTCTTCCTACAATGGTGGGGCAACAATTTATTTGGAGCAAAAGGAGAGAATATGCATTTACCCAATTTTATAAGCAGCTACTTCTAGAGTAAAGGGTAAGGCTGACAAAAAAATAATAATAGGCTGCCTTACTGTTAGCACTACCCATTCTGCCCCCTTCCCCACTTTAATCTGGTTTTTGTTTGTTTGTTTTAGCTTATACACTGGAGAGGAGATGCCTGTGCAGGTTTACTAACTTATTCTCCCACTGCCAACAATACTTCCCACATGTAACCAAATTGCACGATTCTATCCTGGTTTCTGATCCTGTGGGACAGGGTTACAGATGCAATAAAATGTAAGCTTCTTGAAGGCAGGGACCATTTTCTTTTTGTTTTTTGTATCTCTAGCACTAAGCACGGGACCCAGAAAATGGCAGGTATTTGATGAATGGAATTGAGTCTGGCCTGGTGTGACTAGGGACTGACGTCCATGGAATCGTAGGATTTAGAGTTGGAGGTACCTAAAAAGCCATCCAGTCCAAAGTATTTATTTTATGGATGAGAAAACAAATGCTAATGTGGCCCTGGTACCTCTAGTTGTAGAATCTGTGTTCAATTCCAACGAATGGGGACATCTAAGTGACTAGACATGAAAACAGAACTCACTTAAAATCCATTTTTTATTCATTGGAAAATACTCATAAATTGTCCATATTTTATATTTTTCTTGATTTATGCATAACAATATCACATGTATAATGTATATATGCACACATATATACATATATCCATGTTCACTATAAACTTTCTTGTTGATGAGGTAATTCTTTAGCCCTAGGGAGTCATTATAATAGTAACATTACTTTTTTGGGGGGAGGGAGGGGAGCGGAGAGAGATACTGGAAAGTGGGACTTTTTTTTTTTAAATTAAAATGCTGCCATAGGAATTAAATGACACCATGCTCCATGGAGACTTCTCCCTCTTGAATAAAAACAAAGATTTCAAGTGCAGCTGGCCCAATGGAGCTAAAGCAAGACTATATGGCAGAAGTGCTAAAACCCAAAGTGATTACTTCCCTAGAAACTGTACTTTCAAAAATAGCAGCAATCTTCCCCTTTGCACTATGAGTAGTTGGACTGAGCCCCCACTAATACTTTATCTCCACTAATACAAAGACACTACAACTGAGACCGATTCACTTACAGTGTGATACTGAATAGACTACTGAGAAGAGGATATCTGGATTCAAATCCCACCTGATTCACTTTCTAGCTATGTGCTCTTAGATGGGTCATTTAAATTCCCAGAGTCTCACTTTTTTAATCAGGAAAAAAGGGAGATAGCCTCCTTACAAGACCTACTTCCTAGGACTATTGCAAGGAAAGCAGTTAGCAAGTTGTAAAATACTAAATGAATGTGAATCATTATTAATCTTTTGGTGACAATTGCAGCCCTTTTGGGCTCTATTAATAAGTTGCTTTTTTTCCCACAAAAAATATTTTCTAAAAAGAAAAGCAAAAAACATTCTGAAAATTTCAAGTGTCTTTTCAGTGGCAGCCTTTCTTTCTTTGTATTGGCAAAGTTAGAAAAATAAGATTCTGATAGAAGAAAACTGCCTTGGAATTAACTTTTAATATAGTGGAAAAAAAAGGACACGTCTCTTAAACAAGAGCATTGGCAGTGAAAATGTACACAGTTTTCCCAATTGGTCCATCTGTTTTCCATGTGTTTATGTTGCCCCTTGGCAAGGGGATAGTATCCTATTGCAATATGACATTTACTTGCTAAATAAGCCAAAGGAGAAAAAAAATTAAATATATACATATATGCATATGTGTATATATTTGTATTGGTCCATCAGGAAATACAAAATATCAAAGTGCTTATTCCTGTCCCTTCTCCAAAGAACTCCTACTTCCCCTCCTCGGAGTCACCTAATTGTCTTACCAAGTAAATCACTAGTCTCCCATCAGATTCACCCTGAAGTGTTATGTGAAGATGTAAAGAACACTAGCAAGTAGATATCTATAAAGTGGCTATAGAGTGGCCTAGTAGGTAGAGTGATAGACTCAGCATCCCACAACCTGGGTTCAAATCCCACTTCAAACATTTACTAGCTGACGGTTGTGTCATCATGAACAAATCTCTTTACCTGACTCTCATTTATAAAAGATTACATTTGGCAACTACCTCACAGGGTTGTTGTAAGGTCCAAATACCAGGTGCACATGCATTCACAAACACAAATCTCATTGTGGTGTGGGAGATAGAGAGCTGACCTCAAAGTCAGGAAGATCTGTATTCAAGTCCCACCTGACATGCTGACACTCACTGCCTATGTGACCCTGAGCTAGTCACTTAACTTCTCCAAACTCCAATTAATTTTTGAAGACTCATTTTTAACTTTAAATGTCAGAGAAAGGTGCTGATCTGCATTGATGAAGAAAATATCTTAAACTAATAAAATTGCTGACAATCTCTCTCTCCGTCTGTCATGTTTTGCACACTTTAAAGTGCTATGGAAAAGTCAAATATTATTGCTATCATTATTACTCATCAGCAATTTCTGTACCATGTGCCCAAACTGGAAGTGCATGGCGGGGGGTTCCATGCAAATTAGAAATTCCAAATATTTACTAATGACCAACAATCAGTTAAAAATCATAGCAATAAAAGGCCAGCAATCTAGGAAGAAATATTTCTGATAAATCCAAGTACCAGAACAATGGCCTGTTCCAATGAACTAATTATCCTATTACTGTCAATGTCTATAAGAGCCCTGATTTTGGGAGTAGAGGAAAAGCTATATGGAATGCCATAGATTTCTATATTATGATAGTTGTTATTTTGTGGATGAACAAACTGTGATCTAGAAGTGAAATGACTTGACCAAGGACATACAAGTTATTAGAAACAAGAACCCCAGTCCCTTGACTCAAATTCTGGGTCTTTTTTTGCTGCACTTTGCCATCTTGCTTAACAATTGATTTTGTTACCTCTGGGGTGGGGAGTGGGGGGTGAAATTAGTACATTCAGTAGTGAGAATACATTGCCAAGAGTATGGGGTAAATGGACTAATTTTCATATGTGAACATCTAGTAAGGCCCTTTTCAATATGAAGTCAGAATAGAATCATAAGTTCTTAAGTAAATTCAATGAGGGGAAAGTGCCCAGATCCATCCAGTTAAAGCAGGATGAGGCTTACCACAGGTTTAATTTGACAAGTGCCTGAAGCCCTGGGGTGGGAGATGGGGTATTGACTGATGATGGGAATCTGGCATAACTTTCATTGCAGACCTGGTGGAAAACCACAACCATGTGGGCTAAGGAGGACAGTACCCATCTTTTCTCATGGAGTTATACGAGATCTTCCTCATTCTTTGAACCCTATGTTTCCGAAGGGAGAACCTGAAACTGCAGTCATGGGAAAACAGTCTTACCTGAAATGACAAATGAAAAGACTACTAATGAAATACACACTGTTTTGGAGTATTTTCTATGCCAATACCTCAATGGATAGAACAGAAAAGTGGTGGAATGGATGGAATGGCGTCAACCTTTCAGATCTGATCAGGTTGGGGTGTGATACTGAAACAATAAAACTGTTGAACATTGTGGGTAGTTTAATGGGACTTAAAGCCAGGAGAGTAAGCAAAGGCACTGGAAGATCCAAGTTCGACCCTTTGAACACTTTAAAAACTCTTAAGACTGTATCTGTCAATCTGAAAGAATTAGCCTTCAGACAAGCAAAGGCTGGAGCATAAGGAACATTTGGCATTGTGACTTAAGGGCCAGCCACTGATCTCAAAGTTTTAGACAGGGTTCTCCAAACTCAACCCCGATCCAGCAGAATCTCAGTGGGATGACCTTTCTCAGGATTTTGGAACATGTCTCCCATGGGCCCAAATGACATTATTCTACTCATTCTTGATGGGGGCAGAAAATGCTTAAGAATTAGGTAACACGGCTGAGTCTCACCCTGTAGAAATGAAATCACCTCAGTGCCAGCTGTCAGCTTCCCACTACATGGTTTAGCTTACAAAGAAAAATCCTCTAAGTGAGTCTCTTTGTCTTTGGGAAATGAGGCTGGCAACTGAGCTGGTCACGAGGCATTGGCATTTCTACTTACTGCTTTCCGCACCTGCATTTTCTAATAGTTGCTTAAAGCCATGACTGTTTGGATTAACACACTTTCTAGATTCTTCTAAAAGCACTAGGAAACCACAGTGACTGCTTCCCTTCTTCTAAATAGGATCCCAAATGTCTTAGCTTTGCCTATTAGTAACTCCAGTACAACCACCATGGGAATCAATTTTAGCATCATCCCTACAATGACAAAGTAGGGATATTGATAGGGGATGGGGGGCAATGTCCAATTGTGTGATTGACATGTACTTGGGTGAATAACATGAAATTCAGTCTTTTTCCAGTCATTTTTAAACCAGACCTTCAAATGGGTTTTTAAAAAATCATTTGAAAATGTCTTCTCCAATTACTAACAATGTCATTTCCCCCCCTAATTTGTTTAATCAAGGTTTTTAGCACTATGTTCATAGTCTATAGATTGTCAGAGTTGTAAGAGACCTTGGTACGGAGATTCTCAGAGTTCGAAGGGACCTTAGAGGGGGGAGGAAATGGATTTTCATTGTATTTACGTAAAGAAGCATGACAAATTTAATAATGCTAATCAGAGTTATAACCAGGATTCTTTTTTGTGCCCCAATAAAATACCATAATCTTCACCTAGGTTAGTAGAAAGCTGTGTCCCCTCATTCAGGAGAAGTCTATCTTATTGAAGGGGACCTAAAAATCCTAAAGCAATGGCTCATAGCCTCCATTTGGGAAACTGGAGCACGGCGACATTGTTAGGGAATAGAGTGGGGTGGACAACGTCACCCTAGCTGGCCCACTTACAGGCATCTTCCTATTTTAACATATAATTGTTATTAACTAGGTGGCAAGCTTTGTTTCTCTAGGCTGAAGGAGTGTAGATCTTAAGAACATCATTTAAATTTCATTCCTAGGAAAACCTTGGATTTTTCCATCCTAGTTACAACTCTCCTGCTGATAGTATATGATTTAAAGCAATGTACAACTTATGTTAACTGCTTTTTAATGCTTTAATATTAAAGTCTTTGGACCCTTAATCAGGTCTGAAACTGCCTATTGATCTGATAGATATTTTTGTTAAAATGAATGACAGGATCCGTGGTCTGGTTCCTGTGAGAACTATCACAATTTTACGTTTATATTTTACATGCCAACAGGTGCCCCCCCCATATTAAAACAGAATTTCATGCCCCACCTTCCATTTCTCTATGACTGATATATATGATGGCAGATCCTATACCGAATGGTAGAATATTTTATGGCTAGAGGCATGGACCTAAGAGGTTCTGCTTAGTTCTATCAAATTAGGTAAACTCTCTGCAAAATCATTTAAAGACACACACCTTAAAATTCTCTAGAGTATCTCAACTGGATTTGATGCTGGAGGATTCCAAGTTCAGAGAATTCCTAAATTTATTAGTTAAAATTGCTACAGTATATGCTAAGAAGAAATGCTTGGAAAAAAAACCATCTTGCTTTATAATTGCTACATTTCATCTGAATTTCAGCTGGTTTTTTTTCCCCAACAGTTACTGGTTTCTTCACAAGTTGGAGATAGGATTGTATGAAGTACTCAGTTGCTTTTCTGATAATAAAGGACTACAGGGTAAAATGCTTTTCTTGACAAGAATGATGAAAGGATAGAAAAAAAAATTTACCAATGATGTCAAAATTATCTTTTCTTGTAAATACTGCTTTATTTTTCCATTTAAAAAAATAGTAAAAAGATGATGGATGAAAGCTATTCAGAGAGCTCTGGGAAGCAATAATAAGTATAACTATCAGGCTAAAAAGACTCTTGCCTGAAACAGATAACATAAAATTGTATTTCTGCCTGCAGTGTTGAGGTCTGACTCAGACACATGGCTATCTAGTAGTTGGAAAACAAAAGAAACACTGCCTCCATTTCTACAGAGATGGACTCAAACGGTTTTTGTTTAAAACTCTCTTTGGTGCACCCATTATCTTGAAAGTAAAAGAAATATTTTCTAGGGCAAGTGCATATTTTCATGGGTACACCATTTACATGCTTTCAGCACCAGGGCCTTTAAATCAATTCAGTGCCCAGGAAGCTGCTCTGTGGGTATGGTTTGGCATTATATTTTGATGGGCTTTCTTTACACACTTGGTGGGATTTATCTGCCAATCATTGAATGTCATTAGTTGATAATGTGGGATGGGAGCTTCAAACATTTGAAAAACTAGTTTAACCTGTTTATCTGTCTTAACATTGCACAATCCCCCCTTTTTAAATGAAAACATTTTGGGCATCTTCACAAACCTTAAATCCTAATCTCTGCCTCCACACCCCCTTCCAAAAATATTTGTGGACTATTGTGGAGACACAACCATTAACTTCAAAGTCACCATTTAATATTAAGGATTTTTATTGCAATCTCTCAATTATTGCCTCTGCATTTCTTTTATGAAAAGTAGACCCACACACCCACATATTGAGTTGTAAGACACTATAGTTTTTCCACAGGATCTAGCCCATTTTTTGCAACCTGAAAAGGGGGCAAGGAAAGGATTTAGGGTAAAAGATACTAGGGAATGTTTTTGGTAGTGAATAAAATAGCTTATTCGTTAAATTTTCCTTTAAAAAAAATCTAAAAACTTTTAAGGCCCAATTTCCAGGGTTAACTAAGGGAGGGTTTAGAAATAGAGAATAATTTCAATGTTTTTCCTCTTTCGGATATCTCCATTTGTAGGTTTATATTCATTTTAGTGTTTAGGTAAACACTTTTAGGTTTGGTGTAGATTCACCTGAGACTCAAGTTCTTGCCTGGGCTTATAAAGTTCTGCATTTTCATCCCATTTTAAAGAAAGGCCCTTTGTCCAAATAAGGGTGAGTAAAAAGGGAGCAGCAGCTTTGACTGTTTCATTTTAGGGTCTTTACTCCCTCCCCCACTCCATAATAGAAGCAATGAGGGAAAACATTTCAATAAGGATAGTTGCAATGATGTACGGAATGAAAAAAGAAAGAGTCAGACAAATATTCATAATCAGAAAACACTTAAAAAAAACCCAATACAGTTTGAAGTACCGTGGGCACATTTACAAAGAAGTGTAGGAATTTCTTCCACTTGGTTTCTGTAATGCTTGTGGCCAACATGACATAGGCTGGTCTGTTTCTCTTTTTCATCATGAGTTGATGTTGTACCAACCAAGAAATGTTCTTTCTCGGCCTTTGGCTTATAAAGAAGGACAAAGCCAAGGGGAAGAATTGTTAAGGTGGCTAAGTCCAAAGAGCTTAAAGTTCATTTTCTTTCATCATTCGCTTCCTAGACTCAGTCCAGTCTGGATCCCTTCAGGGTAGTGCATGTCATAGTCAATAGCAAATCTCTCATGAATGTGCCAATGGGAAATTGTAAGGAAAAAGAAAATACTTACAAACATTATCATTATTTGTTTTCAAATGTATGGCGTAGAAAAAAAACCAAACTAACTTCTGTACAAACGGAAAAAATATGCTTCCTGGGCATCTTGCTGTTGATTTGGGAAGCCTCACAGATTAAAGATGAAGGATGCACTTGCAGTTCGTCACTTGCAGAAAATCTGCTTAGGATTGACTCCATTTTATGCCCAGGTAGGGGGACAATTCCAATGGAAGACGGGCCCCAGAACGTACCAAAGGAAATTAAAGCCGATTGTGGCAATGTCTGGCCTATAGGCTTGAAAGGAAAAGTGTGAATGAGTGGCTACACCGCATGCTTGCTGCCTTTGCTGTCCATACCTCAGTCCTGGGGCAGCTGCATCCCCTGGCTGCATGAGGGAGGGAGGGAAGGCTTTTGGCAAAGGGTCATGCTGAAGCTTGAATGAACTCATTTTGTTGTGCTGCTACCCTGAGGTACTCGGGATTTTCTGCCGCAGGGACTTTAAAAACCCCATTTGGCTTGGCTTCCTGGGGGAAGAAGTCCTGCTGGTAGTCAGGGTTGTCCAGACTGATTGGGTGGTTGGCTGTTGGGATCCAGCAGGAATTGCTGTCGAAGGTTTTTTTGATCAAGTTGGGCTGGGTTGTGTTGAGATACTCGGGGTTGTCCACTGCACTGCTGTTGTGTGAGTTTTGGTACAGAGAGTCTTTAGAGGCATCTGGGTTTAAAGGCTGGTTGTGATAGACAGGGTTCTGGATGGCAGTGCCCGTGCGGTTTTTTGGAGCCGATTGGTTTATGTATTCTAGAATTAAAAAGAAATAGGGAATAAATTTCATGAGTCAAGTTAGGTATATGTGGCCCTCTCTGGACAATTCTTTCTCTAGCTAACCAGTGACATTAAAGTAGGAGTATGGGGAAATCTTGGAGAGAATACTTCTCTATAACTCAAATCTATATTCCATCTTTTCCCTTTGCTCTTCAGTGCTGGTGTAGTAGGTAGAGTACTAGACTAAGTGGTTAAGATGAGGTCATGGCTTTTTGAAAATTATATGTCACTATAGGATAGAAGGGTTATGATTCTTGGAGGAAGAATGTGGCAGGGTGGAGATGTGGCTAAGAGCCTACACTAGACAGTTCCGGAAGTATCTGAAGTCCAGAATGGAGCTCAGGGAAACAGCTCAGGGCTTTCAATTATTTGTGTGATTAGTTGTTAGGGTCTCACCATAGCCAATCTTACCCATGCTCAGGTGAAACAATACAGTCAACAATTCCTCAACCACTGAAATTCAATATAAAAGCTTCATTAAAATTCATTTATCATATGTTTACAGAGAAACAGATGATCTTCAAGCTAGGGCAAGGGGAGAGACCTGAAGAGATTACCTAGCCTTGCTCTCTGCTATTAGACAGGGAAGATGTAATTCCCATTTTGCATATGGAACAACTGATTCATAGAGAAATTAAAGTACTTGATCACATTTATACAGCTAGAATGTGTGGAAATGAGGATTAAAACCAGGTCTCTTCTCTTCTAGTTCAGTGTTTTTCCCACTACATAATGCCTTATGTGTAATCCCAAACTTTATGTTTTAATATCTTTTCAAAACTTTTCAAGAAATTACATGCAACTGGAAAATATGATATATAAGCAATGGGGTATAGAAATCCATCTTGTCCTACAACAAAGTAAGGGGCAAAGGAGTAAGGCGTGTCATGAAGGGGATATAAGAGAGAGCAGACTGGGGGAAGGGGTATTCAGTATGCTTGCCATCTTGGGGTGGGGGGTAGGGGAGAGATGGCGAGAAAATTTGTAACTCAAAATCTTGTGGAAATGAATGTTGAAAACTAAAATTAAATAAATTCTGGGGAAAAATTTTCATGAACCAAACTGAATATTTTGTATTCAGTATTTGCTGTATTTGGCTCTATCAACACTCTTGAGACAAAAGGTAGGAAAAAAACCTATCAAAACCACAAGGAGAAAATCTTTTCTTTAGGGCAAATTCAGTTGGTAAGGAGTAGGTAATGGGGTATGTTCCCAAAAAGTCTAGTTGGTAATGTGGAGTGGAAGGGGAAGGTGGATGCAGAGAGAAGGTTACCATGGTGACAGGATCTTGGAGATGGTGGGCATTGGCATCTATACTCATGTACCTGTGTGGTATCATGGGAGACCACAAAATAGGGAGATAGAAGTCACTCTAGGGAGGAACAACCCCTCCACCTCAGAGACATTGGCACTCCAAGTCAAAATCCTGGTCATTCCATTCTAATAATAGCTTTCCATTCTATGGGAGATATCTGCCAGCATATGGTGACAGATATCTAAGAGAATCAAGTGGAATTGGTGGCTGGTTTTTAAGGACATGCAAGATTGCCATGAATCTACTGACTGCAAATGCACTCACCCGGTACAGGCTGGAAGCTATCATCCACATTGTCTTCAAGTAAGACAGTAGTAGGATCAGAACTGTATCTCTGGATGAAGCTTTCTTCTTTCACAGGGCAAGTCTGCTGGCACAGGAATGAAAGTAGGCATAGCATTATAGCAAGACAAGAAACTATGCAGCCCAACTCTATGCCCATCAATAAATACAGTTACTTATGACACTGATTGAAGAAAACATCTTTCAATATTTTATGGATCTTTGATTTCTTTGGTGTGGACAGGGAAATACAGGAAGAAAGGTTCAACAAGATTAATTTAGATACAGTACAGGAAAATGATAGCAGTGGGTTAGTATGTATTCACACTTACCCCATTTCTATCAATGCATACTGTGGCAGAATTATTGCTTGTAGCACTCTGAAAGAGAAATTCAGAAATTTCTTTTAGGGAACACACATCACACAGTCCCTTCTCTCTCCTTGGGAAGCCTTAGCTGCCTGACAAGGCTCAGCTCAAGAGCTCCTCACCCCACTGTTTCTCTGTTCTACCAGAAATAGCAGGGAGGTGAGGTTCTAAAATTTCTTTTTGGTCTTGGGAGTTGTAGGAAACACAGAAGTTGGGTTTTGGTATTGGAACTGGTTTTCATCAAGTTTTAGTTGAGTTTTTACAATTAAATTAAAAATTAATATCTGGGTTTGGGGTTCAGCAAATCTATGGAATTCACTCTTATTTTGGTGTCTTGGCTTCCTCACTCTCCCCCCAAGAGAACAAAAACTAGAAGGTGGTATTTGGGGCATAGATTGTTCTGCCAGTGCCTAGAAAGGTGTCTGGTATGTGTTTAATAAACGCCCATTGATTGATTGATTTTGAACATTTATATACATATTCATCTATAAATGTATCTACATAGATATATACATATATGCATATCTGCATATATACTGATATAGTATATATACTATGTTAAGAGTATGAGTGCTAAATTAAATACTTTATAAATTCCAGGTATAATAAGGATGAAAATGTTGAAATATTTGCTATATAGGTAAGGCTCTATTTGGAGATGCAGCAGCATAATAGTGGGAGAGAGGCCACCTCAAAGCCAGAGAGACCTGGGTCTTAGGTAGGATGGACACTTGCTGTGTGACCTTGGACAAGTCACTTAACCACTTATTGCCACAGGCAGCTCAGACTCAAAATTGCAGAGGTTTGGCACTGCAAGGGTAGCAGGGCTTTCTCACTTGAGAGCTGCCCATTCTCATGAAATCAATTGTCTAGACCACATTCCTATAAGTAAGGCTCTCTACAAAACTTCAAAATTGTCAGTTGAATAATAAAAAATTCTTATAAACCAATGATTTAGAGATAAAGAAACAAATGATGCCTAGTTGCTTGATTGAATTCTGCCTGAAGTGTGAATGTTTTCATTTTTGTAAATGGAATTCATTCAAGTGGGTCTGTATGTGGTGACACCATGGATGTGGCTTCAGTTAGAACAGCTTTTTACCAGAGAGCTTAGGAGAGGTGTGCGAGATGTGGAGGGGCTGTTGAAAAATCCCTGCTGTGGAATAAGGTACTCGTCTGCATCTACGATATCTTCCATGTCCTCCTCTTCCATCAGGGTACGATAAAATTTGGAGTCCGTGGGGCTTGGTAAGTGCATTCTTTCATCTCCCTGTCAAAGAAGAAGGTACCTTGTGAGGAAGAGCACTTTACATACTATTACTATCTGTGCTATATTGACTTCGTAGCAGGTTATATTTTAGCTACAAAAAATACAAATATAATGCCTCTTTGGGGTATGTGTGGAACAAAGGTTACCTATTTTGGTTTTAGTTCACATAAACCTAAAGTCTGGTTTGACAAATAGGCAGAGGCTGACTATCTACAAGCTGTAGAACATTGGACAGGATCCCATCGTCCTATGTTTCAAAATATTGTCTTTCTTTTAAAAATTAAACTTTATGTTTATTTTTAGTTTACATCATTCATTTCCACAAGATTTTGAGTTACAAATTTTCTCCCTGTCTTTCCCCTCCCCACCACTACAAAACAGCGATCCCCCTGTGTACCCCCTTCCCCCAGTCTGGTCTCTTCTATATCCTCCCCCATCCCTCCTTTGACTTTCTGGTAGGGCAAGATGGATCTCCATACCCCAGTGCCTGTATATCTTATTTCCCAGTTGCATGTACAATAATAATAATAATCATTATTATTTTTAAACATCAAAATATTTTCAATGCTACTGTAATGATAATGGGAATTTGAAAATCTTCCTTGCCCCTTAATAAGCTTAAGGGAATATGAAGATCTTCCCTGTCTCCTAATAGGCCAAATATAATCACATGGAGCCTGTGGTGGGAGGAGTTTGCTGAAGAGTTAGAGCAGTTAGAGCTGGAGGGAGGAGAGGGCACACTCAAGGAGACAGCTAGGCTTGTAAGTGTTTGTTTTCCCCCTGCTGTGACAGCCAGGCTTGCTAGTATTTGTGGGAAGGTTAAAGGGTGGTGTGGCTCCCTGCTATGTTATGGCATATTAACTTCTTTGTTGCTATGATGGATTTGGCTTTCTGGTTTTGGGAATCAATTTTCTGGTGTCTGAATAACTGTTTTGTTTCTGTTTTCTATATGGAAAGTCTGTTATATCTTGTGATTAAGAACTACGCTGGCATATTTGTAGATACCATTAGTGCTGTGAATATTGCATTGGTGCTACAGCTACTTGTCATGCCACCTTGAATTATCCATTAGAGAGTCCTTTCTTTGGGCCTAAAAGACTTTTTAATCCTTAAGCATTCACTATTAAAATGAAAATAATTCTGAGAAGGACAGTATTTTAAACTTCAGTTTCCTCATCTGCAAAGGCAGTGGCTGCACTAAATAAATGGCTTCTAAGTTTCCTTCCAGTTCTAAATCTATTTATGCATATATATTGACATTTTAGTGAAGACTAGTTGAGAAAAAGTGTAATAAGAATGGGATTTAGGTTAGGAAATGGGAAGAGTAACTGAATTCCTTCAGGGCAGCATCAGAAGGAGAGAAAAGAGGGGAGAGGGTGACCCAAGGAGGAAGTGGGAGAGTAACAAACATAAATTTCATCTACTTTTCAATTAGGCCTGGGGCTGACTCCAGACTTCATGTTGCCACTGGTCATTAAGAATTAATGCTTTGATTGGGAAAATTGAGGGGACTGAAGTCCTGGTATTGCTGAGGGGCACCACACCACACATAAAAAATTTTCTGAATTGGAATCTGGTGCTAGCATTTTTAAATCTTTGTTGGGACTCATTTACCCTCTCATTTAAAATAAAAAACCTGTAGGTTCTAGGCCTACAGGTTACAAATAAGATTAATTTCTTTCATTATCGGTTTGATTCTTAGTAGAGAAGCTGACTGGAATTTTTTCTAAGTTGGCAAATTTGCAAAGTTATTTTACCATCAGTAGGTTTAGACTCATGTACACATACTATCTCTCATCTCAAAGGAATCTAAGTGAAGTTAAAGTTAAAAAACCTAAAAGAGAGGCATTTTTAATCATGTTTTGGCTTTATTTAATTGCCATTAATTAGAATGTAGGCGACTCAGAGAATGACAGGCCACCTTATGAAGTTTGATAAAACCTCTCATTTTAGATATTGGGAAACTGAGGCCATGGGAAATGAGAGAATTAGTAAGTGGCAGCGAAGACTCAAATCTAAGTCTTTTAATCAACCATAGTGGCCGAAGGATCACCCTCTGCCTACAGTAAGAAACAAAGTTATCCTAAGTTTTAGAGCTGTTAAAGGTCTTTTAGACCAGCAGTCCAATTCGGTTATTCTGCCGATGAGGAAGCTGATGCCCAGACAAGTTACACGAGCTATCAAGAGTACAAAAAGTGTAAAGGTTGAGAAATTATAGGTTTTTAGAGTGGGAAGGTAGCTAAGTAGTCACTTATCCCAATCCTTGACTTTTACAGAGAAGGAGAATGAGGCCCAGAGATGAAGGTACTTGTTCCAGGTCACAGTGGCAGAGATGGGACTATACCACAGGCCCCATAACCTTATATCTAGTGTTGTTTGCAATTTGTGCTATTTTACCAATACATCAGAAATGTAAAGTTCTGCAATGGGAAATAATACTAGAAGTGATGATGGTGATTCCAGCACAATGGAATCTCCTTAGAATTCTGGTATTTGGGCTGATGACATGACATCCCATCATTTCTGAATGGTGTTATCCAGCAATGGTGTTGCCCAAATACTCAAATGTATCAATGTGAATTTTCCCTCCAGTGATACAGATTACAACCTACCCATGCTTGCCCATCCTGTTGGACTCATGCCCATATCATCCTATAAACTCATCACAGAGGGTTCATTCAGTGTTCTGGAGGTCATCCTCACTTTCCTTAACACCAGGATACCAATGGAAAACTCAGGCTGTCCATTGTGTTTCTTGCTCTTAATATATGACCAGCCCTTCTTTTTTGATTCATATTTCTTTGCTGATATGTCTTATTCCTGTTCTTCTTGTTTTTATTGTATTATAGTTTCTTTCTACCTCTCCTGGGCCTCTCCACCAGCCTCTATGTGATACTAATGTTAAATTTTTTTTTTGTTACTGTAAAATTCCATAACTCTTGGCCACACAGCAACATTGGATAAATATGTTTATTAAAAACCATGAGCTTTTTGTTTCTGAGAGAAATTTGGGGTCATTAGAAGAACTTTGTAAATTGTCAAAGGTAATCCAGTATCTTCTCCTCCTCCTGTTCCAACTGAAGGTTAAATTCCTGGACATATATTTTATGTACACCCCCAACCCATAAACAGTTAGACAATACAGGTTTATACTATATTTTTTATGTGGAAGAGAATAATTTTCTGTTTCTTGATTTGATTCTCATTAAAGATATTTTCCTACTGAGCAAAATTTTGGCATAAAAAGTCATTACCTGTATAACAAGGTAGCGCTGAGGATCACGGGCCATTTTAGAGAATTCTACGATTAATTCACGAAACTTGGGGCGACTATCAGCATCTATCATCCAGCCTGGAGAAACAAAGTAAAGCAAAAACAAAAAATAACTCAGTACAATAAAGCAATGCAGTTAAACATTGGAAAAGAAAATTAAATCTGATTATTTTTAAACAACATGAGGAAAGCACATTTTAGTCCAATTAACCCCACAGACTGCAGAGAGTTTATATTTATAGCTTTTCAGGATGAATACTTCAGGTTTGACAGATGAGCACAGATCCCTGCTCAGTCAAAAGACTATTATGGGATGAATTTTTCTATCGCCACTAACGTCTTTCTCCTGTGCCTCATCAAGGTAAAAGTGTGGATTCTCAAAGGCTAGGTTAGTGGGATACAACTCCTACCAAATTAGAAAAGTATGTGACAAAGGATTGAGAGTCAGCTTTCTGAGAAAGAAGAAAGTTATCCCCGGAATCTTGAAGACCATCAGTCCTATTATTATACAAAAGAGAAAAACGAAGATCAGAGAGGTTAAAAGAGCTGTCAACAGTCAAAAAAAAAAGTTACATCAGCCTAGCTAAGAGAGAGACTACCATCAAATTATTAGTCACTGGGGATGGTCTCTGCAGTAACTCAAGAAGACCATGTGCTAGAGTCATTGAGTCATTATCTGAACTGATGGAGGAGGTACCCATATTGATGATGGAATCATGGGGCCTTGAAGTATTGAAGCAAGTATAATTCTTTTATAATGACATCTGTTGCTTCTGTGTTTTTATTGCCAATGCTTAGCACAATGAGCGGAACAAAGCAAGTATTTAATAAATGCTTGTTGTTTCATTAATTGAATGAATGATTACTCAATGTCCTTCAACTTCTTCTTGGAGTTAACATTAACAATTTGTGCTTTTAAGCAATGTGGAAGTTTCCCCTGACTCAGTATGCTACAAAGATCCCAAATCTTTTTCTATTCTAGCAAAAACCTTCATACTCATGCACTGTAGTCTATGGAGAAGATCAAATCAGATCAGATATGCTCCTCTCACAGTTTCAAGTTAGTGAAATATGAGGGCTACGAGGATCTTGGGTTTGGGGAACCCCCTGCCCTGTACTTTCCATCCTATCATGGATATTATATAATGATGCAGCTCAGGAAAGATGGAGGTTTTGCTTTTTTGGTCTCTTTGACCAAAAAGTTTGACCTTTGAGATTTTTAATCCTGACCCCACCATCTGCTAACTAACATAGACTATGCAATGACATAATATTGAAAGACTCAAGAGTTCCAAAAAGAAATTCTAGTGTCTCAAGTAATGGCTTTCTGTTTATATTCAACAGGATGGACGTAAAGCTATTTGTACTGAACTTGGAATTGCTGCACCCTAGTTCAAATCATGATTTTGCCACTACCTGTGTGATCCTGGGCAAGTAATTTAACCTCTCTGAGACTTATTTTCCTCATCTATAAAATGAGAGTTGTATTTCATGAGCTCTAGGGTACCTTACAACCCCTAAGCATTCTAGGGTTCTAGGACACTTTTTGGAGCCTGCTACAGTTCCTTGGAACACTAAGGTTTTGTCAGAGAAGCCAAGACTGAGGACTTAGGTTTGAACCCTGGCTTGGCTACTTACTAGGTCAAGCATTGTGGAAAACCCCCTGGCTTGAACCTTTCATTGTCTGATGGAATTATGCAATAATGCAGATTGTTTCAGGGAAATGAGAGAGTTTTGCTTTACAAGACTAGTAGAACCACCCCTACCCTCTCACATATGCATAAAAATAACATTAAGCAATCTAAAATTTCAGACTGAAATATTAGCACCCCCAGTGAGTTTGTATTTCTGCTTAGGTAACAGGAATTTCAAGTTCTTTGCTCTGAATCTAGAGTCACAGGACCTTAGTTTGAACCCAAATTCCCTCATTTCCTGGCTGGAAACCTTGCACAAGTTAATTATCCTCTCTAGGCCTCTGTTTCTTCAAATCAAGGCACTGGATTGGATGGCATGTAAATTTCCTTTCAGTTCTGGATCTATGATCCCTATGGACTTAGGTAGATTTGGCTTTTTTTATTTGGTCTATTATTAGAGTAGAAAGAGGGGTTCTTAACTCTTTTTTTTTGTTGTTGTGGACCCTTTTGGTAGTCTGCTGAAGTCTGTGCCTCTCTTTTTACTTCTAAACACAGAATACATATAATTATGAAGGAAACCAATTAGGTAGAAATATAGTTTAAAAAGTAGAATTTGTTAGGAAAAATATATGCGTATATATATTATATATAATATATATATGTATAGATGTGTGTATACACACACACACACACTCACACACACACCTGTATAAATATATCTACACTAGGGGTGGCTAGGTGGCTTAGTGAATAGAGCACCGGCCATGGAGTCAGGAGGACCTGAGTTCAAATTTGGCCTCAGACACTCTTAACACTTCCTAGCCGTGTGACCTTGGGCAAGTCACTTAACCCCAATTGCCCTGCCTTCCCCCTCCAAAAAACAATAAATAAATAAATATATCCATACTTAATTGTGGTGGTGGGGAGGGGAGCGAACAAATTAAAAGTGTATAGCAGAAAATACCAGAAAACTTACAAGGAAACAAAGAAAAGATGGACAGTTCCCAACACAACATGCAGTATTTATTATATGGGCTTTCTTGAAATGTAAATCTATTGCTGTTTATTTTGAATCCTCTCTTATGCTCTGTTGTGCACATGACATGTTTTTTTTCTTTTCTTATTTTGTATTTAAGCTTATAATGTTTCTCTTTTTCTTATTGTGTATTTAAGTTTTAGCAATAAAAAAGGAGAAAAAAAAGAAATATAATCATAAAAACCCCCCACCAGTTTACAGACCCTCTGGTTAAGAAACCCTGGAGAAGACTAACTACAACTAGATCAAGAGCTAGAGGGGCAGACAGCTAGCTTCTTGGGGCAATGCAAAATATTTTAATCCCTTTTCAGATGAGGTCACTATAATTTCTTTCCTTATCTTTAGCAATGTTTGTGTTGAACAGTTTCATCTAAATAGGAAACTACTTCCTTGTGGGGCTAAAGTTAACCTAGTAGAAATCAGAGATCCAGTAAAGATCTCTTTTAAACAACAAAAAGACAAAAGAAAACAAAAGAAGCCCAGAACAAAGGACTAGAAATCACATGACCATTTATAATAAGAGTGTCCTGGCAGTTCTAGGGAGTAAACATTGGAATCAGTCTCCAAGGCAGAGAAGCAATAAGCTTCTTCCCATTCCGGTATGTTTACTGTGCTTTAGTAAACACCCACATGTTCTGTGACTTGCCATCACCAAGCAAAACCATCCATATTGGGCATGGCCAGGTAATTAGTACTGGCCTCCATGATGTATAGAGTCGGCTCTTCAGAGCTACCTCCAAGGATGACGTTATTGGAGTAATTTCTTTCATCTAGGCATCCATCTAGGCCGGACTTTGGGAAATATTTAAATTCAACAAAGTGGGAGTTATCTTCCCATAAACTCAGTGTGTACTGGGCCTGATCCCAAATAGAAAGGGTGCTTCTAACAGCTGTATGTGGTTATCCAGTCTTAGGCTTAAAAAAAAATAATAATTTTTTTTTTTTGAGCCACCCAGTCTCTGTGGAAACAGGCCTCCAAATGAATTCCCAGTGGTTTGGGATTCCATCAAGTGGCTGAGCCAACAGGAATCGTTCCTGCTATGGTACAAGCTAGGCTTTAGTTTATTTATAGACTTTCAAACCCAGACAAGTGTCAGGTCATATTGTTCAATGAGTCAGACTTCAGCCCTTGGAATAATGGTTAAAGGGCATATTTATATGGGTTTCTGGGACTTTTGTCTCTTAATTGGAAATTATTCCAGGATTTCTACATAGACAAACTCCACCGCACCCCTCCCCCTTGGAATTTCTGTCAAACACAAGGGTATCATAACAGCCAAGTCCTTTCTGTCACACAAAGGCCTTCTAGCTTCATGGCATCTTCTGGCCGGTTTCACCATGTAACTCCTCACGTGCTCTGCAATCCAGTTAAACTGACCAACTTACTTACTGTTCACCATATATAACATTCTACTTCCCACTTTCATGACTTTGTACTGTCTGAATTTCATCCCCTGAATGATCTCTCTTTATCTCTGCTCCCTGGAATCCTTAACTCTCTTTTTGTCAGTCAACAGGCATATACTAAGCATTTATTACATGCCAGGCACTGTACTAAGAGTGAGGGGTACAAAGAAAGGCAAAACCACTGTCCCTGATTTCAAGGAGAATGCAAATAATTGTACATCTAAGGGTGTCATCTCCTACATGACATCTCTCCCAATCTTCCAATCTGTGAGTGTTCCCTTTGATCCCTCATGATTTTGTATGATAACTTATATGGTATATTTAATAACTTTTGGTTGTTCCAAAAGTCTTAGTGTAGTTTTCAATTATTAAAGTTTTAAATTGACTAAGATTTTTAAGACACTCTGTATTTTTGTACTTACTGATGAGCATGGATGTCTTTGCCCCTTGGTGGAATGTAATCTCCTTAAAGGCAGGCACTATTACATTTTTTATATCTTCAGAACTTAGCATAGTACTTTGCACGTAACAGGCACTTAATAAATGATTGTTGCATTTAAATTAAATTAAAATGGAATGGAATGAAGTGTGTCCATCCACACTAATCCAACTCACATTTGACCATGATCATGTAGACATCAATGGTGCAGATGGGTGGCTGAGGAAGACGTTCTCCTTTCTCTAATATAGATGAAATTTCACTTGCAGGGATTCCATCGTAAGGTTTGGACCCAAAAGTCATCAGCTCCCAAACTGTGACACCTGCAGATGTTGGGGGAGGGGAAGAAAGTAGAAGAAAATGGTCACTTGTGGAGTCACTAATCATCCCTATTCTCCAATCACCTAAAGGATTCCCATAGTTCTGTCTTTCTTCTGGGTCTATACTTTATAATTTGCACTGGAGATGAGGGCTTGTCCCTTGTTGCAGCCAGAGGAGAACACACACACACACACACACACACACACACACACACACACACATTTAAAAAGGAAGTGCCTGAAAGGGGAACATGGCAATTTGCCTGACTCCTAGTCAATTATACAATACTATGTCTTCAGATTTGGTCACTGGAAGAGCCTTGCCATAGAATTGTCTGGATTTTCCAAGGACCAGAACAGAAAGTAAATTTGGTTAGTAAATCAAGTTATAGAAAAAAACCTATTGAAGGAAATGATCTTGCAAGGGTAAGGGAATGGATTTGGCCTTTTTTTTTTTTTTTTAGCATGATCCCTATTAATCCCTAATCACATTAGCTTAAAGGGAGAGAGAAAACACTGTTTCTTGATCTATGCCTTTAATTTATTCTATTTTTAAAAAAATAAATCAGACTTCAGAATGCACAATGGAAATTGGTTTAGCCTCAAATGGTTTGATACTTAGCGCCCTTTTTCATAACCCATCAACCTTGGGGAGGGAAAAAAAAAAACCCAACACAAAGTTACTGCATAGTAAGGGATTCCTCTTTGGAAAGCTGAATGGCTGAATTGTACATTTTTCCTTTAATCTTTTGTGTTTGGATCATTCTCCCTTTGGAGATGTTGTAATATGACCTGCCCCAACATCTCCTCTTTGGGTTTCATGATAAAGTGTAGAAAAGTGGACTTGTTGAAACGTGCGGTGGTTGGCATGGGAAGAGACTCAGATACAGGACTGATGTTGGGTGTGTAGGATGGGAGAAAGGGGTGTGATGAGGGAGAGTCTTCTCCTGGACTAATGGGTGGAGCTGTAGAGTCACAGAAAAAAGCCATAGCTGGGCACACACACCAAGTGAGTGAGTATTCCCTCATGCTCCCTCCACCAGCAACATTCTTAAGAAGTAACATTTGATAGTATCACTGGTATGGGGGGGCGGGGGTAAACTGGCTTTGAGTGAACAAACAGGCTTTCCTTAATCCTAGATATAAACCTGCCAAGATAACATAATCCAGGAAAAGGACAGAGGAAGAGGGAGGGTTTTGGATAGGAAAGGGGTGGGGATAATCAGTCCAGTCCGTGCCAAACACCCAATTCACTGAAACAGCTTAAGCTGCCTGAAGGCACTGAAGAGCTCCATCTTCTATATCTAAGTGACAACACTCAGTTTTTAAGTTACAAAAAGTAATTGAGGTGAGACATAGGAAGAACAGTCCCACAAACTTCGCTTTCAACAGATATATCTAACTCCCTCCCTATCAAATACTATCTCATACCTCTGCACATCCACCTTTTGACCAAAGCTGTTAGAAGGGTGCAAAGTCTATATCTATATATGGGGTAAAGTCTATATCTACAGAGCTGTATCCCTGGGCTGTCTTATATCTATAACCTAAGTTTGAATATGTCTCAGAAACTTACAAGTTGTGTGACCTGGGTAAATTTCTTAATCTTTTCCAGTCTCTATTTCCTCATCTGTAAAATGGGGATAACAACTCTACCCTTCTCACAGGTTTGCTGTGAGGATTAATCAAGATTTTGTGTGTGTGTGTGTGTGTGTGTGTGTGTGTGTGTGTGTGTGTGTGTGTATACACAAGTCTTCCTGACTGAGTCCAGTGCTTTTTGGCAGAGCTGGAGTTTGGACCTACCTCTACTGACTACAAGAGCTCTTTCTAAAACATCACTTTCTTGATTCCACCCCCAGAGATAACTGGAAAATTTTGCATGGATAAAAGAAGTGGTCAGAAAATTCCATCTGTCATTAAGTATAAATTAGTTTTCACTGATTCCTAAATGAAAAATGTCATGATTCACTAAACAACAATGGCTATCAAATGATTTCTGCACAGAAACTCATTGCTCAGCTGGGAAATTCATCTGAGATCAGGTAAACTGAAACTGAAGTCTCCCTCTGGTTCCTGGTAAGGCCCATCTTGCACATTTTTATCTTTCACCTTCCAAATTTTACTTAAATCTAAACAATGCAATGGAAGGTTTTTAAAAATCTATTTTTAAATACTTCCTAAATTCATTACTATGCATGTGCACCCTAGCACCCTAGCACCCTAGCGCGCGCACACACACACACACACACACACACACACACACACACTCTCTTTCTCTCACTCTCTCACACATCTTTAAGATGTTTTTAAATGTCTCCAATGGCATTTTGGGTAGCAGTCTTTTTCAATTTTTTTCCTCTGTTTACTCAGTATATCAGATAGCAGCCATTACATTATTATTAGTCACCGTCTTGAACAATATTAATTGGATGACAGAGCATGGAACACAAATTAAAAAACATAAAAGTCTAGTTTAGTCTCAGTCTAAATTCATTATTACCTATGGTTTTGACTCACCGTAGCTCCAGACATCACTTTGGTGGGTATAAATACGGTGTAAAATCGATTCCAAAGCCATCCATTTAATAGGCACCTGGGGATAATTAGAGAGAAATAGCAAGACGATTAGGTCCTCCTCTTCCAAAAAAAAAAAAAGCTGAATACAGGTGTCCTACCACCTGGAGGGCGGAGAAGACAAAAACACATCCTTCCCTCACAGACCAGCTATATGGGGCCTGTATAACTGAGGACAATGATAACATGTAAGTTGTAGGATCAGGAGATCAAGGATATACAGCTGGAAGGACCTGAGAAATCATCTAATCCACCCCCTTATTGTCCAAATAAGGAAGTTGGGGCCTGGAAGTTAAGTAACTTGCTTGAGGTCGTATAGGTAGTAAGTACAGAAGTGGAAATTGAACTCAGGTCCTTGGACCCCAAATCTAGAACTCAGACCCCAAGCAGCAGGCTGATTCTATTTCAGTTGGGGCGGTAATAGGAAAACTTAGAAACCTGGCATTTCTTGGCCCATGCTGAATGTTTTTTTTTTTTTCCCTGACAGGTCTTTTTTTCCTATTAAAATCAATCACGTAAACATTTATTAGACACCTACATTATGTATGGTATTATGCTAGGTACTGTGGATAAAAATAAATAATCTCTGCCCTGAGAGAGTTTATAAACTAAAGGGGAGATTCTGACATAAACACAAAGAATTATGCTAGAAAGCAGAATGGGAAAAGTGAAAAAGTCTCAATTTAAGTACCAGAAGAAAAGTTGGAATTTTTGTAGTGAAGGGTAGGGGATGGGCAGGAAGTCTTCATGGAAAGGGGGACACCTGAGTTAGGTCTTGAAGAAGGGGAAGGATTTGCATAGGTGGAGAATGAAGGCAAGGGCTGCCCATTCCAGCCTCTGGGCAGCTAGGTGGTGTTCTGGACTTGGAATCAGGAAAACCTGAGTTCAAATACTGCCTCAGATACTTACCAGCTAAGTGACCCTGGGTTAGTCCCCAGATTCATTTTCTGTTCAGTAGAATGAGGTTAATTATTCTTAACCTAACTCGAAGAATTATATTGAGGATCAGATAAGATAGGGTAAAGCACTTTACAGGGCCATATAAATGTTATCTGTTATTATTATTACTCCAGATAGTGATGCATGGCTTTATTGTATCATAGGGATGATGGGAAAACTAGCACTCAGTTGGTGGGTGGGGTGGTGTGAGTCAAGGTAGGTACTTTCCTCCTACAATCTTCCAGTAAGGTCATTTTCAGGATGCCTCACCTAGATCACTTGGCTATGACCTGAGAAAGCATCTCGAGCCCTCCTGAATGCCAGCCAGAATAACCCTTCTCTATCTTCCCCCTTCTAGGTTTCGGTCTGGTGTCCCTTTATCTTTCCTTTGAGAAACAGGTCCTGGTCCTTATGCTCTGACTCCTTGGAGCTGCTTATTTTTCACCTTGTCTCACCCCTTTCATCTGGCTAGTGTCTGAAAAAGACATTCCATTAGACACATTTTTCTGGCTGGTACAAACCTTGATATAGAAATGGCTTCATGTATCTAAGTCACATAGTTTCGGGGCTTGGGCTCCCACTCAGCTTACAGTATAGAAGTCACATACATACATATATACACACATACATACATACATATGTGACTTCTATGATCAAAACTTTGCTCATTGGCACAACCTGGCTGAAAGATACACCCTAGAGTCAACAGCCAGAAGATCTCTTTTTTAACTTCATCCAGGCATCCAAGCACTTCCTTACATTGGTATGATGAGTCACTGGCCCAGGTTTTGTCCTTTTCCTTGGGGGTGGGACAGGAAGATTCCTGGTGGTGTTAGAACGATTATAAATGACAAGTCTAGACAAACAGCAATATCAACTCATTTTTGCCTCACAAGTGGTTGGGTAGGAGCAACGTATGATAGTCACATACACAAAATGAACTAAAGCCATCTTAACTCCATCATTTACTAAAATTTCTTTTGAAGATGGCTTATTGTTCCAGATAAACAAAACCTAATGCTTTTAATGGATTACCTATGGAACAGAATTGAATTCTACTATGAAGTGGTTGAGCTTGAAAGATATTATGATTGGTCTTTGGCCTAGGTAATCACTGGCTTAACCAAACTATGTCATCATAAGACTTGGGTCCAACTGAGAGGAAGATGATCCTGGCGAGGAGACAAATTATCAGTGATGGAGAGAAAAGGGTCATGGGAACAGAGGAGATAAAGTCTTAGAGGAGGAGTGTGGAGTTTGTTCAGACTGCCATACATGCCTGAAATGACACTCCCTCCATTATTACCCCCTTCTTGCACCCCAAACCTCCAACTTCACACATTAAGAGTCTTCCCTTTGTTAAAGATCCAGCTCTTGTTCCACCTCCCCTAGAATTGCCCCTGCTCCCTTCAACCAAAAGTCTTCTTCCTTTACTCAAACCTCCCAAGGCACTTTTGCACTCATCTCCTTCTACTTCACACCACAATTATTCAGATATGTATTTTATACCTTCTGCTTAGATGCCCAGATCCTTGAGGGGCTGTCTTATTTCATCTTACACATAGTAGGTGCTTAATAAATGTTTGTAGCTCATTGAATTATGTATCTAGAGATGAGAGGAATCTCAAGGGCCTGGCTAGTCCAAGTTCTTCATTTTAAAGACTTGTCCAAGGTCACAAAGGTAGGATTTGATTCCATGTCCTTAATACACCCTTGAAGACAATTTCATGGTTCTTCTATGTCCTAGCCATGTGACCTTGCTTGAGTAACTTCACCTATACTCTTCAGTTCCTTCACATTTTGTAATTTGCCATGTGAGATATTATTACTATAGTCATTAGCTTGTCTTCGAGGAGCACTTGGTAACTTCCTTCTATCGGCCCTGGCTCTGCCAATTGACTCAGGTCTTTCTCTATTGCCTCACCATGGTAGGGAGGTCACTCTGACTTCTCAAAGTCTATATCAGATGACCACAAGCTCTAACAAGCTTCATACAAGCTAGGAGGACTTTGAGTATAGGATTAATCATGATGTGTCATCGGCTGAGGACCAGTCCATTGCCAGCAACATGGTAATAGTAGCTCTGACATTCACTAAAGCTTAGAGAGATGGTGCTCATCTACCTTGGGGGGCACAGCACCCATAAAGATAAAATCACAAACCTTTTAAATTACTAAAGCACTGAAATACTTTGGATCATGGCTTCTGCCTGCTAGACTCCATTCATCTTAGCATTAAACAAAATCATGTCAATTAGTAATACCTACTGTGGCTCAGTAAAGACTGATTTGTGATTTATTTTTAAATTCAGAGATGATATGGCACAATAATAAAGTTTTCTGGCAAAATAATAACAGAGGTGATCATGCTACCACTTAGATCAGTGGTTCTCAACCTGTGGGTTGCAACCCCTTTGGGGGCCGAACGACCCTTTCACAGGGGTCACAGGGGTTGCCTAAGACCATTGGAAACCACATATTTCCAATAGTCTTAGGAACCAAGACACCACTCCTATATGGGTCTCCAGGCGCGTCCGCCCACATATGAGTATTAAAGGGTCTAAAGGGTTGCCACATTAGGAAGGTTGAGAACCACTGACTTAGATGGTATTGTGTATTTCTGTCCATTAAATGTGTATTTCCTTGAATGCTGGGTAAAATCTGGTAGCATCTCACCTTGCCTCCTTCTGCGTGGTATTCTTTTTCCTCTGCACCAAGCAATTTTGCCAGCCCAAAATCGGTGATCTTGACATGTTGAGGAGTCTTCACAAGGACATTTCTGGCTGCTAAGTCTCGGTGTACCAAGCGGCGCTCTTCGAGGTAGCTCATCCCCTGAAAAGCATAGACATGGAATGGGAATTGAGTAAGAAATTGCCCCACATAAAACCACTCTCTCACTGTAGATACAAAGAAGCAACACATAAATCTACAATCTTTCTAGTAGCACATGAAGAGACCACAGGATCTTTCCACGGTATCACACATAGAAGAAATTTGCTGGAATTGCTGAGAAGCAACTGTGGTGGAAGGCAGTGGAAGAAGCTTGAGCTTGGCATCAAAAGCCCCCGGTTTGAGACTAGCTTCAGGACTTGCATCAAACCTCTTTACATCTCTGAGTCTCAGTTATCTCATCTGTAAAAGGGGGATGTTAGTTTTGTTTCCCAGGTGGTATCATGAGGTGCTTTTGAATGTAGTTTTTTAAAGACGTCTGATCAAATTTTTTCTTTATAAAGAGTAAGAGTGAGTGTTGGCACTCTTTGCTTATGAAATCAAATGCTCCCTTCCTCATCACTTGCGCGTCTTCCTAGTCAGTCTACACCCTGATTTGGGGGCAGGGAGAGGAAGCTGAAAACAAATTAATGCCTTAAAAAATAACAACAAAAACTCCTCCCTAGAAGGCTATTTCTTGGGCTGCCATCTGAATATACCGTTTGTCTTTGCACTATTGTCTGTTGCAGAAGATTAAATCTATTAATTATCTGTAGTGCAAAAGCTGCACTAAGGTAAAAAGTGTTAATTGTATATGGCTTATTAATGCTGTTGGGTCGTGACATTTTTTTTTTTGAGACTAAATCAGCTTTCCAGTCTATTCTTTTTTTTCTCCTCCTCCTCCCTTATTTTCTTTTTTCCTTCCTCTGCTCCTTCGTTTATCTTTCACACTTACAGCCTTGAAGGCCATTAATTTCTGGTTTCAGGCAAAAAAACCAAACACTATCTTCAATAGGTACTTGAAACCCTCCTCACTCTTTCTTTCCTTCCTTTATACCTCTGTCCTTTCCTTTCTCTCTCCCTCCCTTCCTTCTCTCCTCCCTTCTCCCTATCCTACTTCCTCTCGCCCTTCCCTCCATACCTCTGTCCTTTCCTTCCTCTCTCCCTCTCTTCCTTCCTCTCTCTCTTCCTCCCTCCCTTCCATCTTTCTTCCCTCTCCCTTCTTCTCCTTTCCCTCATTCCTCTCCTCCCTTCATACCTGTCCCTTCCTTCCCTTTCTCTCTCCCTCCCTTCCTTCTCTCCTCCCTTCTCCCTATCCTACTTCCTCTTGCCCTTCCCTCCATACCTCTGTCCTTTCCTCCCTCCCTCCCTCTCTTCCTTCCTTCCTTCCTTCCGTCCTTCTTCCCTCCCCACTCTTCCATTTGTTTTCCAGAAAAAAAGAAAGTATTTCTGAGCGCCCTGTCAGTTCCACTGAGATCTACAATTCCTTAGTCTTCTTAAAGAGCACGGGGTTAGTAATAAAAGGCCTCCCCCCACTCCAGCTTCTATTTTGGTTGTTGGAGGTCCAAGCACCAACCCACTTAGGAGAAGATAATGAGAACACATGCAGTCGGGAATCCTTTGGCTCAGCACTTAGCATCCTCTGAGCCTCAAGGACC
This sequence comes from Pseudochirops corinnae, assembly GCA_028646515.1. Lineage (NCBI taxonomy): Eukaryota > Metazoa > Chordata > Mammalia > Diprotodontia > Pseudocheiridae > Pseudochirops > Pseudochirops corinnae. The sequence continues at coordinate 55,517,100 of CM053590.1, read as the reverse complement.
ACCATCTGATCTTTTCCTCCCAATTCCCCTGCCAGGGCCCTCGGAGCGGAACTTCCCCCGCTGTGCAAAGGCCCGTTTGCCTTGCCAAAAGAAACATCCCAGAAACTTGGCCTTGGGCCACTTGGTAAATTTGTTTCATTGTATAAATGTAACCCAGCCCCTCCCCCAGCCTCCGTTTCCGGCCCAAGCCCAAGGTTTTGAAAGTCCAAGAGTTGCCTGAACTGCCAAACGTTCTTGACTGGAACTCAAGACCTACTGATAAACGTAATTTACTCATTGCCCAGATCTAGTCTTCAAAGAAGGGTGGAAAAGGAGCATTTTATGTCTCCCAGTATAAGCAACCAAGAGCCAAATGATAAAGGATGAGGCTGTTAAGTAAGAGTTCTGGGACTGCAGGGCTTAGATTCATCTAAGGTTCAAGAGAAACAACAATAAAAACCCCCAGTTCTTATCTATTCACCCTTGCATCTGTACACTGTCCAAAGAGGCACTCTGAAATCCTAGAGTGGAGCTGGGACCCCCCCACCCCCCAAAGATAAGGGCCATAATTTCTCCTGTGAAGTCACAGTATTCAAACAAACAAGTCACAGGAAATGCAGTAAGAATAGGTCTGTAGAGAGTCTCTTGGGAAGTGTGTTTCCTGTGTTCTCCTTGAAAAGCTTTGGATTTTTGTTGTTGTTAATGACTGCAAGATGGCCAGCAAGAAACGTGAAAAAGAGTCGTGTAGTTTTAAGTATTTCAGAGGATTCGATTATGATGGGAGATCCTGTGGATTCTCACAAAGGTGTTTGCCGTGGTTGTGAAAGTCACCAACAGGGATGAAGAAGCAAGCCAGTGACTGATCTCAGAATCCTAGACTTACAGCTGGGAGGGACCTCAGAGGTCATTCAGTTCAGAGCTGAGGAAACAGAGCCCTACAGCTTAATTGGCTTGCCCAATACCATAGGTATTAAGTAGTACAAATAGGAAGGATCTGAATCCAGACTTTCTGATCCCAAATCCATTGTGCTATCTATCCACATTACCTCTTCTTGACCTTAGAAGGCTGAAGGTGAAGTGTTTCCCTCCTCTTGGCAGGAAGGTAATAAACTATAAATGAAGAATGAGGCATATCTCATCAGACTTGGCCAAGTTTGCTTTTTTTCAATTTACTTTACTTCATTACATGTAGGGTTTCTGTTGTTGTACAGTCATTTTAGCTGAGTCTGATTCTTTGTGACTCCATTTGGAGTTTTCTTAGCAGAGATATTGGAGTAATTTCCTTTTCTAGCTCATTTTACAGATGAGGAAACTGAGGCAAATGGGGTTAAGTGATTGTCCAGGGTCACATAGCTAGTAAGTGTGAGGTCACATCTGAACTCTGGTCTCCTTGAGTCCAGGCCCAGTGTTCTCTATCCATTGCTCCACCTAGGTGCCCCAGGCTTATAGCCTAGTCATTTCAGTAACAGAGACATGGCTTTTTTGGCTAGAAATTTCTTAGTGATTATGTTACTGTGGCAGTAATATCCTTAACAATCCAAAGGACTGGAAGAAGTACACATCCCTTCCTAAAAATCTAATTTTTAGGTAAGGAATGACTATTATAACAATAGAAACTGATCCAGGGTTTTGCCAATTTCTGTACAAATAATAACTTATTTGAAATCTGCAATAATATGAGCTATAACTATAATGAAATGAGACTGATTTTCTATTTAATTTTCAAGGCTCATGACTTTCAAGTCACACCCAATACAGCAAAGTTGAGTGACATTTCCTTCCCACCCATGACCACCCTTTAACCCACTACTAATTGCTTTCCCATTTCCTTTAAGTAACAGTAGGATCATAGGATTTAGATCTCAAGGGGTCTCAGAGGTCATAAAGTACAATCCTTCATTTTTCAAAGGAATAAATTTCGGCTGAGAAGGGTGAAGTGACTTTCCAAGGTGACACAGAGTAAGGAGCGGCGTGTCAGGAATTAAATACAGGTCTTCTCACTCCAAATTCAATCCTTTTACAACTACATCACCCGTGCTGTGCTTGTTTCCTTGACATTTTGTTCAGGTCAATAAACTTGTAGACTATAGAGAGGACAAATTCACACACACACAAAGGCTGTATTTAGAAAACATCCCAGGATAGCTGATGGTTTCATAGCTTAAGACATGCAATTTATGAATCAATAAATCTCACTTTGAAAATTACTAGTAGTTTAGTTTTTGGCCTGCCACTAAGTGCTTCTGGGTAATCCCACTTTGGATTTTTAAGAGTGAAATTGGTGCTCCAATAAATTACTACTAACCCCAGGGCAAATTTTTCTATAACAGTTGGGGCAGAGGGGGAAATGGTTATTTTCTTTTCTTTCCCTTGCTTGGTTGCACATTATTGTAACTTGTTACAAGCGATTAAATATTATTCTTCATGTGCTGAAGACAAACACATTTTGGCCACAGTTAATAGGTGATGAAGCAGAATTACCTGAGATTGATTGAAATATAGCTAATTAAAGAACGGACAGGCTGCCTCAACCATCTTTAACTAGAACAACATCTTTATCAGTGACTCGGGGAAAGTATGGGTAATATGCTCATCAAATCTGCAAATGGTACAAACCTGGGAAAGATAATGTTTAGACAATTAGGTCAAGACTCAGAGATCTCTGCCAACTAGAATAATGGGCCAAATCCCATTTAAGTGGGATCAATGTAAAGTTCAACACTTAAGTTTAAAAAAAAAAATTAAAATACAGTATAGGTGGATAAAAGATCCTTTGAACAATATCTGGGTGTGTTAGTTGACGACATGCTCACTATGAGTCAATGGTATGAGAAAACATTCCAAAAAATTAATGAAAATTTAGGGTGCCTTAAATCAGGGAAAGAGTCCAAAGCCAAGCAGGGGATGATCCTGTTGCCTGAGCACAGATAAAGCACATCTGTTGTGTTCTATTCTTCTTTGGGCTCCATGAGGTAGGAGGATGGTGCTGGAGACACTCATTAGAGCATTCTCTAATATGAGTTATCAGTGGAAATAAAAGGGAATGAATGTTTAATCTGCTGAAGAGAAGACTTCAGGAAATAGCCCACTTTTTTCACTATTTCACTGATTGCTACTGAGAAGAGGTGTAAGCTTTCTTCTGTTAGGCCTCCAAGAGACTCAATGTCTTTCTATCAGTTATTAATGCTCTGAAAGTAGACTGCACTGCCTTAGGAGGTAGCTGGTTCTGCTTCATAAAAGGTATTAGGGGCTGTGCGCTTGTTGATGAGTATGTGGAGATTATCCACATGGAGGTAGAATTTGGATTTTATGACTTCTGAGAGTTCATCTAACTTGGGGGATTCATGATTTCCAACATGACTCAGCTGCCTTCTCAGCCTGGAACTTCCCTTAATGTCAGGGATTTTCTCCACACACAACATCTCATCCACCATACTGCCTTCCTCCCACTGGTGAGTTCCTTCACTTTGGGGAGAGTTCCCAGGCTGGCCATGCTGTATTGCAGTGCTTGATATTTTTCTATGAACTTTACTGCCATGCCTCCAGGCATCACTTTCTTTTCTCACCCTCATTTTCAGCTCCTTTTAAAAATCTATTATCTTTTATTTGTTATCTGCTATCTATTAGAATGTACACTCCTTAAGGGCAGAGACCATTTTAATTTTTATTACTTTTACTTGTATTCGCATAAGAAGTACTTTTTACTTGATTTGGTGATGGGGCCAGGCCTTAGAACTCTCTTTTAAATGCATCCATTTTAGGATATCAAATTAACTAAACTCCATTCTTTTGATTCTTCAATAATGGTCTGTCCTTTCCAGGAGTTCAAAAGAGAACACAGAATTTGATTACAGAATGAATAGTGTGAGAAGATTTTACCTGAGAAGATTTTTATCCCACCTCCAGTTTCTTGTGCGTTTGTCCTTAGTTTTCAAAAGAGGGCATCGGGGAGATGATGACATGATGGTTGACTTTGATTTGAGTGAGGGAAGACTGTGCAAGGTCACCAGCCTCACTTTCTCCTCCAAAGTCACCTGGATCCAATGGCCAGATATTGATTAGGATGACTGGAGATGGCCCAGGATGCCATGGGAGACCCTGGCCCTTTTAAGCTAAGGACTTTTCAGGTTCTCACTTTGAAGTGAGTCAATCCCATTCTGTGAATAGGAATCTTTAAGAATCCAGTCTAGGGATGGCTCCATTGATAAAAACAAAAACAAAAAACAAAAAAACCCAACCAAACAAACAAACTGGGAGGGGAAGACCCTCAGGGTTGCTGACCAAAAGAGAAACAGTTACTATTTACATTCACCCAGAGCTAAGAGGGTCCAAAAAATAATCATTAAGTGGTACTTGCAGGGACCTATAGTGGTCCAAACCATGAGGTCACCCTGGACCTCTAATTTACAATTTATATAGCTAGTCCTTGGCTTGTTGTGTCACTGTTAGAACATAAGCACCTTGAGGGTGGGAACTGTTTTTGCCTTTCTTTGTATTATTAGCACAATGTGTGACTCAAGATAAGGACTAAATGCTGGCTGATTTTGAAGTTAAGCTTAAAATGTTACATCCTAGAGCAAATTCCATCTAGAAGGATTAAGAGGAAGAAAAGTTATATCAAGAAATGGGACACGAAAGGGAGGAGTTCTTGGATTAAAACAATGAGATTTTGTTCCAAGGTCAGGCCTAGCTAGACCAAGAAGAAGAGTGTTTCCATAGATTCATAAGATTAAAAGCTTGTAGGGACTTTAGAGATTAATAGAGAAATAAACTGTGGCTGAGTCTACTCATTTTAAGTATTGTAGAACTCTTGGGTTTGGGGCACGACTACAGATTGGTTAATGATAGCTTCAGTCTGGAAGCCGCCATTAATAAATATGCAGCCCATGTGGTTGTCGTTCTAAGATTTTTCCTCTTTTGATTCTTTGGCTACAAATTTAAAATGGGTGCATTTAAACCACAATCAATTCTATTCTGCCGTGTTCATACGATCAGGATTTATAGAAATGTAGAAGATATTGTTTTCCCAATGAATCAAGAGTTGAATTAGACAGAACTATACAGACCACGCTCCTTGGCTAAAAGCATTGAAAAGGGAGGCACAGTGAAATCTCTAGAAGGAGCTAGGAGAATAAGATAGGTATTTATGAGAACCACAGAATGTATGATGCTTGCCAGGAGAACCCCCTGGGTTTTTGATGGAGCACATAGTCACCTTCATGAGTGAAGGACATCTCAGTGTCTGGTTCTTCTTATTTAATAGGCTCAGTCTAGTAGCTGACAGCTCTGATGACTAAGTTACAGTGTATTTATGGGGAAATAAAGAGTCTAATCATTTTGGTCATTTATTTGGGAGCTCAGAAGGGAAATTTGGTGACTTGGACTACATAGATCATGAAGGAAAAGTTGGCTTAGTGAATTGGCAGTTACAGATATGCTGAGTCCTTAGTTAATATGGGGCACAAAACTAGAACACTTGTACATACATTTTTGTGAATGTTAATGGTAATTTGATAACTCATTGAGTAGGAAGTTGTAAATTCTTTTGAGAAGATGAATATTATAGTCTTCTTTAGAACTGAGTCATTTCTTCATGATATCTTGCCAAGTAGACTACTCATTAATATCTCAAAACCCTAAATTAGTGAAAAACTATTTGCGACATCTTCTGAAACAGGAAGAGAATATCAAGGCCAAGTTTATCTTGGTCCATAAAATGAATAACATCAGCAACTGACCCTTTCTACTACACTAACATAATGTAATGTTCATTTACTATCTATCATTTCATTACTACCCTAACTTATTGTGGCATACTAAAAAAGCATCATTTCCATTTTGAAGATGTGGAGTTGGACATAAAAAGCCATTATCAAGGCTGTCCCACGTACCACATTCAGACTTACTAGAAGGGGAGAGGCTGACCCTATAATTTAGGACATGGGACTCTAAGAACTTGTTACTTCTTGGGTTATGAAAAAATAACAATACTTGGAAAAATAATATCAATAACTCAGAAAATTTCTATTTTTGGATTGATCATGGAAAAGAATCTTCTGCAGTGTCTCTTGAAATCTCATCATTTTTTCCCCCATGTTATATCCTAAATATAATTATGGAGATCATCTAAGTCTCCAGCTTTTTAACTAGGGGGTTGTAAACTTAAAAGGAAAAAAAAAAGCAACTTAATAGCTATATTTCAATATAACTAGTTTTTTTGGTAAATCTTTGAATTTTATTTTATGCATTTAAAAATATTATTCTGAGAAGGGGTCCATAGGCTTCACCAGACTGCCAGAAAGGTCCAAGATACAAAGAAATTAAGAAATTAAGAACTCTTGATCCAGTGCAGCCCTCTCATTGTTAAGGGAGGGAAGTAGGCTGACATACCATACTATAAAGCATACTGGCAACCAGAAATCCCTGCATTTGAGTCTTACCTCAGATAGTATTTAGCTGTGTGACACAAGGTTAGTTACTTGATCTCACTCAGTGAGTTCCCTTAGTTCCCTCATCTGTCAAACTGGAGACAATGCCTACCACAAAGGGGTTATAGGGAAGATCAAATGAGATATAGTATGCAAAATACTTTATAAACCTGAAAATATTATATAAGTGTGAACAATTATTATTATTGTTTAAGGTTTAGATCCGAATTCTGCTACTCATTGTCACCTTAAACAGTCCTCTGGTTCAGACTTAAGACCTGGATTCGAAGCCAGAGGACTGTTCATCACTACTTCATCTGACATTAGAATAAGGTACACTAAGAATAAAGCTGATCTGAAGGACGGTAAAAGTGAAAAGTTCTTTCAAAAAGTTGTTGAAATACAAAATGCTGAAGAGGATACATATGTACACACACCCTCACACACACACACACACACACACACACACATGCCAACAGAAAACACAATCACTCCAGGGCAGATCTCTATGTCATTGTATTTCCCTTCTTTTGGCTATGTTTTCGCGTATCAGCATTTCCCTTGAGACTGAAGGAGTGGATTGGAGAAGAGAAGAAAGCCATACCAGTCAAATCTGTTCTTTGTTAATAACTTTGTTGAAATTTGATGGGTAACGGAATAAAAATTAATTTATAAAACTACGTATTTCTAAAATGTTGGGTGGATTTTGTATTCTTTGCGTTGTCCCATGAAAAACTGGGAACTTGCTAGAACTTTGTTTCCCTTTTCGTGTGAATCATTTTTTACCAACTTAATAAGGGATGACAGAGGCCTTCACAGAACTGTGAATGAAGAACTTCAGAGATCATCATTTTTGGTTAGTCGTTTGACAGTCATGTCCAACTCTTCATGACACCATTTGGAGTTTTCTTAGCAAAGATATTAGAGTGGTTTGCCATTTCCTTCTTCAGCTCATTTTACAAGTGAGGAAACTGAGGCAAACAAGGTTAAATGACTTGGCCAGGGTCACAAAGCTAGCAAGTGTCTGAGTCCTGGTTTGAACTCAGATTCCAGCCCAGGCACTCTATTCACTGTATCCCTTATATCCCCCAGAGATCATCTATTCTCACCAAATATTGACCAAGAATCCCTTTCCAACACCCTTCAAAATGATCATCCAGTACTTGCTTGAGACATCTGATGAAGGGAAACTCACTACCGGCAATGGGTGATGTTGTGGGAGGAGAGCTAGACAGGATCTGAGTTTAAATCCTGGCTCTGTACTTACTGCATGTGTGACCTTGGGCAAGTCCTTTATCTTCTCTGGCCTTAGTTTCCTCAGCTACAAATTGAGAACTTGGCTTAGATGACCCCAGAGGGGTCATCTCCCTTCCAGTTTCGGATCAATGGTCCTATGGTCCCAAGGCATCCCATTCTACTTCTGAACGACTTTGAATCTACTTACAACTCCCATCCATCACTCCTAGTTAGACACACTGAGGTTGTATTCCTTCTTTCAGCTGATAGCCAAATACTTTAAGACAGTTAGTGAGTCCCCAGTTAAGATTTTTCCCATTCAGGCTAAACTTTGATAGTTCCTTCAAATGGTTCTAATGAAGCCTGGCCTCAGGGCCCTTGAGTATTCCCATTGGCCCTTTTCAGTACAGTTGCCTGATTCTGGGAATATTTTCTGCCAAGCTCTACAGCCCTTTTTTTTACCTTGGCAATCTGCACACACCAGTTGAGAAGGTACTGAGAGCCAATGTTGTCTTTGTGTTCCCGTATGTAGTCCAGAAGGCAACCAAATGGCATGAGCTGTGTTATGAGTTGGACTGTGGATGTCAGACAGATTCCCAGGAGACGGCACACATGAGGATTGTCCACACTGGCCATCACATAGGCTTCCTGCTCAAAGGAAGAGAGAAAACAACATTGGTACTGTCCTGAATGCAAGGACGACAAGGGGAGTCATAAGGTATCTTTAAAAAGAATGGTAAGAGAAAGAAAGCAAAAAAGAAAGGGAAGGAGGAAGGAGGGAAGGAAGGAAGAGAGAAGAGAAAGAAGGAAGGAATTCAAGAATTCAAACTCAGGTCTTCCTGACTGCAATTTTAGAACTCTATCCATTACACTACCTCATTGCCTCAATTAACCTTTTGGATATTTACAAATTTAAGACCTATCAGAATTATATAGCTACAACATGTTGATGAATTTTTCACATTTCATCTTGTCTTATGGTACTGATGAGCAGTCTCAAAGTAATTTTACTATAGATTAAAAAGATGACAGGGCGATTCAATGAAAATTTTGGTGCTTTAGGACCTCAAGTTGAGGGTGTGTCCATCCCATTGGTCTTGTTTGAAGGCACTAATCCAATTTTAGTCAACCAAACTGAGGTGAGGGAGAAAGTATTTTTAGGTGTCTTATGGATATCAAACAAGTAGACTTTGCTTGGTATATATTTTATATTTATATATTTACATGTTTCTTTCCCCTACAAAATGTAAACTCTTTGGTGATGGGAGAGCTATCTGATTTTTGACTCTGTGCTCTCCGTTGCCCAAGAAAGTAATATGTATGTCAAGTGCTTCCAAAATGCTTGTTGAATGAATGATGGTGGCTGTTTCTCATTTATGAAGGGCTTTAAACTTAGCAGCTTCAGTATTGGTGTCCTGTGAACTCTGTAATGATGCCAGCAGCCTTCCATGCCTCAGTAGTCAGTTTTATTGGGTGCTATAGCCAAAAAAAAAAAAATACATATCACCGGGTGCCAGCCTTCTGGTCATGAGCCTCTCAGAACTTGCTCAGCTGGCCCTTGACCATTAAAGCACAGTCTGTTGTGGGGTCTGGACTTAAAGCTTTTCCAGTTTCATGTAGGATATGCCAGAAATTGTGCTATATTGGCCAAGCTTTCAAGAGTACAGGGTTGCTTCCATACTGCAATGGGGCAGTAAGGAAGGAGATACAAGTAACATATCAAGGTATTGAATCTTTTTAGGATATCCAGATCACAGAACCAACAAATCACAGAAATTCTATAGAGGAATCTTGACTATAAATATATATAACAGAGTCCTGGCTCTAATACACACCATAAATTATTAACATGCTGGCTTCCCTATTAGATTGGGAACTTCTTGAGGGCAAGGATCATGTTTCTGCCTTTCTTTCCAATATTTAGCACAATGCTTGGCACAAAGTAAATTCTTAATAATAGCTTGTTGATTGATTATGGAGAGAACCTTTAGGTCACTTGAATTAATGTATTTTGATGTGCTTTTGATCCCCTACTTGAAACAGGTAAAAAATGATTTAAAAGAACCCAAATTCCTATTTATCAAGGAGCTTTGGATTTCATTAGAGAGCCAGAAACAATTATCTGTTTTCCTGAGGCTGTGGAGAGAGGATGGTGGAAGGGGGTGGGGAAAGGTGTGTGAACTTTCATATATCCCTCTGATGATGAGAAAACCAGGCAGTTATACACAGTGTTATACCCACAGCATCCACCAAGGACTGCCAAATCAGGGTCTTGATTTTTCAGTCCATGGATGTGTAATTTATTTAACCTTCCCGTTGTTCTTGGACAGAGAAAAGTCCAATCAGCCCCAGTCTTACAGAGGAAAAAAACTTCCTCTAAAAAGAAAAAGAGAACCCTAAATTTTCATTCTTAAATTCTAGGACTTTCACTTCAAAGTATGAATGGTAGATAGAAGACTAATTCTGTGGTGCCACACTCACTGACCAGAGAGGTAGGAGACCCCAGCTGGTCTATTAGAGAGTGTTTTGAGTAGAACCTGCACAGTCGAGTTTTGTTCTTGGCTCCCCCAGTGATTTGGACTCAACTCAAATTCTGTCCTTTTAGGTTTCGTTGTTTGATTTTCAGCTGTTCAACAACTACGATGTCCCTCCATCCCTCCCTGGGACGTTGTGAATAGAAATGTCCTACTAACAGCTAAATGGCACTCAGTAATTTCCTTTGAGTGGAATTGAAAATTCTGGGCTTTTGATGTTGTCCATATTCAACCCTAATGCCACCTCCTCCAAAAAGCCCTGCCTGATCTCCAAACTGGTCGTAATCTTTCACTCCATAACTCTTCCATCCCATTTTGAACATTTTGATGGTATCTGGGCCAATGAATGGGCCTGGAGTCAGAAAGATCTAAATTCAAATCCAGCCTCAGATATTTACTATCTGTGTGACCTTGGGTGAGTGCCTGAACCTCTGTTAGACTTAGTTTCTTCAACCATAAACTGGGGCTAGTAACAGTACCTACCTCATTGTAAAAGACTCTGATGTTGGAAAAGATTGAAGATAAAAGGAAAATGGATAGTATCATGGAAACAATGAAAATAAGCTTAGACAAACCTTGGAAAATAGTGGAGGACAGAAGAGACTGGCTTGCTGTGGTCCATGGGGACATAAGGAGCCAGACTGAATGGCTGGACGACAACAACAACAAAACTTCACAGGGTTGTTGTAAGGATTAAGTACTATGTACTTGGCACATAGTAGGTGTCATAGAAATTTTTCCCCCTTTCCTCTATTTTCTGAACCACAGTAATTCATGTGGAGATCACAGTCTCCTTTCTGATGGCAAGGTTCATGTCATAGCTAAAGTTTGTGTATCTCCTAGTGCTGATCCCAGTGCTCTGCCTACCATTCCTCATATAGGTGGCTATTTTCATGAGTAAGGGGGGGATATATCCTTGGAAGCAGGTTTTTGATAAGAACATTTTAAACCACATGCTCTCATTTTTCAAGCATTTCTTCATGGAATGTTGGAGGTAGGAAGATCCTTAGGTGTCTGGGTAGACCATCCTTCATTTCTATTGTTGTAGTTCTTCAAGTTACTTCAGTTGTGTCTGTCTGATTCTTCGTGACAAGGTTTTCTTGGCAAAGATACTGGAGTGGTTTTGCCATTTCCTTCTCCAGCTCATTTTACAAGTGAGGAAATTGAGGCAAATAGGGACAGCTAGTAAGTGTCTGAAGCTGGATTTGTACTCAGGACTTCCTGACTCCAGGTCCTATCCTCTATCCACTGGGCCACCTAGCTGCCTCTCATTTTACTGATGAAGAAACACCCTGGTACAATGGTAAGAATACTTGGGAGTCAGAAGACACAGGTTCAAACCACAGCTTTCCCAATGACTACCTGTGTGACCTTTGGCAAGTCACAACTTCTCTGGGCTTCAATTTCCTCATCCTTATTTCGTGAGAAGGATGGTTCAGATAAACTCTTAGCTCCATTCAAGCTTTGAACCCATGATTTCAGTGGAGGAGTGACTTGACTAGCCCACGGTTAGTTAAAGCAGGACTACGCCCAGATGTTCTAACACATATTACTGACTCTTTCCATCACAGCCTTTCTTGTTGCACCATGCAATTCACTGTCAGTCAACAACTATTTATTAAACACCTGCTTCATGTGAGGTAGAGTGCTAGGTACTAGGAAATCAAATACAAAGACTGAAACATTCCTTCTTCTCAAGGAGCTTACATCAGTTATGCCTGTTTCCCTCCCATCAAGCCAGTGTGAAAAGACATACTTGGTGACACTTGGCCCAAGCGAAGTCTTTTCAGTGTTGTAGTTGCAAAAAAGTTGGAGGCTTCTTTTCTTTTCTTTTTCCTGAGGTACTAACAATACTATTTTAGATTTTCTTTCCATCATTATTGCTGAATTGATACTAGAAAGTTTCAGGCAAAAATCAGGGCACAGATGAATTACAAACAAGTACTAATCAGGTCTCTCCCCTGCATCTGGGAAGCTGTACAATCACAACACCAAAGAAATTCTCTTTCCATTCTGATTTCCTTTAGATCTGGTCGAGATTTTGATCCATGTTGTCTTTATTTTGTGGAAAGAAAAAAAAATTGCAAACCTGAGCAGTTCAAGCTGCCCATCTGTTGTACAGTCTGTAAGGAACTGACCTGGAGATGGGGGATTTGGGGGACTGAATATAGGGAGTGGGTGGATGGGCCACACAGAACATGGCCCTCTTCCCAATTCTCTGAGTGCCTATTAAATCTGATATCCCAAATGAAACTAGGTCATGGCTTCCCCCCTCCCCCTCCCCAAATGCATAATAGGATCATTGTTCAGGCGGTTGTCCCTTTCAAAATGTGCAGAAATTAAAGTGAGCTTTGTTTTTAGCTGTTTATCTTGGAAATCATTAAGGTACACCATGACCCACCCCAAATATGCTTGGTATTCCTCAACAATCTCCTGAATTAGCCCAGCCCCAGTGGGACTGGTCATCAAAGAGCAAACTAAAAGATGAGAATGGATGTTTTTTGAGCAGCAAATTTAGATTTTTGGTGATGTTTTGGTGACCTTGAAATGCCTATTATTTTGTCCCATACTTGCAATGATTTTTCCGTCTTGCTTCTTCTTTGTCCCTATATTCTATGAAACATTTTTAATGTATGAAGGGTTGGAAAGGATTTTCCTAGTTAAACAAATCATCAAAAGTAAACATGGTCTGGAATCTGTGTGTTAGTCGCCAGATGCCTTCCAATGGGGGGGGGGGGGAGGGAAGAGCACATTCAGTTATCTGAACCACTTAAATTACACGCTTTTGATAATTCAAAAGAATACCATTTCACTTCATCTACAATTATGCCATGGGAATAATTTTCTCCTACATTCAGGGCCAAAACTGGCCTGTGGATATGAGGACTTTAACAGATGCCATTTGTCATGTTTTCTCTTTATTCACTGGCCCTCATCGGTTTGGGGAAGTTTAGACTGATATGGTTCTTAAGACAAAGATGATAGCAATGCAGAGAAATCTACCAGGGATCATAGGCTCATAGATCTAAAGTGGGAAGGACTTGAGTGAAATCATGTAAAGAGGGGGAAAAAAAGAATTGGAAGGATGGAATATGTGCTAATGACAATCATATAAGGAAAAGTGAATGATGGAGACTCCAAGGGAATAGGGACTGAAAAGTACTACAATAGTCTATGCTTTGGAATGAGTTAACTTAAATACAAATAATTACAGAGCAATTTACTTGCTCATATTGCTGTTAAGTATTGTTTCTAATAAAACATTTAATTTTAAAAAAGGAAGTGGACAGTTCACATCTATTTGAAAGTTAAACTAATTTTTTTAAAATCCTCCTTCAAAGTGTATTGGGAGGAAGGGACAAAGAGGGCTCAGCCCTTAGAGCAGTGGTTCTCAACCTATGGATTGCAACCCCTTTGGGAGTTGAGCAACCCTTTCACAGGAGTCACAGGGGTCGCCTAAGACCATCGGAAAACACAAATTTCCAGTGGTCTTAGGAACCGAGACACCACTCCTCTATCCATCTCCAGGCATGTCCCACATGCAGATACATCCACATACTAATATTAAAGGGTCCCGGCATTAAGAAGGTTGAGAACCACTGCCTTAGAGCATGGTCAAGTCTGCACTTCATGGTGCGTTATACAGAACATGTGCTACAGCCTGGGCCCTCTTTGGCCAGTCCCCCATCTCCCATTCCAATGGTCTACCTTTCATAAGGACAGTTGCCTCAGAAGAGCTAAAAGAGACAGTCTGGCATCTAGCTCAACTCTCTCACAATAGCAATTAAGGAATGAGAAGGGGAATAAAGATGGGAAGCATGCATAAGAGAAGAGAAAGTCAGTAAAGCAAAAACAGAAGAAAAGGCAAAATAAGAGAGAGTGATGGAGATTCTAGGTAGATGTAATTGCTTATCTTCAGCTAGGATTTGAAAGATGGTGTTGGGTGGTGGGGAGAGGATGAGACTGAGAAATAAGGACTGCTACCTGGTGCAAGCCCCTATCTTCTCCTGCCTGGACCCTGCCTCAAGTCTCTCCCCATTACAATCCAGCCTCCACACTTCTGCCAAAGTGATACTCAGTAAACCCCCAATGACTCACTTTTTCTTTGAGGACGAAAGCCCCTCACAATCTGGTGTCTTCCTAACTTTCTAGTCACCTTACAATTTAATCCCATGTATTCGCTCTACAATCACTCCTTGCACACGATGTTCCACCACCAGCTCTGTGCCTTTTGGGTTTTTTTCCTTTTTTTTTTTTAGAGGGGGAAGGTAGGGCAATTGGGGTTAAGTGACTTGCCCAAGGTCACAGGCTACTTTTTTTGTTAAGTGTCTGAGTTTGGATTTGAACTCAGGTCCTCTTGACTCCAGGGCAGGTGCGCTATTCACTGTGCCACATAGCTGCCCCACTCTGTACCTTTTTCACCAGCTGTATGTTCTCACTCCTTATCTCCATGCTGGCTTCCTTCAAGATTCAGCTCAAATTCCACCATCTGCAGGAGGTCTTTCCCAGTGCTGACTCCTTTCCCCTCTCTCTCCACCTCCCCATACATAGACACCGCCATTGTCTTTGGTCTAACATTGCCTTCCATTTACTCTCTATCTTGTATAAAGAGCTTTTTGCATGCTGTCTCTCTCTTTAGAATGGGAACTCCTTGAGGAAAAGAGAACTGGTTTTGTGCCTCTCTTTGTATCCCTAATGCTTACATAGCTTCTGCTACATTCTTAGAAGTATGTTGTTCAGCTGTATCCTGACTTTATGCGACCCCCACTGACTTTTTTCCATGGGGGTTTCTTGGCAAAGATACTGGAATGGCTTGCCATTTCCTTCTCCAGGTCATTTGACAGATGAGGAAACTGAGATAAACAGGATTATATGACTTGCCCAGAGTTATACAGTTGGTAAGTGTCTGAGGCTGAATTTGAACTTGGGTCCTCCTGACTACAATTCTGGTGTTCCTTCTACTAGTCCAACTACCTGCCATATAGCAAGCCCTCAATGCATGTAGACTGACTGATTGACTGACTGATTAGTGTTGGTCAAGGGAGTTCCCTCACTGGACATCTTCTACCCTGATGAAATCATAGGTCCAGTCCAAAAAAAAGAAAGAAAGGTAAGACAGGGTCTTGGATCATTTTAAAGAGGGAGAAACTGAGGCACAGAATATTGAAATGGTAGTGGAAGGAGACCTACATCAAATGAAGCAAAGTTCTCACAAGTTAGTAACAGCTATTTTTTGAAATCAGTCTTGGGTCCAGGCCTCTTTCCAGCTCTTTTTATGAAACTGAGTTTCAATGAAGAATCTCCTGGAA
Source organism: Pseudochirops corinnae (assembly GCA_028646515.1). Taxonomy (NCBI): domain Eukaryota; kingdom Metazoa; phylum Chordata; class Mammalia; order Diprotodontia; family Pseudocheiridae; genus Pseudochirops; species Pseudochirops corinnae. The sequence continues at coordinate 55,501,614 of CM053590.1, read as the reverse complement.
CAATCTTGTATAATCTCTCTCTCAGAAAAAGCCTGGATTAGTCTCAGGACAGCTCAGAACTGTTTGTCTTTGCTTCTCTCTGTGAGTTGCTAAGGGTGATTAGAGTTAGGGTTCATATTTCTTCCAATAAACCATCTCTCTGAGAGGTTTTGAAGCAGGTTAGTTAGGAGACGGTACATGAAAAATACCAGTACATGAAAAATACCATGTGTTTGTCCCCTCTGCTCTCATCCTACCTCAATTGACACTCAATAGTAAATGCTCCTCACCATTGCTTGTTATGAGGTAGGTGATGTGGTTTGCTTGTAAATCATTAAAATGGAACATGTATTTATTTGATAAATCTATAATTAATTTCAATGATGCCAAAGTGATTAGTGTAGCATCTTGTATCCAGAAGGATTCCACCAAAGAAGCCTATAAAAGCAGGGAGGGGTTCACAGAGTTAATTAATTCAGGTGTGAAATGCAGAGAAGGTGTTTTACTTGGGCACAGAGGGATGGGTGTCAATGTACGTTACAATCAGGTCTATGTTCTGTTGGTTTCTTGTTGTGTTTTCATGCTGTGGGTTGGATCCCAACAAGGGGAAAAAAATTATCTGACTTCTGTGACCAAGTTTCAACACAAACTGGGTTTTTAGAGCTTTGGAAACAGGAAAGCCTGAGTTTTTCTTATTTGGTTAGTATGTGTATTGGAAAGAATGCTAAACTAGAAATTGTATCTCAAGCAGTGAGGTGGCAGGGTAGATTGAGTCTGAACTGAGTTCAAATCCAGCTTTAGACACTTACTAGCTGTGTATTGAGTCACACTTTCTATCTCCCTCAGTTTTTTCATCTGTGAAACAGAAATAATAATAGAATCTACCCATCAAAGTTGTTCGGAGAATAAAACGAGATAATATTTCTAAAATGCTTTGTAAATTTTAAAGAACTAAATAAACACCTATTATAGTTATTAATTGTGTGACCTTGGGCAAGTCACTTAACCTCAATGGCTTCCATGTCCTCATATAAAACATCATCATCATTATCATCATCATAATGCCTCCCCTGTTTACTTCATAGGGGGTACTATGAGGATCAAATTTGTGAAGCATTATAAAGTTACAGTGTGCTTCTCACGTTTTGCCTCATTTGATGTAGGTCTCCTTCCACTATGAATTATCCTTGATATGCAATTGTGTTGATAATCTCAAACATCCACATCTAGTTTTGGGAAAGGTTCCAGGTATTTTTACTCTATAATCTTTTTTCTTTGTTCCCCTCAACTCCAGCAGGCTTATCTTCCTAATTATGTTTTGCTTAGGCTAATGTTAAAATAACCTTGCATTTCCTGAACATATACAGAGTGACAACCATAAAATGAGACCTGGGAACATGGCAAAGTGTGGAAAGAAGCTGTCATGGTGGGTAATGTCACAAAATAAATAAGCAACATAGAGATAACTGAGAGTTGACTTCAAAAAAATTTTTTTTTTCTTTCTGAGGGGACAGGGAATGGTGGAGCACAGTTGCTTCTATAGTGGGCAAAATGCAATGCATTTAAGAAATCAACAAGCATTTGGTGCATTTGCATTTAGCTTAAATGCAAAAAGCATTTAAATTAAACTACTCTAAAAAAGTTTTTGTCTTGAAGATATTTTGTTTTATGGGTCGCAATATTTAACCTTCAATTCTGGAATTCTGAAACCTTTTTCTTTGAGCCAAGCCAGGAGAGACAACACTTTAGGAGACACTTTGTGAGTGGGTTTCATTCACTCCACTCCATCCGAACTATATCGGAGAGAAGAACCAGGTAAAATGAATGTTCAGAAAGGAGTCCTGGAGAAAAAGCTTAAATGAAATAAGCTTAAGACACATTTCAGTGTGCTTGCTTCAAGAAGAGGGACTCTTGCAGCCAAATCCCCAAGTTATTTGAAATATGAGGTACACAAAGATTTCCATCTATAGATTAAAGAGGAAAACTCACATCAAGAATTTCCTTATTGGCTTTCGGAGAAGTAGCCTCTCTTAACTCTTTAATGGCGACAGGAATCTTCACCTTCTCTCCTTCTGGAATCCACAGTCCCTGCAATAAGAATGGTGAAGTTATTAGCTAGAAGGCCTCACATCAAAACAAGATATGAAATGCCATCCCTGCAACTTTGGATTGCAAATTATTGAAAATACACCCCATATAGATCCATAGTAGATATCAGAAGAAAGTTCAGAAGAGGGTGTAGATCAATCAGGCAATGTAATGGAAATTACAGGTTAAATTTAATATACACAAAATATATAATGTTTTAAATAAAATATAAAATATACAAAAAAAATACATTTTTTAAAACCTACAAGCTATATACACTAAAGATCTATGGAAACATGTACAATCCATACATTCTGTTCTTTGTGTGAGGATATGTTCATGCTTGTTGACTTGGGTCAAGTTCATAATAAAAATAAATATTTAAAACCAATAAACTCCAATCTAAATCACCGCCGGCCAAGGAGGCCTGATGAGGACTATGATTTCTCATGAATTGTTTAGAAGGTAGGCTGCATTGCATGAATACGTTTACCTAGATAAAGAATATGGTAGTCATGAAGCTAATGTGTAACAGTAGACCTAGAACTTTTAAAAAACAAATATGGGACTTAAAGAAATTAGACTATGCACAAGTAGGAATTTTAATGAAAATAGAAAACAAAACCAATTTTAGGAATAGATGCTATATGCCTTCAAAATGTTCCCTTTTCATGCTTTATTCATATTCATTTCATCATTCAAAAACAGGTACCTTTTCATGACAAAATGTGTGGGGTCCATGGAACATGTTGTTCCTAGGGTCATTGATCTGCCACAGAAGCTACAAAAGCTTTAGGAGGCTGAACAAGACTTTAGAAGCTCCCAACTCTTTGATGCAGCAAACATGTGGTAAAAATAAGTAAAAATAGTACCTCCAGTACACTTTTCTGTTAACATTGCTTGCGGTACTTGGCACCTCTCACATGTCTATGTATCCCTATCCACAGTCCATGTATGAGACCAGTCAAAGGCCTTTTATCCACCCTATGACTGTGTATCTGGATCATCTTACCTTATACACTGTGCCAAAAGCTCCAGAGCCAAGGACTTTGATCTTTTTAAATTCTGTCTCCTTTAGAATCCGTAAAAGAGCCTGGTTGGGAGCTTCTCCACTGGGGGTGAGAGGCTCAACTAGCTATTGAGAAAAAAATGAAAGGATCTGTTGAAAATGCTGTGAATGATACATAGAGACAGTGAAAATCAGAAGTTCGGAGCATAAACATCCATGGAGGTCAAATATTAATGAACGGCTGTGTGTGGCTCTTTTTTAATCTCAATTACCAGAAAAATTTGAATAGAAAAGAGGTACTTTCTCCAAAAGAACATGAAGGGTCATTGAAGATAGCAGCAATTCACATGTAAGCATTGCTTGCTTTGTGGAATATATAATGGTCCAGCATTGGCTATAGAACAATGTTTTGTCAAGTGAATCCTTTTATCCCATCACTTTGGTTTTAATATTGGAGATGTGCTTCCATGGAAGAAAAAATTCCTCTCAGATAAGAGCTGAAGATGTTTGGTGAAGAAGGTATCTAGGCAGTGGCCATCTTGATCGTATGCTGGGACTATGAGTGGAAGGGAACTCAGAGGGCATCTCGGTCAACCCTCTCATTTTACAGATGAGGAACCTGAGACCTAGGGGTTTAATTGCCTTGGTCAATGTCACATAAGTAAGTAAGCTTCAGAGGCAGGACTTGAAACCAACTCGGTTCTCTCTACTGGCATTGTTGTCTGGCAGTAATTGGTGGGAGCTGTGATTTCTTCCCCCCTGTACTATCAAGGACTGTATTAAGCTTCTTGAACTCTGCACATCATATAGTTCAGCACAGCACTGAGCACACAGTAGGTGGTTAATAAAGTTACTGGCATGAATTGACTTATAATTCCAAATATATGGTATAGCACTACACACATGAAGCTTGCTGTAACATATGTATTTTCTATTCATGATAACATATTTCCTTAAATAAAATTCTGCATTGATGCCTCATCATGGTATGGAGACAACTCTAGTTTCTCTAATATTATGAAAGCTTTGGCCAACAAGCCTTCAAGAAGAGGTCCAGTGCTGGACTGTGTATTGATGACCTGAGGACCAGCTTAACTAAATTTGACTTCACTCGTCATTTGAATCAGAGGTAGAATTTGAACCAGGTCCCATGATTCTGGAATTAAACCACTTTCTACTATATTACACAAGTCTAGTCAGTTCCATAACAAGCTCTCAACCAGGATAGATGGAATACTGGCTTCTTACCTCCCTTTCTTGCAGCAGCCTCCGCAGTGTGCGTTTACGGACAATATGGCGCCTTCGAATGAAGAGACCAATGCCAAGAACCAACACTATCAGTAAGAGAAAGCCACCTACAATTCCAGTGGCAATGGAAGGGATCTTGGGGCTGGAAAGGAGAAGGAAAAGGAGGAAAGCATGTTTGATAGGCTTATCAATGAAGTAAGACTGAGTATATTTCTTGTGTTTTGGCATAAGGGCTATTAAAAATGAGCACCTAGAGTTCCCCTTCCCCTCTACCCCACAGCTAAAAATCCTCATCAAAGATAAAAACCCCCAACTTATAAATGCTACATACCACCACCTGAGAATGAAAAGCATAGGAAGTAACTGCCTTAATTCCTTCTGAATGAAATGGGGTAGGATGCAATTAAGGTTGAGAACAGCAAAAGCAGGAGGCTATATGACATCTAAAGTATAAAAAAAAACCTGGTGTGGAATAAGAAGGTAGAATAAAACAGGAGACAGATTAAACTGATCAGTATCAGGGCTCAGAAAGAGATAAAGGTAAAGAAGAAAGTAATGAATGAGTGAAGAAAAGAACTTGACAGTGTCTTGCTCTTGTCTTAAAATTACAGAGAAGGGCAAATGAATAGCATTGACAAGTCATCTATCCCATGACAAGGAGAAGGTAAATTTTTTTTTTGCATTTAGTAGTATTTTATTTTTTTTCAATTACATGTAAAGATAATTTTCAACACTGATTTTTATAAGATTGAGCTCCAGATTTTTCTCCTTCCTTCCCTTCCCTCCCCCTTCCCCAAGACAGCAAGCAATCTGATAAAGATTATACATGTATAATCAGGTTAAACACATTTTGACATCAAATCATGCTGTGAAAGAAGAATCAGAACAAAAAGGAAAAATTCTGAGAAAGAAAAAACAAAAAACAAAGTGAAAATAGTCTGCTTCGATCTCCATTCAGACTCCATGGTTCTTTCTCTGGATGTGAATTTTCCATCATGAGTCTTTTGGAATTGTCTTGGATCATTGTATTGCTGAGAAGAGCTAAGTCTATCACAGATGATCACTGCACAATCTTGTCGTTACTGTGCACAATGTTCTCCTGGTTCTGTTCATTTCACTCAGCGTGTAAGTGTTTCCAGGTTTTTCTGAAATCCATCTGTTTATCATTTCTTATAGAACAATAGTATTTCATTACATTCATATACCATAACTTGTTCAGCCATTCCCCAATTGATGGACATCCCCTCAATTTCGAGTTCTTTGCCACCACAAAAAGAGCTGCTATAAACGTTTTTTTTTGCTATAAACATTTTTGTACATGTGGATCCTTTTCCCTTCTTTATGATCTCTTTGGGATATAGAACTAGTAGTGGTATTGTGGGATCAAAGGATATCAAAGGATATTTGATATATCAAAGGATAGCCCATTAGGCATAGTTCCAAACTGCTCTCCAAAATGGTTGGATCAGTTCACAATTCCACCAACAATACAGTAATGTTCCAATTTTCCCACATGAGGAGGTCAAATCTTAAACTAGATTTAATCAAAGTTCACTAGTTCAAATCCACCAGAGGGAAACAGGTCTGGATTAGTGGAGGCTAAATTTGGACTGATTTTGAAGCCTTAGTTACCACTATAATTATCTACAATAATTTGAGGGTTATGTTGATATTATTTCCATCAGTGAAATGGAGAGCATAAACACAAAACCAGAAAAATGATGGTGGTTGACACAGTCTTTGCTAGTAGGGCTGAAAACTCACACGGGGAAGGCCCTGACCACCTTTGACCTAGGACTACCGCAACAATATTCTTAAAGGTCCTATAACCACTGGTCTCTCACCACTTCTCTCTTAGATTACCTTCTATATAATTCTGTGTATATCTCCTAATTACCTAGTTACTTACATGGTGTCTTTCCCCTTGAAAAGTTAGCCCCTTGAAGGTAAGGAATTCTTTGTTTAGTCTTTCTTTGTATTCCTAGTGTTTAGCACAGTATCTGACTCATATTAAACACTTAAATGACTGACTAATAAATTGGTAGATGTATACAAACAATACTTACCCAGGTGTGGGACAGCCTTCAAGACCCGGACCTTCACACCTGCAGAAGGAAGGAAAGAATACAAAAACAAACCAACATCAGCTACCACACCTTAAAAAATTAACCAAAGTCAACAATTCTACTGCATCCTATTGGTCACCGATGAATTTTCATTTCTTCCTTTTAATCTGATCAGCCTATGTGACAAAATACATTAAACCCCAAAACTGACTTTTACATTGTGCTTTAAAATTTGCCAAGTGAGTTACATGTATTTTCTCTGATAATTGTGTTAATGGCATGGCCCCAGCTGGAGGAATGTTATAAATATGTTTGCTTTAAATTACTGAATACAGAAATGCCCCATAGGCACGTGTGTCTCACAGCGGTCTGTATGTCTATGGGTAGGACTTTTATATGTGAATGGCTACTGTCCAGATGGAAAGTGAAAAATGCAGTCACTCCTGCAGGTACTTCCAGATGTGTTACACTGTATATAGAAAACATCTGGATGCCTGGCCCCTAATTTTCATTTTAATTTAGGTGAGTGAAGCTAAGAAAATTCAAGTGATGTGAATATGAGAACCAACTCCTATTCCTTCCTCTGGACCTTTTACATTTTAAATAGTAATTAGGCAATAGCCCAGCTGACTACTGTTATTGCTAATATTCACTATATGGTAGGCTCACCTCTTTTTCCCATCATGCACATCTTTGGTGAAATGCCTTACACTAATTTTTGCATGCAAGATATTGTTAGAAATATATGGTAACCTCCTTATCCCCAGCATGATGCCCTTTATGCCCAGTCCTTAATACAATGCCTGGCACGTAGTAGGTACTCAATAAATACTTGTCGACTTAACCTGCACTTTGGATTCTTTAGAGATTATGATGTTCCCTGATTCACAGTCATAAAGTCACAAAGCTATCGACTTGTATCAGAACTTGTTAGTATAGACTCAGATAAGTGGATGGGTGTTTGGATGACCTTGAAGTTCAGGAATAATGGACTCAGGCCCTGCCCAACTGTGAGCAAATCCCTTAACTTCTCAGTGCCCCCAGACAATTCTTACTAAGACTAAATTATAGGTGGGATACAGAATTGAATTAGTGGAGGAAATTTCTACAGCAACAGTTTTCCGCTCTGATGAAATAATTGGTTTGGACCCCTTTCTTTTTCAACTACTACCTTCTCTCACCTTCCCCACTCCAAGCAGACAGATCAATTTTTTCATTACTATCAAGCTTTTTAAAATTAACTTTCTGTATAATTTTTAATCTGAATCTAATTTAACTGGTCAGTTTCTGTCTAATTTATGGCCTTTTGGAGGTGAAGCAAATTGTGATAGCATAGGTTACTGCAAACCCTAATCAAAATGAGAAACTATCTTTTTATAATTTCCTAAGCTTCCCAAGACCTTTCTCTGACTCTTATTTTTCATTCATTGTCCCATTGCCAAAGGAAAATGAAGATCCAAGTTCCAACTACTGAAAATTCCTCCTGGGTGCTTCACTGAATTAATGGCAGAATTTATAAACCCATAGCCACAAAATTTGTGGGACCAAGCCATCGGCGACAAGGCCAAGCATTATTAATTGCAGAGCAATATTTCTTTTCATACTCCTTACTCAGCACCTTTGCCACCTGAGGTTAAAGTGATTTGTGGTCCCAGGAGAAGAGAATTGCAGAAAATAGAAACTATTATAAAAGTTTAAAGGCTTAATCACATTAACATGTCCCCTCAGCCACTGGGATTATAAACTGTTAGCATCCTGTCTATTAAAGACTCTTTTCTCTTGAGATGATCACTCTAAATGCTAATTGCGTAAGCAAATGTTACAGATATATTGGAGGAGGGGAATCCCCAAACCCGTATTTAGTGAAGATCTACTTCCTACCCTCTTGAGTAGAAGGTGATGCTGAGCCAAAAAAGGACTAAGGATGGACAACTAGCCAGGCCCAGAATTAAAGGAGATGAGGTTGGATTGTAAACTGACTGGTGCTTTCAGTAATTCCCAAGCTGCTTAATGATATAAAAACACATTTTAAAAAATAATACTAATTTTTTTTTGTAATTCTATCTGACTACTTGTGGGGTTTTACTATCAAAGAATCAAAACTGCAAGGACTCCAAGGGGTAATTGCTAGATGCATGGTGGGTGTGAGTGGGCTGTGCATCATTACTGCCAATGATGGCTCTTACGTAGGAAGTGTTGTCAAATAGTTCACTGAACACACGTGTGGCTAGAAAAGGACGTTGGTTGCATAGTGAGGGGGAGAGTTAAGAGATTGTTAGGCAGTCACTTTTCAGCTGTATCTGACTCTTCCTGACCCCATTTGGGGTTTTCTTGGCAAAGATACTGGAGTGCTTTGCCATTGCCTTCTCCAGCTCATTTTACAGAGGAGGAAACTGAGGCAAACAGGGTTAAGTGACTTGCCCAGGGTCACGAAGCTAGTCAGTGTCTTAAGCCAGACTTAAACTCAGGAAGATGAATCTTCCTAATTCCATTCCCCATATTCTATCTACTGTACCACTTAGCTGTCCTATAAGAAACATATTTTAGCAAATTCTATCCTTAGAATAGGAGCACAAATTTAGAATTGAAAGGGACATGTGAGCTCATCTAGTCCCATCCCTTTGCTTTACAGATGGGGAAACTTAGAATAGAAATTACTTGTTCAAAATCCCACAGATAGGCCATGGCACAGCTAGGATTTGAACCCAGATCTTTATCTCCAAATCCAGTGCTCATTCTACTGTTTCATGCTACATTGGTAGCTTAGAATATTAGGACCCTGAGGAGAATTTTCAGTATGTTAGATGGATCCTGTGAACACAGATGGAGATGATATAGATGAGCTACGATCTCACCAATGCAGGGAGTAGGTGCCCAAAGCCATGAAATAATAAATGTATTGAAATTTCAAACTATATTTAGTGTAGACATGTCGCCTTTAGTATAAGGAGATAGGGCTTCTGATCAACTGTCAAGAAGGTATGTTTCTTAATAGCAGACTGATTGGGCTCTTGAAAATAATGAACTCTGGACTTCAAAGAGAGCAGGCGGGAGATGTTGGATAGGGTTCTTAATGATATGATGATAAAAAATTTTAATAAGCATTGGAAAGACTACAAGAGCCTTGGTTTCCTGGTTTGTGGTGTTCACTTTCATCATGACATATTCGCTCTGACTTAGGAAGGTTTGGAAAAGTCTCAAGAATGTTGGGTGACTGATGATTTACATTTCTTGAATCTAACTATGAGGCTCCTCTGAACTTCACTCTGTTTTCTTTAATCAAACTAGAAACAGGGCTGCTGAATAGAACAAGCCTTTTATGGGAAAATACCAACATTCAGTATGAAAAAATTGAATAACTACTATTAGGGCCTAAGAACACTTGCTTTTATGACCATTGTAGCCTGTACTAGTACTGAGCTTGTCTTCCTATGCCATCAGTCCTGCCAGAAAAAAATCCTTCCAGATTTTTGCATTTATATTATATTAAATCATAAGTCAACCTAGCAACTAAGATAGTCAAGTGTTAAGCCCATGAACCCAGATCAACAAACAGGAACTAGTTCAACTACTTGGTTGTATTATTGTGGCAGAAAGATGGTCCATGTTGATGCAACCTTACCTTCTTGTCAGTTGCTTTCAGAGAAATCAGTTTTTAATTTTACATTTTTTTCTAGGTAGCTAAAGGTTTTACTTACCCATAGGTACAATTGGGATGGCATCGTTGGCAAACTTTATTTGCATCAGCATATTTCCAGACCAAGGTATCATTTTCTCCCATGATTCCAGCTGGGCAAGTCTTGACACAGTGTGGACCATCTATATAGTGAGCACACTGTATACATTTGTCAGGACCCTAGAAGAAAACAAAGTAAATTCATAAGCCTTCTTATCCTTGAAGGTAGCAAGTATTTTCTTCAGTTTTGTATTTTATCCTTTGAAGGAAGAAATAAGGAAGCCAGACATTCCAACCCAGATATTGAATCAATGTGGTACCACAGGAAGATCTCTCTGCCATGCAAAACTTGATCTCTCCCTCACCTTTAAAATGAAGAGGTTGGATCAGATGGTCGCTAAACTCCCTTCAGTTTCTAAATCCTAATCTAAATCCTAATTCTAAATCCTTCGTTTTGTCTTTTCTACCCCTGCTTAGTTAGACATTCAATGAGGGGAAACCTACCCCCTCAAGTCAGCTCATTCCAATCTGGGGCAGCTCTAATAGAGAGTTTCCCCCTTGCATTAAGCCTAAACTTGCCCTAAACTTTCACTCTCACCCTTTCACCTCAATTGTTCCCCTGGAGACTGGAAGGAATCAAATAGAATAAATAAAATCCTTTCTCCATAATTCTTGAACATCACTTTTGTACGCCCTCCTCTGCTTCTCCCTATCCAGTGAGACTTCTTTACATAAGGCTTAATATACCCTGTTCTTTCAATCAGTCCTCAGAAGGCATAGACCTAATGCCATGGAAACAATCCTGGTTGCTCTTCAATGTCTGTCCTAAATTGAATCACCCAGAATATTTATGAACATGAGAAGAATATGAATCACTAATACAATTAACAGGCCAAGCCCTGTGACTTCCTCAGTAGGAAGTAAGTACAGGAATCTGTATCACATAGCCTAGTGCTGGGGGTATGCTTATTATATAAACATGGGCTCAGAATGAGGCCCAGACGGGAGAATAAGTATATTAAAGGATGAACACAAGCGAAATTTTACTACCTACGATACTTTACTATAAGACTTCTAGGGGATGATTCTAAACTATTCTTCAGCAACCTCTTTAGAAGTTATGGATTATGACCAGTGAACTCTCTGAGTAAATAGAGAAAATGGTTTGATCCTTATTCAGGTGGTATTGGCTCCTTGGGGGTCTAGGGTATCAGATATGCTCCTTACCGGACCTGTGCAGGTTTGATTCATCACCTGAGGCAGACACTCAGGGTGACACTGCAAACATTTCAGATTCTCCATGTACTCCCTTGGCTCTCTGGGACAAGAAGAAATGAAGACAACTGATCAGTATGACTATGGCATCCTGGAAGGGTCTTTCTTTACTCAATACAGTTTCAGACTGGCTCAGATAGCAGGTTTACAAATATGTGCAAGACAGATAGCCCTATGTGACTCGACATAGAAATATAGTCAAACTTAGTGGCATTGATTGGAGGTCAAACAGGTGTAATCCCAGAAAAAAAAATAAAGATGACTCATCACTGGTTTCAATTTATTGACTACACACATGTCACCTGGGCCCATAGTCACCTCTGTGCTAGAGAGAAGCATAACAATGAATTATAATAAAACATCTTTTCTACATTTCTCAGAAGCATGCTTTTAAAAATGATCCAAGAAAAGTCTTAAGTAACTTCTTAATGAGATTACAAACTTTGAAAATTACAGGTAGGGAAATACTAACTGGGGAAACAGCAGAGTGAGGTGTATTAACCTTCTATTAGTGGAGGATTATTAATAAGCTACGGATGTGAATCAGATTCCTTCCCCCCACCCCCACCCCCCCACCCCCGGAACCCCATCGCCCCTAAGGCTTTACTTAGAAATTTTTTTCAAATAAGTTGTAATGTCAGTTGAGGAAAAAGTTGATGTCCGATTCAAAACATGCGATGATAATGAAAAATGTTAAGAAAAGGGAAATGTGAATGCTGATTAAGTCCATGTCTTTACTCCGGGCAGCATATGATAAAAGTTTAAACATGTAAATATGGCACAGATGGTTCAGATTGCAAGGAAGCATTTTCATTTGAGGCAACTGGTATTCATTAAATCAAATCCCCCTCATAATTTAACACCCAAATTCATTTCTTCTTTTATTGTAGGCACTTGACGAAGGGAATTTTCTTGCAAAGGTATCAGCTACTGCATGGTAAGTTGTTATATACTAATATGAAAACTTCTAGTTAGAATACCACAAATGTTATTTAATTAGCCTTGGTTACTATGTTTCCTTAATAAAAATTGTGCTGCAAGTATTTATACATGCCAATGTGGTTGTGCAAACATTCCTTCCTTGATGTTAACACTTCACAATATACTAACTGAGCATAGTTGTCTCTGCAAGAAAGGCTCGTAATCTCAGCCCAATGAATCTTGGAGAGCTCATCTTTGTTTTCTGACCACCTTCCACAGTCTGAGTGTGATTCAAGATATGAGACATCAGCTTGATCACATTATGTCCAGACCTGACGAAATCTTGGAGAAAAAGGTTGGAGTCTCTACCTTCTTAGATTCCTACCTAGGAATACCAAGTCTTCTCTATTATTTAATTCCATCTTCTAGAGCTCTTACTTTATTTATATCTCATTATGCCTCTGGCCCCTGTTTTCTCCATTTCAACTTGAAAATTGCCTCTTGGACTTCCATTTGGATTAATCCAAAAGCAGTTAAACATTATGTTGAGTAAATTCCAAGGTTCCCACAGTATTAGTAGGTGTGTTGTTTCTAAGTCAAACGTCTTCCTAATTCATATTTCCATTTTTGCTTTTCTCAGGGTTTTCCAGGTGCAGAGCAGAAGCAATAAAAAAAAGAATTTGTATAGATACTTGGGCAAGATGTGGCATCTTTGGGAAAACATATTAAATCTGAAAAGTATACATGGCTTTCATGCTGATTGGCTCCATATGCTTACTGCTTCTATCTGTGAATACTTTCATAACTGAGATCAGCATCACTCTGACCTATCAAAGAAATAGAGATAATGCAGACTGGACTATAAGGTATAGATACAGACATATAGAAAGAGAGACTCTATAGCAGTGGTTCTCAACCTTTCTAATGCTGTGACCCTTTAATACTCGTATATGGGTGTATCCGCATGTGGGTGGACCCGCCTGGAGATGGATAAAGGAATGGTGTCTTGCTTCCTAAGGCCATCGAAAATATGTGAAAGGGTCTCATTAGACCCCCAAAGGGGTCATGACCCATAGGTTGAGAACCACTGCTCTATAGCCTTATTCTATACTCCACACCATTATTTAAAATCTTGGGGTGAAGATAGTGGTCTTCCTTTTTTTTCTTGGGGGAGGTGGTAGTATCCTACCTCCCAGTATGGAAACTCCTTCCACCAATTCAACTCTTAGAGAATTCCTGAAATCCTGAAAAGCAAAGCAATTCCTCATGTTCATATGACTATTATGTGGTAGTCAGGATTGATGCCATATCTTCCTGACTTTAAAATTGGACCACTGTCCACTCTACCGTGAGGCTTCTCTTCAAACAGATGAAGCATAATCATTCAGAAGATGCTAAGTTATGTTTTCCATTCCTGCTGTGATAGTAGTCATGTTACATTAGAAAAGTCACTTCAGTTCCACATGAACTACTTTTTTCATCTTCTTAGAGAAGCTTGGGTGTAGATCATCTCTCAAATTCCTTTCTACTCTAGAGCCTATGGTTATAAGTTTTTCTGTTGAAGGTAGAATAGTAATAAATGGTTTTATGATGCAATAAAAGGTTTAGAATAAACATTTTAAAAAAAGAATCCCAAAGAATAACAAAGCCAAAAATAGAATATCTGGTCCAAAGCCCTCATTTTATTGAGGAGGGATCTGAAACACAGAAAAAGGAAATAATGAGGGAGACTAAACATTTTGATGAATTGGAAATGGAAGTTAAAAGTAATATAAAGTTTTCTTTTTTTGAGATAACTTACACAGGGTCTTGCCTTAAAACGAACCTTTTCGTGTACAAGATGGAGACCTAAGACTCTTTGGACCATAGAGGAGGGAAGCATGTCAGACCAAGGTCCCAGCACACTCCACAAAGATAAATACCCAACACACGTATCTGGATACCAAATTCACTAAGCTAGAGTATCACTACAATTTCCGAGCAAATTCCTTGAATCTGCATACACTGATTTATTTTGCAGAAAACCCAATCCCAAATTTATAGTTGATACCTGTATAGTGATGACTAAATTAAGCAGCTGTTTTGGTGTTGAGCAAATATATACTCAGAAAGTTAATGACCATAGGTAGTTAACCCAACTGCCCCAAGACTTGCAAACTGATCCAAATTTGGAGGTGGGCAATTGCATTTGAGAAGCTTAGGATGAAACAAAAACCAGAAGTTTGTAGGAAGCAGGTCTTGAAAAGTAATGAATGAAAAACAGAGCTGCTCCTTTAGGGGGGAAGTGGAACATCCTGAAAGACAAAGCCAATGCCTGAAGAATACATCTTCTTCAGAGAACTCGCAAAGTGAGGAAACATGATCCTGTGGTAATTGCAGAACATTTTGTTCTGCATCTCAAGTAAAATTATTTAACAAAGAGTCCTGAGTCAGGATAAATAACTCTTTGGGCCTTAGCATGATGAAATGAATAGGATCATAATTTATGTGATTGGGATTTTATAGGATGTCAGTTTTTCAAAGCACAAGGAAAGCCCAGGGTTCAGCAAACAGGGGGCATGGGCTTTCCTGATTTTGATTTCTTAAGCCAAGGAAGGCATTGGGGAAATGTGCTGAGATCAAAGAGTTCTCAACATTTGCTCTAGCACTTTATACTTTACAGATTGCTTTCCCATACATACCTCTTCTCATTTGATCTTCACAACAAGTACACGATATAATTGGAAGAGAATGAATAAAGAGGAAATAAGATCCCATTCAACTATTTGCATTTGAGGTTGTGTTACAATGAGTATAAACCTGCCACCCTCAAAAGAATAGTAATTTTTAGGACCCTTCTATTTTTACAGTAGTTTAGGATTTACAAACAACTTCATCATTAAGAGCCTTGAGGTTAATCCCAAGGGTGTGATAGGCCTTCATAGGATATACCTTCAACTATAGGTTTCCAACTGAATGATAAGAAGGAACTGAGAATTCAGTGCATTATTTGGGCACCAGGAACACAAAAATGCATAAATTGTGTTGTCTTGTGTAGGTAGACAAGGGTTACTCAGAATCATCTTCATGGTATGATTAAAAAAAAAAAACAAAGTAGATCTTCTCGGCAAAAATCTCAATCCTTTGATTATTGGGACTAAATTCAGTTCACTGTGGAGGGTGATTTCCAGAGGCTATATTTATCAATTCTTAGAAATTCATCAGGAATTTTTAGAAATAATTTAGAAATTAGGAGTGCAAATGGATACACTGATGTGGGTTCCTAAATTCATAACATTTATAGCTCTTCCAAAGTAGAATTTGTTGAACCAGGGGCCAGCGGGTTCCCTGTGACTGGAAGTCTTTGAGCACATGGTAGATAAATATTGACTAAATATGATGTATGCTAGATTCTTTTTTCTAGGACAGTTTAGGGTTTAGGTAGCCTACTAGACCCTTCCTAATTCAGATCATGTGATTCTGAGCAGGGTTGTGGGTATCAAAAGAGGTAACATGCAAAACACTTTGTAATCCCTAAAACATCACACAAATGCTACCCATTATTGTAACAAATTATTAAATTATAAACAAGGCAGTAGAGTGTAGTAGAAAGAGAACTGCATCAGAAGATGAGTTCCAAGGGTGAGAAACTCACAGCCTCAAGGCCACATGTGACCCTCTAGGTCCTCAAGTGCGGCCCTCTGACTGAGTCCAAACTTCACAGAGCAAATCCCCTTAATAAAAGGAGTAGGTCACTTAGCCTTACTGATCTCACTGTGCCTGCATTAGTGGAGGTATCCTGCACAGTGATGAAAGCACAGGTACAAATAAAAGGAGCATAATATAAACATTACAGATTTCATTGAATTGCTTTGGGGAAAGAACTTTGGAAACCTTGGGATAGGATATACGTGAGATATTATTTTAAGGAAAAACCATGAACTCTGGAGATTTTGCAAATAATTAGAAAACCAATAACTATGAACCTTTAAAAATTAATCTTTGCAGTAACGTGGATATTTTCCTTTTTGGTCACAGTAAAGAAATCCAAAGAAAAATTTCTTACCCTTCTAAAATGTTGCATTTCTCGACACATTTCTTATGACGGCTCACATAGCGGCAGGACAGACAGTGGCTTGGCTTGGGTCCCCAGCAACCATCAGATGAGCACAACTCATGACAAACATGGCCCAGAGTCCCTGAGGAAGACAAAGTAAGTTTCAGGGGAGTGGCTCGAGTACCCCCGCTGCCTTAGGGTATGAATCCTCTGGCTTCTGTATTGTGCAATGTTTCACAGAATCTCAAAATCGAAAAGAGTCCCTTTAGTCCAAAATATCTGTCGCTTATAGCCTGTGTGACCTTGAGCAAATCCACTTAAATTTCTCGTGCCTCAGTTTCCTGATCTTTAAAATGAGGGGGTTGTATTAATGGCTTCAGATCTTTTCCAACCATTAGTTGAATCTCCAATATGTGGACATCCAGTTTCAACATGTAGGCCTTCAGTGAGGAAGTTAACTCTCTCCAGAGGCAGCATAGTCCATGTTCTGACAATTCTAATGACCAGTAACAACATTTATATAGAGTCTACTGTTTGCCAGGAACTGTGCCAAGAGCTTTACAAACATTATTTCATAGGTTCCTCACAACAACCCTGGGAGATAAGTACTAAAGTTATTAGTATTTTACATTTGAGGAAAAACTGAGACAAATGGAATAAGTGACTTGCCCAAGGTCACACACCTAGTAAGTGTCTGAGGGACCCAGGTCTTCCTGATTCCAGGTCCAGTGCTCTATCTACGGGGTCATTCCACTGCCATTACATAGTTTTTCCTTATGCCAACCACAAATATTCCCCTTTGCAACCCATTCCTGCTACTGAGAGCATGCTGAACAAATATAATCCCATTTCCAAAAGATAGCCCTCCAAATGTTTATGAAAGTTAAAGCTTTTTCGGGCTTATCCGCATACGATGTGGTATTCTTTCTTTCCTCACCACCAGCTCTTAGTGTAGCTTTTCTCTGCTGTTCCTGAACTATGCTGCCCAGAATTGTGTACAATACCCCAAACATGCACTGACCATAGCAGAAGGTGGCAGAACTATTACAGCTACATAATACAGTGGAAATATATTACAGACCAGGTAGGTGGCGCAGGTGATGGAGTGCTGTGTGTGGGGTTAGGAAGACCTGACTTCAAATCCTGACTTAGACACTGACCAGTTGTGTGACCCTGGACAGGTCACTTAACCTGCCTCAGCCTCAGTTCTCTCATCTGAAATGCTAGTTGTATTTGTTGTCGTCAGCAGCAGCAGCAGCAGCATTTTATTAGTAGCATTAGTATGATTACACCCACTATCTTCAAACAGACTTTAAATACGTTGAGGGTTTTAGTCAGAGGGCAGTCAGTTCCCCATGACTAGAAAGCTTGGTACAGAGGCCAGATGATTGCTTGCTTTTTGACTATTACACTTTGGACTTGTCTCACCTTGTAGTCTACTAAAAGACTCCCTGCTTGCTAGCTGTGTGACCTTGGGCAAGTCACTTAACCCCAATTGCCTTGCCTTCCCCCCTCCAAAAAATAAAAAGACTCCCTTTTTCAGCAAAATTGTGATCTCCGGCTGTAATTTCTACCTTCTCCACTTATAATGTTGAATTTTTATCTTGTATCATAGGGTATGCTCATGTGTTACCATGTGTGTGATGAGGACTTAGGAAATAGGAAATCCTGAAAACTGGTCATGCAAAATGCTACTCATTTTCCACTTGAGAATCTTAGTTTATTTTTTATATCAAAATAATATTGTTTGGGAAAGCAGAGAAGGGTAGAGGTTATTGGAATCATGGTGGTAACCAGGGATTGTTCTCTTCTACATACTGAAGGTTAAAGGACAGCTTCTCATATCTAAAGGTAGAACAACAGTAACAATAATGGATATATTTTAATAGAAATATTTTAAATCGGAAGGTAGACTGTTGTGTAGAAATGACTGCATTCACGCCTTCACTTTGAATGTTGATTATTTTCATCACTGAAAAGTCATTGTTAGATAAATTCAATTGAGGTAACAATTATTAAAACAGTTCTAGTCTGGATCACATAAATGAATGGATAAGCTAGGACCAGGGATTCCCTGGTTTGCTTCCTTCTTGCTTAAAGGCTGAAGATGGTTTAGGCATCTAAGGGAGGACAATTGCTTTGTTTGACTCATAGCCAATTAATCATCTGTACGATTATAGAATCTCAGAGTTGGAAAGGACTTCAGAAGCCATCCAATTACCTCCATTTCTGAACAAGAATTGCCTCTACAATGCCCTTGACTAGCAGCTATTCAGCCTCCCGTTGAAGACCTCCAGTGAAGGGAAGCCCACCAAGACAGACAACTGTAATGGTGAGAGAGTTTGCCCTAAAAGCAGACGGCAGGGATTGATCACTTACGGCACTCTCTTTCATCTCGGTTGTTCGTGATTTTGGTTTTCTGACTTTTTGTTCCAAACAGTTTGTTCCAGTTTATTGTGTTTGCATAGCAGAGTTGTCTGTTTTTCGAGATAATGACATCACCATCACTGATTTCCTTGAGGGAGCGTAAGCCCAAGGAAGTTATGTCCACGCCAACAACAGCAAGAGAAAACTGACCACTGAAATGAAGAGAGAAAAAAAACAACACTGTGATACATAATTATAAATCAGTCATGAGAAAAGGAAATGCTAAGGGAAGAAAACAACAACATAGCATTGCTGAGAAACAACTTGGTTTTCAAGGAGACCCTGTTCTTCTACTCTCCACCCCCAGGTTTACACACATTACAATAAGAACTAGATTGTTGTGAGGCATGCACTCTGGCTTTTGGAGACTGTAGGAAATGGGCATTTTCTAGAATAGCTGTGAAAGGCTTTATTATCTTTGCCTAAGAAAGGGAGAATTTTCTGATCTTTTAAAAATCTAAATAGGAACCCCAGGATAACTCTACCTGGGGGATGGTGATTGGGCTAACTGCATGTCAGTGAATTATGACTTCATTGAAAAGGACTCAGTTGATAAAGGCTTGATGGGTGACCCCTCCCAGGAGAGTTAGACTCTTCCTGGAATATTTTAAAGTAATGGAGAGATAATCTTGGAATGACATATGGGAGAGTTGGTAATTTTGCATAGAGATTGCTGCCCATAGTCCTCTCAAGGGGCACTAATTAGGTGATTGACTACTCTGCTATTTCTTAGGGTTATAAAAAAATAGAAATTGATTAGAGAAAATTTCTGGTAGAATAAATAATTCTCTATAAAAACTAATGGTCTCTTTGAATAAAATTGCCTCCTTATGCAGATTGGACTATTCTCTGGAGGATCTGATCATGATTGTGGGAGACTAATTTCATTATCAAGATTTGTTCTTCTTTTATTTTGAATGGTGGTTCAGTGATTAGAAAGAGTAATAGATAATGATATTCTTCTACAGTTAGTAGGCACTTTAGAAATGACTCTTATTATTTTATAGAAGATTCTGAGTATCAGAAAAGGGAAACGATGTGCTCAGATGTATAAGTAGTTAATCTGCTTTCAAGGTATTCTAAGGTAGAGATTTTTAGCCTGGTGGTCATGGATAGATTTCAGAGGGTCCCTGAACTTGAATGGGAATTTTTTTTCTTTTTTCACTAAACTTTAACTGAAATTTAGCATTTTTTTTTCAATTATGACTGTAGGTATCCAGAAAAGGGGTCCCCAGACTTCATTAGCCTACCAAAGAGGCCCGTAACACAAAAAAGGTTAAGAATCTCTGATCTAAGTTAAGTCCCAGTCAACTCAAGGGATAACAAAGAACTCTCAAAAATTGGTTTTCTTCAACTAAGAAAACCAAAACACATTTTTAGGAAAGCAGAGGAGAAAGCAAATCACAGTGCCAAACCCAAAGCGGTAAGTGATCCCCTCTTCTCCACCCAAAGCATAGGAAATTTGTGGGGAAGGCATCAACCAAATTACAATCAACAAATCAACTCGATTGCAGCCTCTGGAGAGTCTCCCACATTGGAGGCCTTTAAGAAAAGGCCAGATAAGCATTGTTGAGTATGTGGTGGAAGGCGTTCTTCCCGTGAGTGGGGAAAGGGAATTGTGCCAAGGAGTTAAGCCAAACAGCACAGGTTGGAAAAGAGAGCTTACAGGGTCTTTCCTGGGAATGTTCCCATCTCCCAAGTGCACCATGGATGGCTTGAAGAGCTCTCTCAAATGCCACACTCCTGGAGGTCTAACAAGAAGCAGTGAAACTATAACATCCTGAGACTGAAGAGTCACTGCTTGGCCACCCTGACTGTTAATGTCAGCAGCTCCTACCCATCTCCCACCATGGGAAAGGATGGATGTTTTGATTTTCTCATGAGCAATTTTTCTCAGTATTGGTATAGTCCCACCAGCCACACCATTTTGGTTAAAAATTGTCTCCTGGCATCTAGCCTTCTGTCTGTGGATTCTAATATCAGCACAACAGAGAAGGCAATTCAGCAAACCCATAGGTGAACCACAATCTTTGCAACTTTTAAAAAAGTAGCCCTATTATCTTTCTCTCCCCCCCCCCCCATTGATTTGTTTAGTTCATTCGATAAGCTTCTATTAAAGGCCTTTGATGTGCCAATCACTGTGCTAGGCACTGAGAATATAAACATATACAAAATTATTGGATGGGCCATTTGAAATCACTGAATGCAAAGTGTGGGTGGAGTGGTTAGTGGGAAGCAGGAAAGCCCTGTGTTCCTTGGAGATTGGGTGCCCATAGCTCAAGCACAAGCAGGTGAGGTGTTCCAGAGCTATCTGGTACTGGAGAGCAAAAACTGGCTCCTGAAAGGTAGGGCACTCCAAATCAGTGACTCATCACAGTGTGCATCCTGTAAATTGGATGTCCTTAGTTTGCCCCATCTCCAGTCACCATGAGAAGACTTCAAGCATAGCCTGAAACCAGGCCTCTGGGAAGTGGGCCTGGCAAGGAGTCACCCAGACAGACCTTTGGGATGTGAGTCGATCTGTTATTCTGAGGGAATATACCAAGAGGCCTATTGCATATGATGATTCTTTGAAGCTATGTGAATTTACACTGGGTAAGAACCGTGTGCCTTCACCTAAGGGGTACCTTCTGGGCTTAGCTCAGGTGCCACCTAACACTGAATGGCCTTTCCCAATCCCTCCAGCTGTTAGTGTTCTCTCCACCCACCAGAAATTACTTTGTATATTCTTGCCATATATTTTCTATTTGCTTATCTGGTTCACATTGTATGTCCTGAATAGAATGTCTGCTCCTTACCTCAGGGGCAAGGCATTTCTAGTTTTTATTTCTGGATCTTCAGGGCATATCACCGAACATAGTGGGGATCTTAAACATAGTAGGTACTCAATAAATAATTATGGCATTAAATAAATTGAATAAATTCTGGCCAAAGGGAGCCTTTTTGGAGATCCAGACAAACTATATTTGAGTACCAAGAGGTGTGACTATTTTGTATTCCAAGCCGGCTTTTACCAGTCTTGGATTTGCTTGGTTATTATGCAGGCTAATATATTATATTACACAATTATAAGTCTAATTATGTAAAACAGCTCTAATAATGAGGGTGATTGTACTTAGCAAAGCCAAGCCCTCTTCCTATATCCCTCCATACTGGTTATATTGTTTATTTAATAATCAATTTATAATTTAATTATTATTTAATAATTTCTGTTTAGTTGTTATAGTTGACAAAGCCAAAAATAGCTATATTATAAACTGGTCAGATTTCACTCTCAAAGCTAATGGGAGTTTCCTGGATAATTCAAACAAATTCCAATACCCAGCTTTACCTGAATTATCTGACTAATTTCCACAGCCTTCTCCTTGCTGAACCCCTAAAGATCTGGCCTCTGGAATGGATGAGGTTGAGTCCTGTCTCTCGTTGACTTAGATATTAAGGCACAATCGTGGTTAGGATTGCTGTCTACTTACTGTTGCTTTGTTCGGCCTCGTATAATTTCCAGATGTTCAAAAGCATGGAGGTCAGTCATGTTTTCAGGCCAAGCCTGAATCAGCAAAAATCCTGAAAGTCAATATGTTTCATAGGATCATAGATTCAGAGTTAGCTAAAGTAGTCCCCAAGGGAATACAGTTATTCCTACAAACATCCATTAACAAAATAGAGAAAGAGCTGATGAACTAAAAATGCATTTAAAAATTAGGAAGCCAAATAAACCTAAAAGAGGATATATTTAAAAATTAGAGGAGAAATAGACAAACTGGAAACCAAAAAAAAAATTATAGAAATGAAATATAAACTAAAAGCTTGTTATTTGAAAGGACTAATAAAATAAATCCATAAGCCTTGAGTCAATTTGATTAAAAAGAAGAGGGGGGAAATTTAAATCAACAAAACAGAAAGTGCTTTACAGATCATGTAATTGCCTCAGAAATAAACCAGTTAAAAGTTGATATTGTCACATATTTATCTGGTTCTGCCATGAAATTGGAACTTGAGGACTAAATGCCAAAACAGTAGTTTGGACCTTGTCCCTCTGTAAGTACAGGGCCTATGTGAAACTACAACATAGACAAAATCCGTTCAATGACTTTTCTGTGGATCCCTCTCCAATCTGAGATGGTCTTGTTGCTTTGCCCATTAAAGTATACCCTCTGATAATCATGCTTGAAAAAAATCACCATTCATCTCTTCCCCTTGCCTTATTGTAACTTAATTCCCTCAAGGAGGATAGACAATGACATCTTCACTCTGACTTCAGAAAATATGGACAAGGGTCAAAAATGTTGGAAAAACTGACAATTTACTCTTTTGGAATCTAATTACAGGACTGTTCTGAATGTAGTCCTGTTTCTCTTAAGCAAAACAGAAAGAGGGCTGAGATGAGGCAGAGACCTATGGGAAACAATCTAAACTAGGGGTAAGGATATGAATCGCTACTTTTTTTTAACTTAAAGAAATTCATTTTAAATAATGAAATCTCAACTGAATATTGTTTGAGGATTAAGTTCCTTTTTAGTGCATCTCAGATTATACCACTGGTCATATACATTTATATAGATATATTTAACTACTGAACCCCAATGCCATAAGGGTGGTAGAAGCTCTGATTTCTAGTCATAGCCCTTTCACTGACTTAACCATGTGACCCTGGGAAAGGTCACTTTCCTTCTCTGAGTCTGTTTCTCTTCTAAACAATGAGGGATTTTGTAGTAGGTGACCTCTACGCTTGATTCCAGGGCTAACACTATCTGATTCTTTGGGGTTTTGTACAAACCTGATATTTCCTTCACAGTCCTGAGAATATTCAGTTCTTTGGGATCAAGAGGTGGAGTATTCGTGAAGGAATCACTGAAATAAACATAGAAACTTATCATTCAGTGATCACAGACCCAATAGAAGCAGCACACTTTCTCTGGGCATTCCCTCTTCACAAACTTCTTACCCTTTAAATGCAACAGGCAAGATATGCAGATCGCCACTGATGGTGGTACAATTCTGGAATTGTCTGATGTTGGTTGCATTGATGGAGAGAACATCTTTAAATTCACCAATTCCTATTCCATTGCAAACTAAGAGGAGAACAGAGAAGATTATTTGATCCAGGTTTCTAGAATGAATAACTTTCCAGATGAACTTCAAAATGTCTCCCTCATTGTGCAAAATAACCCTCACTTAGTTTTACTGTCAGTGGATTACTGATCACTACCATTTAAATTCCATTCAGATGGGGGACGAATACATCCTTGGGCCATATAGGAGAGATTCAGTTCAACAATTTATTCATTTCAACATTGCAAAATTCATCTGCTAACCACTCACTCTGGCTCTTCCAGGCCAGCAAAATAGGATGAGTAAGGCAGCTGAGCATCTCACTAAATTCTGTGTGTGTGTGTGTGTGTGTGTGTGCCTCATCTTCTCCCTCTTCCATCACAACCAGTGAGAAAAGAGTATTAGATTAATGTTCTAGACACCAGTGTGATGTGGGACTATTTGTTTCACCTCCCTGGGTGGGTCTCAGTTTTCTCCTTTGTAAAATGAAGACGTTAATTCTGGGATAGCTGCCAATCCAAGGAAGTGTTTAGGGTTATGGACTCCTTTCAGGTTTCCTCCTTTGCTCAGTAACAGCAGCTGGTTATTATACACTTTTATAACAGTGGCCCTTTCATGCATTTATTAACAAGCAATTATTAATAGCACCATAAAATACCATTACTAGGCACTAGGGATGGAAGGAAGAAAGGGAAAGAAAAGGAAAAGAAGGAAGGGAGGGAGAAAGAAAAAAGTAGAGGGAAGGAAGGAAAAGGAAGAAGGGAGGAGGAAGAAATGTGACATATATGGGCATATCTATATTTATGCTCATGAATACACAAATCCATACATTTATATGTATGTACATACATACAAACACACGTTTATGTAAGAGAAAGAGACAGAGACAGACATAATATAAAGTCTGTCCAGATCTGCCTTAGTGCGGTAACAGTTTGTGTACTGGGTCCCTTTAGTAGTTTGGTGAAGTCAGTAGACTTTGTCTTAGAATGATGCTTTTAAATTTATAAAATAAATATACCAGATTATTTTTGAAAAAGGATGTATTGACATACAGTTGCAAGATATTTCTTAAAAATTCATGTATCCCCTAAAATTTATTCACAATGCTTAGGGGTCCATGGAGTCCATGGTGTAGACAGTACCAATTAAGTGCCCCAGGTAACCATCTCCAATAATCATGGACCCATAGATTTAGAACCATAAAGCATTTTGGAAGCAATCAAATCAAACATCTGTGAGGGGTTGAGGATGACAGATGAGGAAACTGAGGCTGCTAGGGTTTAAATGACCTGCCCAGGTTAACTCATTTGAAGCAGGTCTTCTTGACTTTGAATCTAATATATAACTACTCTAATACCTAGCTGCCTTCACAGAGGTAGGTTGTGATGTCTTGGTGGAAGGAATTTCCACATTGAGAATAGACAAAAATCACTAAGGTTGATAGAATCACAGATTTTGTTGCTACTTTACACATATACACACATACAACCTTCCTGTTAGATAATTTGGGAAAAGAAAAATTTGGGACCCTCCTGTGGGAAACATCTGTTTCCCAAATCCTCTATATCTCTAATCCAATATTTTCTTCCATAGCCTGCCACATGCCGAATGGCCCTGCACCTCTTCTCGTGGCCTTGAGATAGCATCCTAGAATGCAGAAGGAGTACTGAGTGGAAACAGAGTACTGTGGAAACAGAGCATTGTGATATAATGGAAGATGAAAGGCTTTTTAAAATTTTTTTCTTCCCTCTCCCCACTTAATAGTATTTTATTTTACATCCCAATGACATGTAAAGATAGTTTTCAACATTAACTTTTGTAAGATTTTGAGTTCCAGATTTTTCTCCCTCCCTTCCTCTCCTCCCTAAGACAGCAAGCAATCTCATATAGGTTATACATGTATAATCATATTAGACATATTTCTATATTAGTCATGTTTTGAAAGAAGAATCAGAACAAAAGGAAAAAACCATGAAAAAGAAAAAAATAAAGAAAAAAGTGAAAATAATATGCTTTTATCTGTATTCAGACTTCATCCTTCTTTCTCTGGATGTGGATAGCATTTTCAATCATGAGTCTTTTGGAATTGTCCTGAATCACTGTATTTCTGAGAAAAGCTAAGTCAATCATAGTTGATCATCACACAATGTTGCTATTACAGTGTATAATGTTCTCCTGGTTCTGCTCAGTTCACTCAGCATCAGTTCATGTAAGTCTTTCTAGGTTTTTCTGAAATCCACCTACTCATCATTTCTTATAGCACAGTAGTATTCCATGACATTCATATACTACAACTTGTTGAGTCATTCCCCAGTTGAAGGGCATCCCCTCAATTTGTAGTTCTTTACCACCACAAAAAGAACTGCTTTAAATATTTTTGTGCATGTGGGTCCTTTTCCCTCTTTCATGATGTCTTTGGGATACAGATCTGGTAGTCATATTGCTGGGTCAAAGGTTATGTACAGTTTTTATAGCCTATAAGGCATAATTTCAAACTGCTCTCCAGAATGGTTGAATCAGTTTGTAATTTCACCAACAGTGCATTAGTGTTCCAATTTCCCCCCATCTTCTCTAACATTTGTAATTTTCCTTTTCTGCCATATTAGCCAATCTGATAGGTGTTAGGTGTTACCTCAGAGTTGTTTTAATTTGCATTTCTTTAATTAACAGTGATTTTGGGCATTTTAAAATATGACTATAGTTAGCTTTAATTTCTTCATCTGAAAACTGCTGTTCATATCCTTTAACTATTTATCTATTGGGGAATGACTTGTGTTTTTATACATTTGACTCAGTTTTATATATATTTTAGAAATAAGAATTTTTATCAACAACACTGGCTATAAAAATTGTTTCCTAGCTTTCTGCTTTCCTTCTAATCTTGGTCACATTGACTTTCTTTGTACAAAACCTTTTTAGTTTAATGTAATCAGATTCATCCATTTTGTATTTCATAATGTTCTCTATCTTTTGTTTGGCCATAAATTCTTTCCTTCTTCATAGATCTGACAGGTAAACTATTCCCTGCTCTCCTAATGCTTATGGTATCACCCTTTATGTCTAAATCATGTACCCGTTTTGACCTTATCTTGGTATACAGTGTAAAGTGTTGGTTTATGCCTAATTTCTGCCATGCTATTTTCTAGTTTTCCCAGAAGTTTACTCCTTCTAACTGCCCTAATAGAGATACAGTTCTCAAGAGTT
Organism: Pseudochirops corinnae; assembly: GCA_028646515.1. Taxonomy (NCBI): domain Eukaryota; kingdom Metazoa; phylum Chordata; class Mammalia; order Diprotodontia; family Pseudocheiridae; genus Pseudochirops; species Pseudochirops corinnae. Next base: position 55,474,630 of record CM053590.1, on the reverse strand, counting down.
ACAAGTATCATCTTCCCACATAGGGATGTAAACAGTTTAACCTTCTTGAATAACATGTTGGGTTTTTTTTTTTACTTTTCTTTCCTGTTTACTTTTTTATGCTTCTCTTGAGTCTTATATTTGGAGATCAAATTTTCTTTTCAGCTCTGGTCTTTTCATTAGGAATACTTGAAAGTCCCCTATTATGCTCAACTTTGTTGAGCAATTTATTCTTAGTTGTAATCCAAGTTCCTTTGCCTTCCAGAACACCATATTCCAAGCCCTCCAATTCTTTAATGTAGAAGCTGCTAAATCCTGTATAATCCTGACTATGACTCCCTGATATTTGAATTGTTTCTTTTTGACTGCTTGCAGTATTTTCTCTTTAACCTGATAATTCTGGAATTTGGCTCCAATATTTCTTGGAATTTTCATTTTGGGATCTCTTTCAGGGGATGATGAGTGGATTCTTTCAATTACTCTTTTGCCCTCTGGTTCTAGGATTTCAGGGTAGTTTTCCTTGGTAATTTCTTAAAAGATGCTATCCAGCCTCTTTTTTTTGACATGGATTTCCAGTAGCCCTGTAATTCCTAAATTATCTCTCCTAGATCTATTTTTCCAGGTCTTGAAGTATTTTACATTTTCTTCTATTTTTTCATTCTTTTGATTTTGTTTAACTGATTTTTGATGTCTCATAGCTTGTACTTGTCCAATTCTAATTTTTAAGGAATTTATTTTCTTCAGTTAGCTTTTGTATCTTCTTTTCCATTTGGCCAATTCTACTTTTTAAGTAGTTGTTTTCTTCATTGCACTCACCCCCACCCCTGCCCCAATTTGGTCAAGTGAAATTTTTAAGGAAATGTTTTCTTCAATCGATTTTTGTCCTTCCTTTTCCAACCTGTTGATTCTCACTTGCCTACCTCTCATTTCTTTTCCCACTTTTTCTTCTACCTCTCTTAATTGATCTGGAAAATCCTTTTTGAGTTCTTCCAAAAAGGCTTTTTGGACTTGAAACCAATTCATATTCTCCTTTGAGATTTTGCATGTAGGCATTTTGACATTGTTGTCCTCTTCTGAGTTTGTGTTTTGATCTTCCCTGTTACCATAGTAGCTTTCTATGGTCAGCTCTTTTCCATTTTTTGCTCATTTTTTAGCCTCTTTCATGACTTTTAAAGTTGAGTTCTCCTGCTGGAACACAGGAGGCACTGTCCTGAACTTCTTTTTTTTTTTTTTGACATTAAAAAAGGATTTTTTTCCTTTTAATTGTGGGGCAGAGGGTGCATATAATATAAAAAAAAAAATCAAAAGCTTATCTGACATACATTTGTATTTTCTTTCCCTAGCTGTCAAATTGTAAGCCTGGAGTTCATTTGTATGTTCTAAGGGCCTGGGTCTATTCATGCAACTAGGGGTAGCTATATGGGAATATCTCAAAAGTGACCACTCAGGATACTGCAACGGATCAGGACTGGGAGGATGTCCTTAGAGTCGGTTCATTTCTTCCCCTTCTGCTTCATGTGTACAACAAAACAGTCATTGCATGAGATGGTCAGCCTGGCAATTAGTGAAAAGAAACTCTGGAAACCCACTTTGCCATCTCAGCACTGGTCCAGGTCTTCCATAATCTTGTCTACAGCTAAATGGTCTTTCTTGTTTTCCAAGAATCCGGGGAAATCTTTTTCCATGAGAACCCTTAGATCTTCTTTCGTTAAGTAGCCTTTGTCTCCAGCAAACTTGTAAAACGTAAACATCATAGTTTCCATGGCGTGTTCCATTTGAGATGGCATCTTGGCAGAGTCTTCTGAAACCTTGCTTAAGCAAGAAGCAGCAGCTGAGCGTGAACAGAACGAGTAGACTGCTTGTCCTGAGCTTCTTGTGCTGGAAGTTAGGGACCTGGTCATTGGCTTTCTGTGCTGGGTCTTCAGGTGCTGGTAGCTTCCCTGTTGAGCTGTGGTGGCTCAGCCTACTCATGCCTGTTGTGCTGGGATTCCGGGGCTGGCAATTTGCCTTCTACACTGGGGTTGGAGGCCTTACAGGTAGGTGCTGTGCCACTGGTCTGCTGAGCTAGGATCAACAGGCCTCAGTTGCTAATCTGTGCTATGGCTAAGAGCCTCCTGCTGGCTTGCCTGGACATTGTGCTGTGCTGTGCTCCTGTTTTACCCAATTGAAAAAGAACTTTCTTGACATCTTTCTAAGTTATCTTGAGCTAGAAAATTATTTCATTCCATCTTTTGGTAGGTTCTGTCACTCCAGAATCCATTTAGAGGCTTGATTTAAAGTTGTTTCCTAGGGAAACTGGGGAGAGGTCAGGCAACTTCCTGGCTTTTCTCTGCCAGCTTGGCTCTGCCTCAGGCTTATTCAAAATTAAGGAAAAAAGCCATCTCTCATTTTGTGCTTCCTTCCCAGTGAAAATGATTGACAATTTTCTATCTTAATGCAGATTAATTCTTTCCTTGTCTCACTCTCTTAGATCAGGTCTTATTTTCAAGTTCTAAGGTCTTTTCCCCAGGTAGGTAAGTGCCCAGAGCTTTCCTGAAGGCTTCACATTTGCAGGGAGAGGCTCTTTTCCCCAATTCTTTAATGACATTCATCCCTCAATTTCTGCTGCTCTTCTCCCTCCCACCCCTCCAGACTTATCTCCAAATACCTATCTTTGGCTATTCTCTGCCCTTGTTTTTAATATTCCCAAATAAATTCTATCCTGCATCATATGAAGTTCATACATAAGACTTTTGGCACTGAGATTCCCATGCTAACAGGGTTAGTGATCTTGAATTTTGAGTTTTTATTCCCAAGGAACAGAGAAGGCACTTAATATATATATACTTGTTGAATTGCACTGAAAATAGTCACCAAATTATGGTATATGCATATGATGATGCCTTAAGAAATGATGAAAAGTATTGTCTCCAAGAAACCTGGGAAGACCCCAGCTGACCTAGGAAGTAAAGGTCAAGAATAACAAAGATGGACCTTTCTGGTCTCCTGTAGCTTTCTTACCTTTGCTACATGGACCTTCACATTTTTTACATTTTCGGACACCATCTTCTTCCACTTCATAAGTCTCGGCATTACAGGAGCGAACACAAGAACCATGGTCTGTCACCACATAGTTATCTAAGGAAGAGGGAAAGAAAAAAGAGTCATGGAACAGAGCTGGTTGTTTGTGGAATGAGTTCAATAGTCCTCTCTTATTCTACAACATCCAAGTTGTGGAATGGACACAATGCTTTCCCCTTGTTATTTACTTTGTATGTAAAACTATATTGAATATAAACTACATATTCAGTTGTTTCACCATAAGAAATTAAGACAAATGAACTAAATAAGAAATTATAGGTAAATAGTTGCTGGGGGAAGTGCATTCTAGCAATTCCCAATAATTTTAATTATTTAAAATGTTTGTGATTTAAATATGTTATATCAAATTCTTTAAGTAATATTTAAATTATTTTTTATCTTCAGAATACCCATAGGAAGTTTGAATATCTATAGTCATAAAAATCCCTAAATTTAAATTCTTTGAAATTAGCTATTTTTTTAAATCTCAAATTTGAGCTATTAAATATTTTTTAATTTGTTTTTAAGAACATAAATTTGTGACAAGATCATTTCTCCTCTAGTATTTCATCATGGTGCCTGGGTGACTTCCCCCTTGGTATAAATGTTGACTTAAGAGATAGAGTGCTGGGCTTGGAGTCTGGGTGCCTGGGGTTCAAATTCCACTTACTCACTGTGTGGCCCTGGATAATTGACTTCAGCCGTTTGCTTCTTAATTTCTTCATTTGTAGGATGAATGTAATTATACTTGTAACATGTATCTCACAGGGTTGTTGTGGGACTTGAACTAAGAAATGTGAAGTGCTTTGCAAACTTTAAGACACTATAAATATTAGTTGTCTTTATGTTCATTAGGACCAAATTTCTTATTTGGTATCTGAAGTCCTCTTAGGAAGATTGACATAGTCAATTACTTGAATTTTTTTATTATTGTTATTCACTCTTAACCCAATTTGGAAATTCTTTTGTGCTCTATTAACTGACATTTGAAGGTTGGAGGCTAAAAAACTTAACAACTCATGCACATAACTAATCTTCCTTATCTATACTACTTTCTAAGAAAGGAAGGACCACCGTCTACTCTGAAATTACTTTGTGATACTGGACAACTCAATTTGCCTTTCTTGACCTCAGTTATCTATTTATATATTTATTTATTCATTCATTCATTTGATGATCATTTCTTAAGAGCCTAATAAGTTTTAAAACACTGTAACAGATGCTGGGGGAGAATCATCATCGTCATCATTCCCATAGCCTCAGCCTTTACAAGGTTGATCTACAGCATCTGTAAGGGTGGATTAGATTCTTCTAACATCCTATCTGGGTCTAATCGTAATTTTGTGTTCAATGTTACCAACTAACATAGGCAGGGCATGGAGACTTATGCCATTAATGAGTTTATGTATGGTGCTATCTGTCTCACCTCCTATTCCATATTTACTTATCTAGCACTCAGTCTCTATTTTTGTTTTAACTGGAATTGAAAGGTCTTTAATTAGAAACCACATTCCCTTCAACATGTCTCCTTCCCTTCCTTCTTAGGAGATTGGAATTCCCAGTACCCCAAAAAGAGAGAAGGGGAGGGGAATGCTTTTAGAATTGAAAGATACCAACGTAGAAGATAGGTCTCTTTCTACAAATTCTCTAGTTTAATGCCCTCAGTGAAACACCAAGGGAGTTCAAATGATCACAAACTCCTGATAATGAGAATATCGAGGACCCTTGCCCTTGGCAGGTGACAGCTGGATGTAAGAGGAGGGTAGCCTGGCAAAAAGAGATCTTCCTAAGGAGTAGAGTGCAGCCACCCAAGCCATGAGTGCTGCTCACCTATGAGTAGTTCTGGGACCTGGGGCTTCTAGCCTAAATCCCCTGCCCTTCAAGAAGGGGTACCAGGACATTATGTTTCAGTAGTCTGCTAAGTAGCTACCTGATGGTAACTACATCCTTCATGACCACCAGAGGAATAGTGTTGATCCACCTCCCCTAGAAGTTAACGGAATAAATTAAAAGGGCCATTCAAGGGTTCCTAAATCATGAAATGTCGGTAGGTAAATCCTCAAATTTATATTATGACCTTGGCAATAGGGGCTCTGGTGAACTCACGTGGGCACTTGCGTACACAGGTGGCTCCAAAGCTGTATTTGCCTTCTGGGTTGACATCCATCTGGTATGTGGTGGGGTTGTACAGCATCAGAGGGGGGCAAGTGTCTTTGCATGTGGCTTCATCTCGAAACTTTCGGCAGACCTGTTGCAAAATGGAATACCGATGATGAGAGACTAGGCACACACTTCCAAGCAGGCCAAACCACTTTAATTGGAACTGAGTGTCACATAATATGAAGATGCTTTATTTCAGTGAAAGATAACTAGATCGGTCACTTAAAAGTGAGTCACAACATTCCTTTCTCTTTGTTTTCTTTGTTATACCTGGCCTGTTTGGAGGAACGTATGCATTAGGATGCTTAGAGGAAGAAGTGCCTGATAAATTTTCAACCAAGATATAGAAACATTAGGAATCTTATGATCTGTCCCATTAACTAGAGTCTATTTCTTTTCTTCTCCCCAAGCCCTATTTAAAGATGCATTTTTTTGAAATCTGATAGACCTGTCTCTGTGGGAAAGAATCTAGCTCAGAAAAATATAATGGAGCCTGGAGTGAATAGGATGAATCACAGGAATGGAGAGTTCAGAGGTCATTGAGTCCAACCCATACCTGAAAGGAATGCCAGCTACAATGTGCCTTACAAGTGGATCATATTCCTCAGGAAACAAAATATTTTCTGAAATGTTCCTTTCCAATTTGAGTTAAAATTATTCTGTGATGACATTTAGGAAGGCATCAATCAATGAACATTTATGAAGTGTCTACTATGTGCCAGGCACAGTGGTAAGCACTAGGAATACAAGACAGTGCCTTGTCCTTAGAAGCTTACAATCTAATGAGGAGACAACATGCAAACAAAGGTATTCAAAGCAAGCTCTATATAGGATAAATAAGAAATAATGAGCAAAGGGAAGACATTGGACTTAAGAGAGGTTGTGTAGAAGATAGGATTTTTGGCTAGGACTCAAAGGAAGCCAGGGAGGTCAGTAGGTGGAGTTGAGGAGGAAGAGCATTCCAGGCTTGGAGGATAGCCCAGGAAAAGGTCTAAAGTAGAGAGATGGAGGGTCTTGTTCATAGAACAGCCAGGAGGCCACTGGATCAAAGGCATGAAACATCCCCAACCCCCTAGGGAAGGCTGTGGACCCTTCCCTGTACAGTCCATACTTATAATCCATGCTCCTAACAGTTCCAAAGGGCCCCTAGGTCTGAGTGTGTGACCACTCCAGGATCCCTTTAGTCAAGTGAAATGGATTTTAGGAAGTTTCGATGTAGCCTGTTGAGGCTTTCTTTCAGATGCCACCACAGTTAAGAACAGAAAGTGGTTCTGAGACCTCTTTGTCCCAAACTGTGATGTCACTACCACACAAAGTCCTCTGGTTCTCCATGAAGCAAAGGTACTTTCCCTGTCCCACTCCTTCTTAAGTAACTGTCCCTGAGTGTTCAATCTCAAAGTCAAATGAGTAGAGACAGCAAGTGGGTAGAGTACTGGGCTTGGAGTTAGGCACTTCAAATCTGGCTTTAGATAATTACTACTTAGCTGCATAGCCCTGGGACGATCACTTCACCTCAGTCCTCCTGTTTTCTCATCTGTAAGATGAAGTTACTAATGGCACCTATTTCACCAGGATTTTGTGAGAATCAGATGAGATAACATATGTAAAGTACCTTGTGAATCTTAAGGTGCTATGTTCATTATCACAGACACTCTAGGAGTTGGGACTCCCTGAAGGCTATACAATAGCTTCCTCTTACCAAGCAGTCACTCTCTCGGGGTCCAGTACAACCCGCTGCACACTGGTTGTGGCAACAGTCACTGGGGGAACTACCACGACACCGTCCTGAGCATTGCTGAGCACAGATGGTCTTTGTCACTGAAAAAGAGCAAATGAACCAGATGTTCATTCAAATTTTTTTTTTTTAAGATTTTTGGCGGTTCTTTTCTAAGTGGATTAGGTTCATCAAAGGTGAACTGGATGTTTATGAAAATGGAAGTTTTTCAAGTTTTGGCAAGGCCTTTCTCAGGTGGTTTAGGTTCTGGTGCCAGTCCTCAAAGCTGATAAAGGGTAGCTGTCCTCACATGCACTAGAGAGTACAACTCTGCCAGTTGTGTCAGGAGCTTGGGATGCTCGGGAACTAAGAGTGGATAAAAGGAGGTTCTGCTGCACCCCTTGAAGTTCTATAGAAGAGGATATGTCAGTCATTGCCCAAAGACTTTTTTAAGGACTTCAGAAATTAATCTCAGAGCTACTTTTTTTGTGGATTTTTGGTAAAGCAGCACTACCTGTCATCTCCTGACACCCTTATCAGTTCCGTATGAGTTTCTACTCTAACTGGTCTTGCCTGGAGGATCTCATGGAGATGCAAATGCTTTCTTCCTTAGAAGATCCTGTTGGGTTCACTGTTCTGAAAAGGATGGTTTCTGTTTGGGTATCCATTATCAAACACGGCCTCCCTTGTATTTACAGTATATAGGACCTGCATAGGCATTTTCCACTACCAACACTGACTAGAAAAATCTTTGTGATTATTATACCTTTTTCACTGACCTTATTCTGTGCTGACACTAGAGATTTTTCATAGCTAAGGGTGGGATAGTACAGTAATAGATGGGTTCAGAGAAGAGATGTGAGGTTGTATCGTGCTTTAGAAGCAAGTTCGGGGTCATAAGAAGGCCAAAGTCAATTTTCATCTAGTACTTAACAGCCAGGCCTAGAGGCAAGGAGGCCTGTTTATGTTCTTGAAATGAGTTGGCAATATTGGATCCAGCCATCAAGATCCAGAAACAAGAACAATCAGGAGGTGCCGAATGTAAGCAAAACATCCAAAGTACCTAAGTAGATTAAGACTCATCCAAAAAGTGTTCTTTCAGATTTGATTTAGTCAGTGTAAGACTTCAGTCACTATCAACTCTAATGGACTGGGCCAGTCCCACGTTACCTTAATTGAGTTTCAGCTATGAAAGGCTTGCCACCAGGCGTTGTGTTTCTTGTAATCAAATCAGGTGAGTTCCCCAGGCTTTGGGCCATTATCAGAAAATAAAAAGCAAACAATCTTATACCATCATGTGTCTAATGGGAGAAATGATTAAAATAATAATGCACAGTTAATGTAATGTTTTAAGTTTTTACAAAGTGCTTTACATGAATTATCTTATTTGGGCCTCATGGTAGCCCTTGGGGAAGGCAGTTCAGATATTATTATCTCCACTGGGAGATATTCAGATTATTGCCCAATCATCTGAAGAAACTGAGTATATAATAAATATAAAAATCCATATACTTACAACTCTGGCAATTTTGCGGTCCAGGGCCCCAACAGCTTCCATTGGGACAACTAGAATCACACTTTTCACCTAAAATTTATAATAAAAAAAGATAAATTTGTAATAGTTGAGTGTGAGGGGTCTGATCAATTGAAATCATTTTGTCCATTATTCCTAGCTTATTGTGAATTCTGAGATTCCAAAAATGGAAACACAGCAAAAATAAACAATAAAACCAGCTGCCAATGAACAAATGAAAGTTCACCAATAAATTAAGCCAGTAACAATTTTAAGAATCTCAGCATTGGAAAGGAGAGAATTCAGTCTAATCTCCTTATTGTACAGTTGAGAGGAGATAGGCCCAGAGAAGATGCTTTAAGATCATCTGTTGAAGCAAGAAAGAGCTGTCTCCTGGCTTTTCGGTGAGACTTCGTTTCAGTACCTTATGTTGCTTTAGGCTTTATCTGATATTGCATGAGTCAGCAAGCATTTTTTAACTACCTACTATGTGCTAGGCACCATGATAAGCTTGTTGACATATATGAAGAACATAATACTTTAAGGGGTTTCTCCCAAGATCACCTAATAAGCCAGGGTTCTAAATCCTGGCTCTTGAAAACCCTGGTCACATTCTGTTGCCTTTACATTGTGTCACAATGCCTTGTACGTAATAGGTGGGTGCTTAATCAATACTGTTGAAGGGTTTCTTATTTTTCCATGCTCTTACAGTCACTGATGATATGTTTGAATGTATATGTAGTTCTCTCCATTTTGAGTTACCACATGAATCATTTGATTGTCTCTGAATGTAACTATATAAGAAGGGCTTTGAATTGCATTTTAGCCCGTGAAGGTGAAAAATCTCTATTTTTTTCAGAAATCAATTTGAGTAATTACTGAGCAGCCTGAGAAACTCACTAGTGTGTTGAGGTCTGCTACTGGTTTGTAGGACTTTCTTAAGTACCTAAAATTACACTCAGTTGTACATCTTTGTTTAAATGGTGTTGCAACATGCAATTTTGTTTATTGATTCATGGAAATTTCTATATATCATTTATGTGAATAATTCTGCATATATTTGTTCTTCAGGATTACACAGAGTAGGAAAATTCTGATTCACTAAATGGGTTAAAAAAATTTAAATCAGTGATTAGAATATATTTTTTGGTAATAATTTGTTTTTAGGCAATCAGGGGTAATTCACTTGCCCAGGGTCATAGAGCTGGTAAGTGTCTGAGGCTGGATTTGAACTCATATGTTTCTGACTCCATGGTAAGTGCTCTACCTAAGCTGCCCTGGCAATAATTTAATAACTTAGAAGTAATTTTATTCAAGTTTCCTTCATTTCTGCGGTAAATTAAAACATTTATTTTTTGTTAAGCAGTTTTTTGTTCTTATTTTTGTTTTTTACCAGGGTTGGTAAAAAAGGTTTTTTGTTTGTTTGTTTGTTTTTTGTTTGTTTGTTTTTTACAGCCTTCAAAATAGCTCATTTCTGCAGGGATCACCATTGTCATCTTAATTCCCTCAAGAACAACTGATGGCTCCCCTTGTTCGTGTGCATGCCCATCCAAGTAAAACGTGTGTGTGTATGTCTATGTATACAGACATATATGTGTGTATGTATGTGTGTGTGTGTGTGTGTGTATATAATGACAAGACTAAGTGATCACTTGAACATGAATTACTGTTGTTTCTAATTTTATTTTATTTTATTCTTAATTTCATTAAGAAAAATCAGCTTACATACCAATAAAGACTTCCATGTTATGATTATAGGTATTAATATAGAAAAATGTTGACTCAGACTCTGAAATGAATGTAAAATTCATACATTATCATTTACCGAGAGCCAAACATCTAGTTCTATGAAGGCAAAAATAACTTGTTTCAAACACTTAGAAAAGTGGACTGACTCGTTAACATATAATTGGTTTTCACCTGTGACATATACATTGTGGCCCAAACTCAAAATGTAGAGAATATTGAGAGCAACCAGACCTTAATAGCAATGATCAGAACCATGCTTCGGACACAACTATTACATATTATGTTGAAATAATAGCATAGGTATTTTACAGTGTGGTTGCTTCCCTTTTAGAGAATATGCAAGAGAGAAAAATTCTGACAGTGATTAGCCATGGAGCAAGACTTTCCAGTCCCTAACCTTTGATAGCTCCTACCCCAGTCTAGAAGAGTCAAAAGCATAGCATGAATCATTAAAGAGAGTGACTAATTGAGATTCTTCATCTGGGGAGAAAGACAAAGGCTTTCTTGGTTGCCTAATCTAATTAACCCATGGCTCAGCAGTTAAAGAGGATATTTATAGAGACAATTTCTTGAGTGATAGTTCAGGTTACTAGCCTGGACAATTCGCCCTTCTCAGTACCCATCAAATCATTTCCTAAAAGGGAATTATATAACATAGCTCATATGAGACTAAATGACCTGAGATAAAGGTTTCAGTTTCTTATAAAATGAGTTTTTTATAGCAATTTATTTAGAGGCTGAAGGGATCTTAGGGACTATTAAGTCAGTCCCTTCCTTTCATTCTGTAGATGAGAGAATTGAGCAGACAGTGGTTACTTGACTTGTCTAGGATCATACAGGTTAACATACACTGTGTCACATGAGGGACTCCTTTCTCATACAATAGTGTATTCACTCCCTCTATCCCCTTTTATGGGTCCCATTTAACCTACCTTGAGAACTAGTTTACCTTTCAAAAAATAAAATGGCAGGGGGATGGGGACGTATAGAAAAGGTGCTGAATACATATTCAGCTAGAATTGGCAGCTGGAATAAAGTTTATAGAACACTCACAACTCTTAGGATGAATGTTATTGTCTATTGTGATGTTGCTGAAATAGGCGGAGTCCACAATATCCTTCCACTGGATCGTCTCCACATTACACAGGGTTGGGTTATTGTTGAACCGAACACCACCAACAAGGATTTCTATATAAATAAAAGAAAATAACCTTCAATTGTATTCTAATCAAAATATTTGTGAGGTTGTTTTGTCTTGTTTTGTTTTATACACCAGCATTTCTAAGGACAAGTATCCTACTGAGGGTAACAGACAGGAGGTCAGTGGGGGCTAGAGTAGACGGCGAAGGCTTCATGGAGGAATTGGGACTTAATTTGACCTGAGCTCTGAAACACAGAGAGGATTTTGATGATGGAAAGGAAAGGGAGAGGTTTCCTTTTGCTATAACAGCAGGGAACCTCAAGGTAGGATTCAGAGAGAGAGAGAGAGAGAGAGAGAGAGAGAGAGAGAGAGAGTGTGTGTGTGTGTGTGTGTGTGTGTGTGTGTAGAAATGACTGTGAGTTAAAAAGAAAAGCCATCAATGAAACATATTATTTTTAAAAAGGGAGAAAGGAAGGAAAGAGGAATTCTAGGAAGGGAAGTCAAGATAGTGAGGAAGTTGGTGAGAGCAAAAGATTCATATTAGAGAAATCCAAAAAGAGGACTTTTATCTTTAAACTGACTAAATCATTTAAACTCCCACTGCTCTAGGCCAGTCGGAAAACTATAATATAATAGAGTTATTGTGGGCCAGATTTGGCCTTCAGGCCCTAGGATGTCCACCCTGTCTCTAGGCAGTAAATTGCAGGGATGCTGAGCCACCCTAGAAGAGGGATCAATGAAATCACAAGTCTTGTCTCTTAACAGATCATATCCTAGAGGCAATGCAGAACTAAACAAGGTTTTTGAACAATGGGAATGATAATGATAAAAGTGGTATTAGGGGGAGACTAACTTGGAAGCATTGTGTAGATTGGATTAGAAGGCAGTATGGATTTAAACTAAGGATGAATCTAGCAATAACCAAAGTTTGAGGTGTTGAGTGAAAAACAGTATAACAAAAGAGACATTTTCAAGGAAGAACTGAAGGCAGTTGGTACTTCCTCAGATATAGAGGATAGAGGACCCGTTTGATTCAGAGATGGCTCAAAGGTTTCTAGTTTCTATGACAAACAGAATATAACTGTGAACAGTTGGAGGCTTGTCTGGTTCATTGAAATGCTTAAGGATTGATCTGCATGGATAGAGCTCACCAGAGGCTTGATTGTTTTTTGCTGTTCCTGGGATCTGGTAAATTTATTGGCTTCTCTCTCGCCTGCCTCATTCCTTCCTTAAAAAAACTGGCATGGCTTACTCTCAGTTTCCTTGTTATTAGCTTTCTGTATTTTTATAATGGATTTTTGTCCTCAGATAAAGTTATGCTGATTTTCACTACAATCTGAGAAAGTATTTGCTCTAAGGAACAGCAATATGGTGGCAGTGTCAGGAGAACAAAAGGGAATCTGTGAAACCAATTATCCTAGCCTTAACTAGAAGCCTCAATTAAGTTCTCTCTAGTGACACAAAGAGGGGCTTCCTATGGTTAGGCCACATCTGGCCCAGACCCTTGTTCATGCTGTTTCTCCTACCTAGAATATCCTCCCCCGTCCTTTTTCCCCTTATCCAAAACCTGCTCATTCCTCAGTGAGGGACTTTTAAAATGTCCATTTCTTTGCAGATCCTATACATGATTGCATGCCACCATGGGGGGAGGGGGGGAAGGGAGGGGAGAAAATCTGAAACTCAAGTGATTGTGGAACTGAATCTTGTAAATTAAAAGTAAATGAGTAAATAAAAAAAAAATAAAATAAAATGTCCATTTCTTCATTCTCACAGTATATCCTCAGACAGTATCTTACCTAGTAGATTCCTCATGGGCAGTTCCCTCACTCCTGTTTTATTCACATCATAATTGGAGAGCACAGAAAGAGCGTAAAAATTTTCATACAACACATTTCCTCGGATGATCTGCAAGTTTTCCAAAGGAATTTTCTCAACTGCATTGAGAGCAATGAGCACATAGCCAGCAACTTCCTGGATAGTCTGGAGAAATAAAGATGATGTGTTTTTACACTTCTCTACATTATTCTTCATCATCATGGGAGCATAAGATTTCATTCATTCATTCATTCATTCATCCATGCAAGCATTTAATCATTCAATAAGCATTTATTAAATGCTCACTGTACATCAGTTAGAGAATTTGGAGCGATTAAAAACAACAGTAACAAAATTCCGTACTCTTAAAGAGCTTATATTCTATTTGGGGGAATGGGATGAGGGAGACCACACAAATGCAGTAAAAACAAAATTTATCCAGGGTAAATACAAAGCTATTTTGGGAAGGAGGGTAGAGCAGGATAAGCCCCATGCAGAAGGCACCATTTAGGCTCAGCCTTGAAGGAAGCTGAGGATTCTCCCGGATGGAAGTATCAAGGCTTCTGCATTGGAAATATGGTGATTAGGTTGGCAAGGGTGTGGAGGCATGGAGGACACTTATTGTACATGTTATTACATTGAATGTGAATGGCATAAGAACAGTATATAAGTACATAAAAGAGTATACAAAAGGAAAACTATTGAAACTAGTTGGGAGCTAATATACTTAATAATTTAGGATTTAGATAAATTATGACAGATTTTTCTTTATAAAAATCAATCAGCCTTAAAGAAGACCTCTCTTGGTTAATTTAGAACCCCAATAATTCACTTGAATCTGTCATTTTACTAGACAGTTCAACACATAGAAACTATGCCTTCTTGTTTGCCTAAAATTGGATGAAAACTGGTGAACCCAAGTCCTGATCTCCTGTGGACTTAAATAACGTTAAGTCCTTGGGACTTAAATAAAAATGTCACTTTTTCAAATTCATCAAACTCCTACCCTCACTTCCATGAAGCCATCATGAACCCTAAAATTACAATTAGAAAGAGAATTCAAAATGTTCCCAGGATCCAAAACTCCCTGCCCAAAACCCCCCGTGGGGGTTCTGTTTCAGTTTATTTTGAAAATACAACATGTAGCTAGAGTATGACATAGCAAGTATTTCCTATTGAACATGGATCTGTCTTGGAGTCTTAATTCCTGGATCCAAAGTACATTGAAGTTTAACTCCATGACAATCCTTTTATTGCCCATGTGATCTCTCATTTAACCTATTTTGGGTGGGTGAGATAAAGAGGACAATTGGTTCTGTCATACCTTTAGGAAGGAAAGGTCATAATTTTTCTGGACATAGGTAATTTCCAAATTTCCAAGTACCACCTCACAGTTATTGAACATCCTTTGGAGACTCAGGAAGTGGTCCTCAAAAGTTCCCAACTGAGTCAACTTGTTACTTGTTCCTTGGCAAACTGTAGAGAGAGGGGGGAAAGAAGAAAAATATGCCACATGAAATACTGAGAGTGAATTGGAAATGACACATATAGAATGTGTGGGCATGGCATAAGTTATACAGAATTCTGGGGAAAGGACAGCTCCCTACAGAGATAAATACCCTTTACTTAATAATTATAATTAGACCACTCATTGTGGTATTAACACCAAACTATATAACTGTTGACTCAGTATAGAGTAGATTTGATTGCTCAAACTGTTTCTGTAGAGATATTCACTTTACTCTGAAAGTTGGACAGCTAGAGTTTCTAAAAATCTTTATTGCTTTGATACAATTCCACCAATCTAGTTTTTTTAATAAGTTGCATGCATAGTATACAATCCTGCCTCACACTCTCCCTTATCACAAAGAAAAATAGTTAAAATAAAAACAGGGCAAAAAGCAGTTGTTTCTGGGAGCTTAAGCGATATTCCATACACAGTCAGCCACCTCTCTAGCAAGCAGAGGGTTGCATGGTTCTTCTGGGACCAAGACTTATTTCTGTATTTATATGAAATCATAAGGTTCAAGTTGAAAGGTATCTTAGAAGGCACCTAGTTTAATCCACTCATTTTATAGAGCCAGAGAGCTTAATCTAGGTGGCACAATGGAGGCATATGACCTGGAGTCAAGAAGACTTGAGTGCAAATCTTGCCTCAAACACTTCCTAGCTGTATGATCCTGGGCATGTCACTTAACCTCTGTTTGCCTCAGCTTCCTTATCTGTAAAATGGGGATAATAATAGTTACTACTTCCCAGGATTGTGTTGAGAATTAAATGACAGAATAATTATAACATGCTTAGTACAGTACCTGGCACATAAATATTGTTGTGCGGTCATTTAGTCGTATCTGACTCGTAGGGACCCTATTTGGGCTTTTCTTGGTAGAGATACCAGCGTGGTTTGCCATTTCCTTCTGTAGCTCATTTTACAGATGAGGAAACTGAGGCAAACAGGGTTAAGTGATTTGCCCAGGGTCACACAGCTAGTAAATGTCTGAGAGCAAATTTGAACTCATGTCTTACTGACTCTATGCCTGGTGCTCTATCCACTGTACTACCTAGCTGTCCCACAATAATAATTTATATAGCATATGGCAAATGCTATATAAATATTAACTATTATTGAGACCAGCTTCCTTTTAGCATCATTTCCAAATACATTATTATAGTCATTGAGTTTAATATCTTGTTTCTTTCTTTGCCCTGCATCAGTTCAAACAAGTCTTCCCATGTTTCTTTGAACTCCTCTAGAATTCCATTTCTATTTAGATTAAACAAGGAAAATGTTAAATTCTAAATTACATATCCCTTCTATCCCCACACACATATGCACATACCCCAAACCCTTAAAATTAAAAATCCAATTCTACAAGGAGATGATTTTGAATTCTCCATACTTGCAGGCACCCTCAATATCTTATTGCTAAGAGCAGCACCAGTAAAACACATTCAAACAATGATCAAAGAACCCTTCTGCCAAATAGTTTCTGACTTGTTTTATATATCAAAGAACTGTGACTAACAGAAGTTCAGGTGTAAAAAGAAATCCATTAATAACAGTTACACAATAATTTTGCCTACATAATGACAAGCATCTGGGGAAAGATTGAAACATTTAGTTACTGATCAGATGTTTGATCTGCATCTTCCCCAGATGTTACTCAACAGCTGGTAGACAGATTTTTTTTTTCTTATCCAGAAGTTTAGCACCATATACATACAACTTGAGAAAATATTGGCCTCTCTGCAAAGGACAATATATGAAGTTAATAGAAAAAAAAAAAAGACCAGGATCTGCAGTGAGAAGAGAGAAAACAATGATAGCAAAGTATTTAAAAATATTTACCCATGACTTATTCAACTTGCTCTGCTGCAGCAAAGCTAGAATAAGGAGGAGCAAAAAGAGAAGGAGCAAAACTGGTCTTAGAATAATCTCCATGTTATTTTTTACAGAGCTAAAATTAAAATGACTTTTTTTCATGAGACGAGAAGTCTGATCCTGAAACAATGCAAATTCACATTTTGAGAGAGCCTTTCTGTGTCTGCTTGGAGAGAAGAAATGTTCTGAATACAAAACATTCTTTTTTTAGTGTGATATGTGCATTGTTGGTCCTTGGGAGTACCAGTACCATATAGCCATCAATTCCATTTACCAAGGGTGGGGAGAGGAAGACAGGGGAAGGGGAAAGGGGGAAGTAATTTAGTTAGCCACTATGTACATTTGGCAAACCAATGACATAATTCCAAAAAGAAGGATTTTTCTCATATGCCTTCTCAGCTACAGGAATGTAGACCAGAGGGGTCAAAAGTCTTGATAGCCTTATCTTGGCTGAAAAACCATGGAGTTGGTGAGTTGAGTCAAAACTGAACCCAAAAAAATATTCTCCTTTATTTTTACTTTTTAAAAAAGTGTGTGTGTATGGGTATTATAACTGGTAAGAAGTTATTTATTATATCATTATATATTGTATATAGAGCCATTTCATTCTTCAGTGAATTGAGACCATCTAGCTACCTCCTAAGCAAACAGAGCTTAAGTGATTTACCTGAGGTAAGTATCTGAGTCCAGATATGAACTCATATCTACCTGACTCTAGGCCCAGAGTTCTATCCGTTGAGCTACCTAGCTGCTTCCTCAACAACAACACATATACGTACCTGTACTCATAGAAACACAAACATACATATATACACATACATATATATATACATGCATATCATATATCATATGTGTGCATGTATATAAGTATAGATGTACATAGATGTTCAAAATCTCACTTAAGTCTATCAACAACCCTATGAGGTAGGGATGACAGGTATCATTCCCATTTAATTGATGAGGAAGCTGATTTTAAGTGATTTGCCCAAGGTCACACAACTAGTAAGTGTCAAGTCTGAGATTTGAACTCAGGACTTCCTAATTTCAAATCTTGCATTCTGCCCAATATGTTGAACTGCCTCTCACCCCCAGGGATTAAGACTTTAAGTGTATTATTTAATATGTAAACTGTTTATTGTAGGCAAGTTTTGCTTTATCCCTTGGGAAGCCAGCCAAGTGTTCACCAAAGGCAGTGAAATGATCAAGGCTCATGACTGATGGCTATAACTTTCAGAGAAAAAGGAGGGCTATTCAGAAAAGTTCTATTTACAATCCAGGTATCTGAAAGACATGTGTCAACAAAAGCAAAATAGAAAAGTGCTTTGGGGGTAAAGAGTGGTCATAGTAAAGGCTGTGCTTTGAACACACAAATTACCTTGAGAGTAAAGAAATACGTCCTGTGGCTTTGGAAATTAGAGTCAAAATTGGCCAGATTCCTTCTCCTTCCCTTCCTCCCCTCCCCCCACATCCAGCCAAAGAACTGCTGCTGAGATTACACATGGCCCAGTCATGCAAAGCCATGAAAATTAGGCTGAAAGTCAATAAGGCAGCCTTATAACTTCATTCCCAGTGATCAGCTGACACATTTCTCCTCTTCTGGAAAACTGGGACACTGAGGATACATTTCTAAATATGTTTGTATAGTCTATGTTTCTTCATTTCCTCTCTTCATGTTGACCCCTCCCTCCAATTTCCTAAATAACATTATGTGATTCTTGCATCCTACATGATTTGACCACAAAAATAAGCCATGTGCTCAGACACCTCTGAGACAAACCAAATCATCTCAGGAAAAACATCGTGCATAGACCAGTCTACTAATCATGTATAATCTTATGGGGATTCCCCCACCTTCTCCAAGTCACCCCCCACACATACACACTCATGAACCTAGTCATAAGCAGACTCAAAAAACATTTACATGATGACTATCAGCAGTAGTAAGACAAAGAGGCTTTGTATGTTTACATACTTGATGATCAAACAATTCCAGAAGCCTTCTCATAATAACTTTTGATTGAACCAATCAATTGCTGTCTTCCTGTGCTAGTGCCCAAATGGCTGGCACCCAGGGAAATGGCTAGCTTTGAATACAGCTACAGGTTAGGAAGTAGATCTACAGCCATATGGACAAAGATTCCTTGATTATGTCTCATGCACATTTTCTTAAAGATACCATCAAAGGGGTGGCTAGGTGGAGCAGTGAATAGAGCACTGTCTCTGGAGTCAGGAGGACCTGAGTTCAAATCTGACCTCAGACACTTAACACTTACTAGCTGTGTGACCTTGGGCAAGTCACTTAGCACCAACTGCCCTCCAAAAAGCAAAAAAAAAAAAAAAAAAGATACCATCAGGACTAAGCATTCTCTGCAACACTTGAAATTTTTAGTGAACATTCAGCATAACTCTAGATACAAATATAATACATGCATATGTACAATCCAGGAACATATAGATAAATCTTGACAATTTTAAAGATCTACAGTTTTTTCTGTGCATATCTTAGCAGGTCGCCTTTGAAAGTTATTGAGGAAGAAATATTCATCCCTCTGCTGTCAATCTTATGATAAATTTCTCTGAATTCATCTAGATGGGTTCTTAGACAACACGTCTAACTGGGTCCATATTCAAATCCCTCCCAGCTTTATTGGAACTGCCAAAGCTTGTCCTTTGCTAGCATAGATTTCAAGAATTCAGTGTTACCTTCAACCCATGATGAGACATTGGTATCATAGTATTTTAATAATAAATACATAATACATATATATTATACCTCTCCAGCTCTTCTTTCATATATTAATCACCAATGAGCATTTCTTAAACCAAACATTCTGTTACTGCATATGACAAGTGAGGGAGATATTTTGCTGAGCTAATAGAACTGGAAGAGAAAGACAGGAAAGGAAGAGAACTTGGTATATAAGAAAAAGTCTTTGAAATAGAATTAGCAGAGCTACAAGGAAAATGGGAGAACTCAATATAATCCATCTGAGGGGAGGACGGGAGTGGGAGGGAAGAGATTTTCTTCACATCAGCCAAAGAAATCCTGGGAGGAGATAGCACTTTGTCTATAAAGGGTGGCTCCAAACTGGGTATTTGTAGTTCTTGTAATTATAAATGTTTCTGGGAATGCATTTTCTTTATTATAAATAGTCATATTCCTGAAGTGTAAACTCTAACTTTTAAAATTTAACTCAACAGGAGGGCACTGGGCCAGGCACTGGGAGAGATGCCTTCATGGAACTGAGAGTATGAGAGGGATTTTCTTGAGCTACGCAGTCCCCTCCGATGTAACCTAGCAATGTAATCTTGAAACTATTACCTAATGTGTGTGTGCATGTGCACATGTGTGAATGTCCATAAATGTATGTATTATGCCTCCAAATGGCATATCACTTTATCCAAAAACAGTCTAAATGTATATGATTTTTGGATTCTACATAAAACCTAGGACAGTGCTGAATACACAGTAAGCCAATCCAATTTCCCAATTATTAAGAACCATTATAAACAAAATATAATGCTAGGCTCTGGGAATAAAGAGGAAGAAATTTTTTAAAAAATCTCTGCCTGCCGTGGGGCAAAGGGTGGTAGGGGGAAGTATATATACATTTATACAGATAAGTAAATACTATAAAATTTTAGGAGACAGAGCTCTAGTAACTACTGAGATCAGAAAGGGCTTCCCATAGGAGATAGCACTTGAGATGAGCCTCAGAGGAAGGTAAGAAACCCAAGAGGTGGAGGTAAGGAGGGAGTGTATTACAGGCATGGAGGATATGGAGGATAGACAGCTTCTCCAAAATCAGGAGAGTTTTGCTGACCTGAAGAGAATTTCTAAAAAGTACTTAGGTGTACTGCCTCTCTCTCTGTCTCTGTCTCTGTCTCTCTCAATGTACCTGCAGTCTCATGTGGGAAAATAATGAGATGAAGAGCCAAATCTGCCTGTCTAATCCCAGCTCAACTCTTACCCTACCAATACCGATAGGACTTAGTAAAAAGCTTTTTGGGAACTCTGACACTGTATTTATAGTTTGGAGACAACAGAACACAAGACCAGCAACACTATTAATGTCAAGTTTGTGTCCACTTTATAGACTAGGTACAGTTTGAGTATGAAGTAGAAGAGTTTTCATGGTCTCCTGGTGGTGTTATTATAGTTAAACCCTAGAGAGATCTTGTTTAACAGGAGACTTAGAAGGGTTGGGGTTTTTTGCTGTTTATTTTTCAGTCATGTTCAGCCCTTCATGATGCCACTTGGGGTTTTCTTGGTGAAGATGCTGAAGTGGTTTGCCATTTCCTTCTCCAGCTCATTTTACAGATGAGGAAACTGGGGCAAATAGGGTGAAGTGACTTGCCCAGGGTCACACACCTGGTAAGTGTCTGAGGCCAGATTTGAACTCAGGATGATGAGTCTTCCTGACTCCAGCCCTGACACTCTATTCACTTTGCCACTAGCTGGGGTTTTTTCCTCATTTCTGGGATAGCAATTGTATTGTAATGCTTCTATTTCACTCTTCCCTTCCAGTGGGGAAGGTCATACAAGGTTCTGGAAGGGCTTGCCTACTGTCTGCAGGTACTACCAAACTGGAAAAGCTTTGGGTACAGCTGCCTGGAGCCCACCTTAGCTAATTTCAGAGAGGCTTATTGCCACAAGAATAGACAGCAGGTGTTGGGAGTTTGGGGCCAAAGTCATTCATCAGGGCTAAAGAACCCAGCCTAAGGAATCAGACAGGTTGTGCACTGTCACAGGGCAGGGAGAAAATGCACTCAAGTACTGAAATATTTGAAGTGTTATTTTTTAAAAATCCCAGGATCCTAAAATTAGAGCTGGAAGGGAGGTCAATCCCTTCTTTTGCAGATGAAGGAACTGAGACTTAGAGAGGTTTCAGTCACTTCTACAAACAAGGTCACACAAGTAAGTCCCAGAGCTAGGATTTGAACCCGGATCCTCTTCCTCCAAATCCAGCGTTTTTGCCACTTTTCCATTGATAATAAGACACCCCCTGCCCCCCGCCCCTCCCCAACTGCTACATCCTGTGAAACAAAACTCTGAATTGCCTGGCTTCTTTTTCTTCTAGGTCATCATCTCTGTTATTATCTCAGTTATTCCTCTAAACCAGGAATTTGGAATCTGGAGGTTTTTTGTTTGTTTTGTCTTTATCATGGGTCCCCTTTGTAATCTGATAGAGCCTGTGGATCTCTTCTTGGAATAATGTTCTGAAGTAATTGAAGGCAATATTACATTTCAGCTGACTGTTGGTGAAAAGATCTTTTGTTCCTATCCAAATTCTTGGACCCCTCTGGAATCTGTTCATGGCAAGGGAGTCTGTAAGATGCTGGGATAAGAAGCCTTGCTTCAAACCAATTGTAGCAAGTCCAAAGCACTAGTAAGTTTTCATGAAATCTTGATGGCATCCAATGTCCATCAAGTTCCATCTACATCAATGCTTTTGATTGAAAATGGACAAAATTAAGTCTCTACTATGTTGCAGACCAACAATCATGGATTTTGATGAGATGTGCCATCTTTATTGAAAGAATATTTTGTGTTTGAAGAAGACTGAGGGGACAAGACGATACATGCATGTGTTTCTATTTCTCAAATCTCAAATTTCTCAAAATCCTTTACAAGCATTCAATTTAGCTTTATAAAAAAACATAAACAGTAACATATGTGGTCTGCCTGGTATTTTCCTCTTAGAGATATCATGAGTAAGCAACTCCTCACTGGCCAGGGTTCTATTTTTTTAAACCATTCAGTAGGGACTTAACGGCTGCTTATTCACATAGAGGAGTATTTTTCAAATGAATAATGCCACTTCCTCTTCCAGAGGTCTATAAGCCAGAAACACTGCTTAACCTTCACCCCTCCTCCACCTTCCTCCTCATGACTAAATCTGTGCTTCTAACTGATTTCTGGGTCAAACTTCAGAGCTCTTTCATTTGAATCCACTGCTGGATATATAACGATGAGGACAAGGACCAGTCCAAGAAATACATTTGAGTCCCAACATGTCTATTGTCCTTTAATGTTGGGAGAACATTTTCTTTCCCTCATGGGTGAATGAGGAGATTGTGAGAGTGTTGATTTGGACCTTAGCAGATAAAATAGTTTTCTGACTACTGCCCCCATGAACCGTCCTTGCTTTCTCAATCACATAAAAATCAGTGTTATCAGTAGTATGGGGTTGAACGGAATAGAAGTCTTCTTGGAGCACAGAAGTCAGAAGGAACAACTTACCTACCTACTGTCTATCCCAAAATAATGCATATAGGTAGCAGTGGGTAGCAGATATGGGGCTGGACCTGGCATCAGGATGGGCTGGGTTTAAATCCTACCTCTGATATTGACTAGGTATGTTATCATGGTTAAGTCCCTTAACAGACACCAGGTGATTCATCAAAGCTTATTTGCTATATATAGAGGGTTGGAAAATACCTAGAAAATCACAAATCCTAGATTCAATGCTTTTACATTGTATTATACAATCATACCTACTCTCAGAAAAGAAATGCTACTAAGAACATACTTTGTTGAAAGGACAAACATCTAGTCATGAGTTTATTTTTTTTTCCCTATCCAAAAGTGCCTTTGGCTATTGTTACAATAGATAGAAATTTAAAGAAAAATGATTCATTTGTCTGACAAACAAGATTTCCTCTTGGGATAAATGTACCTATTATATTCAGTACGTATCAAAACATAGTAAGGATTAATACCTAGGTTAAGTGACCCTCTATGCCCTGCAGCCTGTGGCTGAGCTCGGTGTCTTTCAATACTACAGTAGTTTTCTACCAGTCTGACAAAATACTTAGTAAGTGCTTGCTCATAGAATGATTGCCTGAAGTTCCAATGATTACCCATAGAATTCTAGATTTAGAGCTGAAAGATACCTTAGAGTTCATCTGATCCAATACCCTCACTTATAAAGAGACCAAGAGAGACTATGATTCGTCTGAGGTTGCATAGGAAATAAGTCATAGAACTAGGCTTTGGATGCTCAAAACTCTAAATTGAGCACTTTTCACCACTGAATTAATTTTAATTTGCTGCATTTTCTCATAAAAGATATCTATCATATATCATCAGATATATATACACATATATGGATATATATATATATAATACACACACACGTCCTTTGTTGAAAGGACAAATGTCTAGTCATGAGTTTGTTATATACACATATATATGTATATATTATCTAGGTAGAAAATAAGAGTTGGGAACCATTCTGTCTCTGTCGTTTTCACTAAAGCAGTATAATGGGGATTAGTTTATCAAATTGGCAAATGATCCCCTCAGCAAACAGATGCCTGGAGGGATGGATCAAATAAGCTTTAATTATGTAATGAAAGGAAGAGCTGTAGATGCAAATTATAGGTCACTACCCAGGTGAGACACTGAAGTATGGGAAGAAGAAATGAAAAAGGAAAAATTCTGAAATGTAGGGGAAGACATGTTGATGCTAACTGTCACTAGATTAGAAGTTCAGCTTTCAGCGGAAAGGATAAGGTAGAAGAAAACTTACCATTTTAGGCATCCAAAAATATTATTTTTCTTTTTCTCCTTAGAATCCTACAATTGTATTCAGAAGGGACCTCAGAAGTCATCTAGTTGTGTTTTCACTCAAAGCATGAATCTCATCCATGTTTCTGAGAAGTTGGCAATTCATTTCCTTTTGAAGGCCTCCAGTGATAACATCCTATGCATTGTAACAACCCATTCCATTTTTGTTCAGCTCTAATTGTTAGGAAATATTTCATTATTTTGATCCCAAATCTACCTCCCTTTAATTTCTCCCTATGCTCACAACTGTACCCTCTGGCGTCAAGTAGGAGCTTAACATATGCTCAGATACTGAAGGTGGTGATTTATCTTCATACCTCCAAGGGTTCCGTGGATTTCCACAGATTCATGTTCTTGGATGGGGAAATAAACATATATTTTTACTAACCTCTAACCAACATTTTACTCCAGCCTCTAACCAAAATTGGGCATTTCATTCAATTATGTAAAAACAGTATTCTGAAGAAGTTTCCATGGACTTCACCAGATTGTCAAAGAGTAGTTTGGCACACAAAAACACCCGGCTCCAACCTCTCTTCTTTGACTATTTAATCACCAAACACTTCAAGTAATCCATCTAAGGCACCGTCATGTGATTTCTTCCCCATGATGCTTGTCTACCATCACTTTCCAATTCTAATTCAGTCTTTAAACAGAGACCTGGTAAGCAGTAATGAGCCTGAAATAAGGTTGAGGAGCAGGAGGGAGTCTCAACCACCGGATCATGTTATAAGCCATGAATACTAGGTTTCTGAGGAAAAGATGGGACTCACTGGGAGGAATAAGCATTTCATTATATATGGACTTGAAATTCCTGATACAAAGTCCTGATATAAAGACTATTCTGTGTCCGAGTTATATTGTTAGTTTGAATGCTTGCATGGAACATAAGAGATACCAGTCATGAGCTATATTTCCAGCAAAGATACTAGGTGTGGCAATACAAGCCAAATTCTGAGGTTTTCAGGGACAGCCTCGATAGGGGCATGAATCAAAGAGTGGTTTATGAGAGTCTGGGATTCTGGAGTATGAATTATATGTGTTACATATACGATGGAAAGATCCACTGCCAATGAGGCATGGTCAAGAGAAAGAATGTTCCAAGGGTTCCTAGAATGCTCATTGAACAAGTTTGTCTTTCCTGAAAGGTCAGTCACAGAGCAAGTAGGATGCTTCAAGGAAACAAGTAGCCTGGGATTCCTCACAATATAGGGCCCACCCAGTGAGTTTGGGACACTTTTCATTATTGCGTGGCATAGACCACACCCGGCACACATAGATCTTCTCCAGAAGACTGGGTTCCCTCAGTGGATCACAAAGGCTGAGGTGTATTCCCCCAGGGTCTATTGTGTCCAGCTTTCTAGGGGAACTTGTAATTCCTGTCTTTAGAATGTTCAGTTGCTGAAGTTTTCCATTACTAAAGAATTCAATCCAGTAAGCATAGCTTTATGAATGCGGTGCTGTGCAAGGAGGATTTAAAAGAAGCTATACTGAGTCCCACTCCCTACCCTCAAAAGAACTTGCAACCTTGTTGAAGGAATGAAATTTAGACATAATATCACAAATATAAATTACAAAGACAGTATAATAAACATAATCAAGTGAGATGGAGAAGAAACTTGGCCTAATTATCCATTATCTGAGAAGGCTGGTCATAGACTCAGGAAGACCTGGGTTTAAGGCTTGACTCCGACACATACTGACTGTATGATTATGGGTGAGTCACTCAATAATAGCCAGACTTTATATTGTACTCTAAGGTCTGCAAAGCTTTCATTTTATCTTTACCTCTCAGTATTCCAAGGCAAGCCTCCTAGATCACTGCCTTGCTGTGGCACTGGACACTACTGAACAAATGAATAAACCCAAGACGAGTCTGCATCATCAGAGGGAGCTTCCACAGTGAGAATTCCCTATACCAGTTATCACAATTTTAGAGGGAGGAGGGAAAATCAAATAGGGTACAGATGATAAGTTCGATGAGTTGCCAGGAAGGGGAAGGATCCGTGGTCATTGGAGTTATTGGAGACAGCTTTAGAGGAGCAAAGATAATCTCTATAGCAACATCCTAATACGAAGGTGACGTTCTCTGATTTATCACAGTGATTAAAATTGGAAGAACCATTTCATAGAATCACAGATTAAGAGCTAGGAGAGATGATAGAGGCCATCTAGTCCAATGGCTTCATTTTATAGGTGAGTAATTCAGAGGCTCAAGGGGTTTATTGAAGCACCTTCCCAAGGTGATAGTGGGTATAAGTAGCCGAGCCAGAATTGGAATGTAAGCTCTCTTGGAGCCAAGTTCTGCACTCACAATAGCACCCTGGCTCCATTTCCAGACATTTCCCACCCGTACGTTCCCCAATGTTTTTTTTCTTTACAATACATCTTCCATGCATCACTGCACCTATTCTAATTTATAGTGTATAAAGAATATTTCTTTTGGTCCAGAATGTGAAAGTAAGACATCTGAACATGCTTTCACTGATTTGTAAAAAGAGGAGAAAGCAAAAACAATGTCCTCTCTGCCCTTTTCCTCCTAAAAGAAAGAAAGGAAGAAGAGAGAGGTATCATGGGATAGTGAATCGGGCACTGGGCTTGGAGGCAGAAAGACCTGGGTTCAAATCCCAAATCAGACATTTACCATCGGACCTTGTGAAATAAATCAGCAAACATTTAAGAGATTCCTATGCTCTAGGCACCATGGTAAGTACATATTTGGACAGAAATTTTAAAAAATAACAGCAGTCCCTGTCACTGAAGAGCTCTGTGCTTCAGGTCTCTCATCTGTAAAATGAAGGCGCTATAAATCTATGATCTGATGACAAGAACAAGGGAAGGAAGGAGGGGAGAGAGAGGCATGTTATAAGAATGGATGCGATTTGGGGCAGTTGCCCCATAATTCAAGCACACAGAACTCTTATCAATTGTCTGTGTAAAGGGGAGCAGATTGTCCTCCAATTTGGGGGTCCTTTGCATTGAAATCTGGCTCTCTCTCAAAGGTCCTTTCTGCCAACAACCAACATCCCAAGGGCCAGTGGGCCATGGGAAAATGAAAATTTTCATTAGCATTTGCTTTTAGTGCTCCAAGAAAAACAACCAGCTATTTTCACAGAAGTGCCAAATGGTGTTAACCCATATGTTAAGGGAATGTAAGAAGGAGACAACCATCAGGAGGCGTTATTACAGCCTGAGAGATTTGTTCCACAGACTTTTTACCACCATACTCCAAGGTCCCTATTCCCAGCTTCCTCTCCTGTTCAGACTTTGCTGGGGGAAGTAATTCCTGAATGACAGTCTTTCAGAGGAAGAAACAAAACCACATGAAAGCTGAGTGTGATGAATGACTCCTGGTGAACAATCACATAACTAAAGGAAAATTTTGGAAATATCTTCCCCAACTTAGTGCGCTGGGTAGTCCCCTGGTGGTAACTATAAAAGGGCAAATTTTGAATCCATTATTTCAAGTTAAACAAGGAAATCCATGGGCCCAAAGGAAATAAAGAATTGGCTGATAATAAGGAAAGGAATATTCAGTTATAGTTTTAAATGATCTTGGGGGGAAAGGGAAAAGAGATGTGAAGGACAGAATTCACTCTGCAGACGTTTTCAATTTGTTTGGCAAACTTGTACCTGGGATTTGCTGTTTCACACTGGAGTTAGTTCTGCATAGTAGCCGTAGTCTCCAAGCTTTTATTGTACAGAACAAAGAAAGGGGAGCAGAAAAGAACAACAATATTTTTCCCCCTCACCCTGGTCAAACTGCTGACCTGACTCCACCAATCAAAAAACAACTTTGTTTTTCTTCTCTTCCTTGGGGTTGCAATAATTTTTTCAGACCCTTGAAGGGGTCAGTCTAAGACAATTAAGGCTTTTAGTGTCTGTCAGCCATGGATACGGTTGAATAGTGGAACGCAAAGCCAAACAGGTCTGTGTCTTAGTTACATGAAGCCAACCAATCTGGAGAATTTCACAGAAACAACCAGGTGTTTTGGCATGGCAACCTGTTACAGAAACACAGAATCTCAGAGCTGGAAGAGATCTCTGTAGTCAGTAAGCTCAACCTATTCTGGAATAAAAAGTCTAACCTAATCCTGAATCAAAATAACTTTTCCAGAATCCCTGACAGATGATCCTCTGGTCATGTTGTTGAAGATCTTCAATAACCAGGAAATCAAAGATTTCACATCTCATGCCACCACCTTGTTGTATGTCATGCAAGGCAACCTTTACCTTCAGTTTCCTCATTTGTACAATGAAGAGGCTGGACTAGCTGTCCTCTAAAGGCCTTTCTAGCTCCAAATCTATGATCCTCTATTCAGAGAAGTATTCATTTATTCCACATTTATGTGTGTGTTTTTTTAAAGTCATTCCTATTTCTATACTAAAACATTCCCTCATGGAAAATAATGTTTTAAACTAATAACCAAATGATTTAATTTCTCCTTATTGGTAGGATTAGGTCTATAAAAATAAAACTGCTGGATTTAACAAAAAAGCCAGCAATAACCACATCTGGGGAATTTCAGAAAGGAAAAATACAATTAAGAAAAAGACAGGGAATGTTCCCAAGAGGACCAGTGGAGAACATACAAGTGCAGATGTTTTGTGAGAAACCTGGCTGTAAATTTTTAACCAACACCAACTCAGAGAGAGGTTTCAATTGTATAGGGCTAAAAGAACATTCTATTTGGGAATTTCATATAGTCACACGAGAGCTTTAAACAATCACTGCTACAGGTCACCTATCCCTGGGATTTGGACCATTAGGAAAAAATACTACAGTTAAAAATAGAAATATTTACATGATCAAATGCTAGGTATATATTATACAAAAAGGAACAGGGAGATAGCCATGACTTTTTCTCTTCCAGTGCCTGAAATGTACCCAAGCAACAGTCTCCAGTTTCACTTATCACCAAGGTTATGGACAAATCTTTTGTTAAGAATGTGGCTATATGTTGGTTATAATCCTTTACAACATGACTAATGCTCAATGTGAAGGCATTTGTAGAACCTGTATTTGATTACATGCTGCTATGAAGGGGAGGGGGAGAAAATTTGAAACTTAAGAGATTGTGGAACTGAATGTTGTAAACTAAAAGTAAATAAGTAATAGAGCACTGGCCCTGAGTCAGAAGGACCTAAGTTCAAATCCGGCCTCAGACACTTGGCACACTTACTAGCCATGTGACTTTGGGCAAGTCACTTAACCCCAATTGCCCTCCAAAAAAAAAAAAAAAGCAAAAAAAAAAATTTAAATGAATAAATTAAAAAAAAAAAAAAAAGAATGTGGCTGTACCAAAAAACAACAGTAACAACCATGACTGAGATAACCTTTGGCTCTGGGCTAATGTTAATGCTTTATTGGTGTCTTGTCTCCCTCAAGCTACCTCTGTTTTTTTTTTCTTTTTCTTCTCCCTCAAAATCCATTCTTTCTTTCAGGTGGTTTTTGTTTTGTTCTATTTGTTTATTTTTGGGTGCTCTTTCAATGCTTTTCCTTGGTATTTGGATCCATCTTATAATAAACCACTCCTTTGTCATGCTTTTGTATATAATGAATCACTAAAGTTAGAATTGAGTACATCAGAACCATAGTTCTAAAAGAAAGGACTGAGGTAGTGTGGTCTAGGGGAAAGGATATTGATGTGTGGTCCCAAGGCTGGTTCTAGCTCCTAGCTCTGCTGCCTCCTAGATATCTGTTCATAGGCAAATAGAATCCTTGGTTCCCTTCCAAGTTCACTTGAGGAGGTTTTTCCAGATCTTCTCTGTTGTTATTGCTTCCCTATCTTCCTGATGAAATTATGTATATTTTGCACTGGGTTATATGAATACATGTTCTTTCCCCAAGAATTTAAGATCTTTAAAGTCAAGGACAATTTTGTTTTTGACTTAGTACCCCCTGTCCCTGAAAAACAGTGGGAGCTTAATAAGGGTAGCTTGTTGAAAAGAATTGAATTGAATTTTGCCTTTTAGACCTTAGTATTTCATCTTCAAAATGAAGAGGTTTCATTAGATTATCTATAAAGACCTGTCCAGGTCTAAATCCTGTGGTTTCTACCTCTTGCTTGCGAAGACACTAGGTCTTGTATTTGTTTATACTAAGAAGCAGGCAGGTAGTACCTTGAGTAAGTGAGCTCAGATCTTGCATCCTTACTTTATGGACTCCATGACTCTGATGGGAGGCAAGTAGCTTAACCTCAAGGACTCCATTTCCACATTTGTAAAATGGGCATAATAACAGCATCTAATTCACAGGACTGTTATAAGGATCAAATGGGATGACTTGTAAAGTAATTTATAAATGCTAGCTACTCTGAATAGGCCCTGGACAGGTACAAATCATTCAAAGGTGAACAAAACCTCTTCCTCTGAAATGTGTTTACTGAAAGACCCTCACATGCAACTTGTATTTCCCCTTAAAGTCAGGGAGACTCTCAGCGTCTCAGTGGAAATGAGGAGGAAGATGGGGTATATGGAACAAATAGGGATGTGATATCCCTGAAAAAGCCTACTAGAAATTCTTCCTTGATTTTCCTGACCAGCCAAACACAGGGAAAACAAAACAATTCACTGGGGAGATCAGAACCGGGCTCGTTCGTTCTTACTCCACCTTTGCCTGCTTTGGTCTCACCACTCGCAACCTGACATAACATGCTGAGGCAGAGATAAAGTCATTACTGGGAACCCCAGAGTCTTGCATGCCACTGCATCATCCCTGCTGTGGAAAGGTGGTTTCTAATGGGCTTTCAAGTGTGGGAGATCTAATGCAGTGGTCATATTTGAGGGAGTCTGTAATCACAGGAGTGATGGAGGGCAATTTTTTTTTTAAAGTTGTATGCTTTCTCACTTGAGTCTGGAGCTGAATAACTGACAACCATAAGCCTATGCATTGGTCTTTCACCACATCCATCCTTAGGGTGTTTGTTCTGGCTCCTTGTCAAAAGCGGGCAGCTTTTACCACTTAACAAGAAGGGGCTGTGGGGTGTGGAGTGGGGCCCTAAGGAAATCTTCTGGTCCACTCATTTGCGTGTTGTTCAAGGCCCAGTCAGAGGAGACTTGTTTTGATGTGGAAAGGAGGGTGGGGGGAGGAACGATTTCTACACAAGCATCTTTTGGTAGATCTGATTAACTTTTGTAATAACTTGTGCTTTTGCCTAAGAACCACAGATGTTGTGTGGGTGGTGACAAGGATGAGGTGGGTGGGAAGAAGAAGAGACAGAGGAAAGGATTGGAAGGAAGCATTCCCTTTGTGGGGAAGAAAACTGCCAACACATCCTTCAGTGGAAAAATAAAATCAATTCTTAGGATAATTTTAAAATTTAAAAACATTAGTGATGCAATTGAAAAAACTCATAGACCCATAACTCCGTGAAGGGAGCAGGATCTTGACCTTATTAGTCTATTTTGTCTCATCACTAGCTCTAAAGGAGCCTCCAAGCAGAGGGTTTAGAGCCAGGAGAACCAAGCTAAACGTCTAACTTGCAATGTGACCTTGGGCAAGTCATTTCATCTTAGAGTTTGACTTTCTTCTTCTGTCCTTTATTGACCATTAAGAACACTGAATTTGGGCTAGCTAGGTGGCTTAGTAAATAGAGCACCAGCCCTAGTCAGGAGGACTTGGGTTTAAATCCAGCCTCAGACACTTGATACTTAACTAGCTATGTGACCTTGGGCAAGTCACTTAATCCCAATTGCCTTGTTTTCCCCCCTCCAAAAAAAAAAAAAGAACACTGAATTTGAACTCAGAGGATCAGAGCTGGCCAAGCCATTTGTTGGAGAGAATTGGATTGGATGACCTCTGGTCTCTTCTGACTCTACATCCTATAATTCTATGATCTCCATTTGGGAAATTATCTAAATATATAACCAGATAATAGGTTACTTACAATTGCTAATTAATGTTATACTAATATTAAATGACATGTATCTGGAAACATAGAGATGGCAAGTATGATAGCATCTTTGGTGATAGGAAAAAATGTGGATTAACACCACCAAGGACGGTGTCTCCCCTTAGGAAAAGAAAGAGTACAAGCACGTGTGTGAGTCCATTCACACAGTAGTCAGTGTTGAAATATTTGTGGTTAAATGGAGCTTTTGTGTGTGTGCAAATGCTTGGGGGAGATTTTGCCACAGAGAAAAGCCTAATTAACCTTATACTCACAAGCCTCCCTCAAGCTGTTCACAAAAGTGATGTCCTATCCCCTTCCCAAGAGAAGGAGAAAATACAATAATTTGCCAACATAAGCCTTTCTCTTCTGAAGAGTGATTTGAAACAAAGAAATGATTGTGTCAAAGCTTTGGGGACTAACACAAGAAATTAAGATCCTATATTCTGTTTCTTTGATTTTTTTCAGGAGCAATGTCTCCAGGCTCTCTCCTATGCAATCCTCCCTCCATAAAAATTTCAATCTGATATTTCTGAAGAATAACTCTGACCATGTCACATCTTTGCTCAAGAAGGTGTCTCCCTATGGCCTCCAGGATAAAACACCAACTTCTTGGTTTGGCATTTTAAAGTGCTTTAGACTCTACCTCCAGCCAATCTTCCCGGATTTTCTAAACGAATTTCATGTCCTCATACACTTTTCATTCTAGTTAATATGGCCCACTTGTAATTCTCCATACATAATACTCTATCTTTTGGTGGCACGCTTTTGCCCAGGCTTGCAATGTCCTCCCCTTCACTTCAGCCTCTTGGAACCTTTAGCTTTCTTCAAGGCTCAACTCAGATGCCCCCTTCTGAATGAAAACTTTCCTGATCTGCCCCAATTGTTGGTGGTCTCCCCTCCCCCTGACAAATTGCTTTGTCTATAATTTGTATTTACTAATCTGTATGCATAGAGAACCCCTGAACTCCCCAGTAGAATATAAGGTCCTTAAGGGAAATAGTTATTTTATTTTTAACTTTGTGTCCTGAGCATCTAGCACAGTGCTATGTATATGTCAAAGGTGCTTAATAAATGCTTAAGTTGAATGAATAAAAAAGTATTTAAGTGCTTACGATGGACATAGAAAATACTGTACATCAGAAAAAGGCATATCACAACAAATTTCTGTGTGTTGAGTGGGCACAATGTAGAATCTCTAGTGAACATAATTGCTGACCTTGTTCAGGGATTGGTCTCTCTTCTAAGGGTGAAACTTGAGGCCCAGATCAATGACCAACATCTGGTAATATCTTCTAACGAATCCCATTTTGAGCTGCATTAAAACTAGTGACCTTGACTGGAAAAAGGACAAGCCTCTGACCTGTTCATGCCCATTCTCTATACACCTCACCAAAACAATGTGATGAGTACGCATCCCATTTTAACCAACCTGATATATAATAAACAGTTATTGCTAATCTGTTGGGCTTTATACCTGATTGAAAAGACTATAACAAATAAAAGGTGATCATTTGATAAAAGTATATATAGCTACTGTACATTAATGGGACTCAAGCATGCAATTAGAAACAGAAGCTTATTAGAACTCTAAGCAGGACTACAATTTGTCTACAGATGTTGATAAGTAACCTGATGGAAGCAGAAATTTGAGAAGAAGGATTCATGAATGCATGAAACTTTGGGTTTTTAAAAGCTGATTAACTTTGAGTCAAGATAAAATATCTTTGGAAAAAGAGGACTATGAGAGAAGAAGTGAGAGAGAGGGAAATTTTGGATCTTGAAGTTGCAGGTTAGTTCATGGAAAGAGCAAAAGCATGAAAGCAAAAGCCATAGGGCCCATGTTGAATAGCTGTTCTTAAAGAGAGTAGGGTCAGCTAGAATACATCCTGAGTATTCTATTTCAACCCAACACCTGGACCAACCAATGTCAGAGATTTGACAAGTATTGATACTAATGAGGCATGCTGAAACAGAACTTGAGTTCTTGGAGCACCTTGCTAGGCAGAAGGATGGAATTTCAAAGAGGATGTTGTTGCCAATGCTTGGCTTCATGGGAGACGTGCAACAAGCCTGAACATCGCCAAACTAAGACCAAACCACAGCAAATGGGCGAAACCTTCAAATGTCTCATTTTATAGACTGGATATACATAGATGGGAAGGCCCTGAAAAGGAAAACGAAGAATACTTCTCCCTATGTTGCTATTACATATAATAAGATATCTGTGTAGGATTTAACAATTTAACAATTTTAAATGTATAGAAATGTAGTTGGCTTTTTTTTTTAAGGGTTTAGATCTTGGCAAAATCTTAGATGTAATCAAGTCTAAAAGTCTCATTTTACAAAAGAAGAAGCTGAGATTTAAGTGCTTGGCCTAAGGTAACACAGGTAAGTCACAGAGTTATGATTAAGGAGTAGACTCGTCTCTCAAAAGTCTTGTGCAAGAAAGCTATACCACATTGTAGCTTATTTCCTAAAATAGATGGATCCTTTGTAATCATATGATGTTTTCTGTTTTAAAAGCCCAGATTAAAAATCTATAGTGTGGATGGGTCTCCGGTGGATTATTCAGAGAGTATTAACAATGAAGCTCCCTCCATTAATGTACGTCAGAAACTTGAAGTGTTTAAGAGAATTTTCTTTGGACCGAGAGGTAAAGAGTCACAGCTGGTGTGTGTTGGAGGCAGGACTTGAATCTAGGCCTCCCTAGATTCCTGACTTAAGGATTGTTGATGATCCACTGTAGCAAGCTAGGCAGCTGGGTGAGCAGCTGAGTGCTGAACCTGGAGTCAGGAAGACTCATCATCCTGAGTTCAAATCTGACCTCAGACATTTACCAGCTTTGTGACCTGGGCGATCAACTTAACCCTGTCTGCTTCAGATTTCTCTTCTATTAAATGAGCTGGAGAAGGAAATGGCAAACTGTTCCAGTATCTTTTCCAAGAAAACTCCAAATGGGGTCATGAAAAGTTGGACATGACCGAAGAACAACACCCACATGGCAAGTTGGTCTGTAAAAGAGGTATTTCCTATCTCTGACAGAGATACAAAATAGTAAGAAGAAAGAGAATATCATTATTGTCTTTAACCCACAACAGTAGTAAGTCCTAGGAATAAAAAGACAAAAAGGAAAACAGTACCTGTGCTCAAAAAGCTTCCATTCTATTGTGGGAAAACCTTACACAAAGACAGAGATATATGTAATATACACAGAATAAACTAAAATTTTTTTCACCTGAGGGTAATAAGACTATACTAAACACTGGGGATATATCGAGAAAGGGCTAGTGTAGGAGGAAACACCTGGGCTGTGCTTCTGTATAGGATGAGGGAACACTAAAGTGGGAAATAAGTTACCAGGTAGAATGTCATGTGTTATCTACCAATGGGCTATGCTGAGCTGGCTCAGAAAGGTTTGGAAAGAGGACAAAATCTTAGTGTGGCAAGATACAAGTCGAGACATGAACTCCTTTGGATATATTGGAGATGTTTTGTTCTTCTGAGGCTACTTCTCAACTTGTTCATTAAGAATATGATTGTATGTGAATTGGCTACTGTGATGTTACTAACTCTTTTTTTCTTCTCCAGGAGCCTTTTCTTACTTTTTTTTCAGGTTCTCTTACAAAGATGATAGGAGTCAGTATAATTACTAACATTAACTATTCCCCTAAAAACCAACCTCAATCGCTCTCCTCTCCCTCAAACTTTTTTTTAACCTGAGTGGGTTGTATCAACATGTAACAGTTTCCACATTAATATCCCATCTTCTATAGATATGAATTACAAATCCTAAAGGAGTTGCCTTGGATTGTATTTATAAACCACAATATCATAAAATTAAAATTTTAGAACCTGATCTGAATCTTAGTTCTAGCACACAGTAGCCTTGTGACCTTGGAAAATGAAATTTCATTTTCTCATGTGAAAAATGGAGATAATAAGATTTGCGTAACCATGGGCAGATCATCACTTTCCTCTCTTAGACTTGAGTTTCCTTATCTATTCAATGAAGAGACAGGATTAGATTATCTCTAAGGTCTCTCCCAGTTCTACACTCTACCATCCTGTGACATCTGCTACCCATGAGCCTACTTTACTGGGCAATTGTGAGAATCAAATTACGAAATGTATATAAAACTTTTTGTAATATCGCTCTGCAACATGAGCCATTATTAGTCCTTTTAGTATTAAGTTCACATGAAATTTCAGCAATGGAGACATTATTGGCTAAAAGATTGCTAGATTAAAGTAATTCACAGAATTATTGCCTAAAAGATTCACTTGAAAAAGAGTTGAGTCAAGCATGAGAATTTGTGCTCACCTTTACATAAAATTTGGAGGGGAGAGGAAGGGAGGCATTTTGG
The DNA here is from genome assembly GCA_028646515.1 of Pseudochirops corinnae. Classification (NCBI taxonomy): domain Eukaryota; kingdom Metazoa; phylum Chordata; class Mammalia; order Diprotodontia; family Pseudocheiridae; genus Pseudochirops; species Pseudochirops corinnae. The sequence continues at coordinate 55,438,285 of CM053590.1, read as the reverse complement.
TTGCTTGTTTACTATATTTTTACCTTTTGGGACCAGTGATCCTCAGCATAAGGAGCTGTCCACTAGGAAATTCCCATTATGCATGAATATTCTATAATTTATAATTATAGGGAATGGTTGTCAGAGGCAGATCTTGAAACAAAGGTGGTCCTAATTCCAAGGCCCATTCCCAAGCCAGTGAACAATAATAATAAGTGTGTGTGTGTGTGTGTGTGTGTGTGTGTGTGTGTGTGTGTGTGTGGGTAGTGCTTTAGGGTTTACTTTTGATCATCATAACAACTTTGTGAGGAAGATGCTGTTATTTTCACCACTTTAGAGGTGGAGAAACTGAAGCTGAGGGAGGTTAAAGGATTTGCCCAGGGTCACAAAGTTAGCCAACATCTGAACTCAGGTCTATACCCATTGCCTCTCTAGGTTTCATTTGCTTACTTTCGTTGTTTAGTTGATTTTTCATTCATGTCTGACTCTTCATAACTCTGAGGTTTTCTTGGCAAAGATACTAGAATAGTTTACCATTTCCTTCTCCAGTTCATTTTTACAGATGAGGAAACTGAAGCAAACAAGGTTAAGTGACTTTCTCAGAGTCACACAGTTAGTATGGGTCTGAGGCTGGATTTGATCTCAGGTCTCTAGGACTGGCATCTATTCACTGCACCACCTAGCTGCCCCTCGTTTGCTTACTACACAAAATAATAATGCTATTTAATTGACAAGAATTTAAAATAACAAAAACAAAAGGAATGCCTTTTATACATTTTTTAAAAGTGCTTTCCTTATATCAACCATATATGTATTATGATCCCTAATTTTACAGATGAGAAAACTAGGCTCAGAATAATGTAGGTGACTTTGCAAAGGACATGCAACAGATTGTATATGTCAGAGCAGGGATATAAGCCCAGGTCCCCCGTGCTACTTCTCTTCATCATCCTTTGCCTTGGTTAAAATGGCACCCAACTTCAAGACTGCATCACGAAACTCACAAAGTTCTACTTAGGTCTGCCTATAACTAGTTGTCACTTGCTTTCAAGGAAAGGGAATTTGGGCATGTCACGTTGGGTTTAGATTTTCTACTAAAGCATCTTCTCTACCTCCTTTTTCCCCTCTCGGAGCCTTTCCTTTTCTCTTTGTTCCCTCTTACACACATATGTCAAATGATAGATGTATGGTTTTTTGTTTGTCTGTATTGCAAATTAAATACTTTACCAGGCTAATGTAGGCAACCTACAACTTGATCCTAAGGTTGAAAGGTGACTGAGAGGTTATGCCAATGTAAACCTATAGGTCACTTGTGTTTGTCTTTACTTAGACAATCATTCAGTTTTTCTGGGCCCCAGGTTCTTCGGGCTTGGGTTAACATTAAGGATCCAACTAGGATCTAAAGGTGTGTTTATATTCCACAGAATCTGAAAGGTGGGCAGATGCATAACTGCTGCTTAGTCAGCTGTTTGCCACAAGCTGGAACTAAAAAACAGTGAACCCATCAATTATTATCACGCATGCATTTTCTAGCTTTTATCCACAAAGGTAATCAACTGTTAGGTTATAAATTTTTGATAAGAATCCTTTGCCTCTCAGTGGACTGTTGGGACTCATTTTCTCCTTCCTTGCCCCAAGGATATGGGATTAATCTTAGCTGAATGGACCCATTGGTGAGTAATACTTAGTGGGTAAAAGTGGCAGTTGGAGTTCATTATCTTTGTGTGTATCTTCAAACCCTGCTAGAATGTCAGCACTGTGATAGCACGGACTGCTTCCTTTCTGATTGTGTATCCCCCTCAATTTCTTCATCAAAAGAGTCAGGCACATAATGTGTGATGAGAAAGCATATTGAGGAAATGAATATGGGACAACCTTTAGCAAGCAAGTCATTCCTTATGAATCACTAAAAAATTCAAGATGCAAAGAAATAATATGAGTGTAATAATGCCTTCAGCAAGTCTATCCTTTTAAGAGACATCAGAGAATTCACAGAATCACAACTTGGTACTGTAAGTGAATGCAGAAACCATCTAGCCTGTCCCATATAAATAGTGCAAAAATATTCCACGTTCCTAGTGTAGTTCCTGAGGTGCTCCAAAGTGTTTGCTAAATAGACTAGATTAGAACGAGGGGTCCTTTCCTGTGCAATCTTTACCTCTCTGTCTTTGTCAGTCTCTTAACTATTATTTTATCTCATACACTGATTTGTTTTACTTAAAATCTAGGAAAATTTGGAAATGTGAAATAAAATTGAAAGCCACTTTCAATGGCAAGGAAGTGGGAAAGGAGATAGGAATTTGGGGACAGTGATTCTTATTCTACACACACACACACACACACACACACACACACACACACACACACACACACACACACACACACACACACCCACCAGGGGAAGATAATAGTGACATGGTTTGGGACATGAAATTTTAATTTGTTGCTGACATGAAACTTGAGATGTCATCTAAGATACAGAAAGAGCTTATATGTGCCACGTACCCTGACTGACATGGTAAATTCCATTCAACACTGTTAAACAGTATAAAATCCAACTGGAGTTGCAAAATAATCTCTCTGTAGAACTGCAGAGTCTGTAGTTGAGGGTTGTACAGAGATTAGAGAAGAAAGAGATGAAGTCATCCTATGAAATGGAATTTGGAGACATCTTTTAAGGGTCCTCTGGCAAAAAGTCTAGACATTCTGTATTCCCATTCAGGCCAAATCTTTGGAAGACATATTTCTGTGCTGGTTTTAATGACAAATACCAAAAACCAGAAGTGCCAATTGATTTTTTTTCTTAAGAAAAGGAAAAGGAATAGAAAAGAGAAAGGAGAGAGACTAGACTCTGCTTAGAGAGCTTGTTTTTAATGCAAATTTTAAAAAAATACTTGGGAGTATAGGCAGCAAGGTAGAATCTGAAGAGTACTGGTTCTGAGATCAGAGGATCAGATTCAAATTCCACCTCTGGGATTTCTGTCATGTTTCCACATCTCTAAGATTGAGTGGCCACACTTGGTAGCCTCTGAGTTGTTTCCCAGCTCTATATCTTGGAAAGTCAAGTTTTACCACAAAAAGACAATGGACACATTCTTGTAATATTTACTGACATTGCTACCCCAAACTCTATGGTCAGATCCATGTAACACTTTATATTCATGATTTTATTTGAGCCTCACAAAATTATTGTGAGTTAGGAGCTATTAATTCCCATTTTATGCACTTGGGCCAGGGCTCTGAGAGGTTAAGGAAATCTTCCAGGGTCACCGTGCTGGTCATCCCAGGTAGGCTTCAAGCTTGAGTCTTAGCCTCACTACTCTCCTGGGTGGTAGGAGCTATTATCAGATTCACAGGTGAGTCATTTGTGGCCCCAAGAGATTAGAGATTATATAACTTGCTCAAGGTCACAGAGACAGAAAGGGTTTGAGGCAGGGTCTTCTCGGTTTCAAGTCTAGGTACTCTATCCATTATACTGCAAAGTAGCTGTACACTCTGAGATCAGGACACTGGGAAAATCCTTTCGGTATTATTTCCATAGAAAAGATAATAGTAGACAGGAAGTGACAGAGTAGAGGACAAAAAGGGAAAAAAAAGAAATCCTATGGAATCTCTCTAAGGTCTGCCATAAGAGAATCAAGTTCACCTTGGAACACAAGCTCTGGTAGGTTGACTCTGCCCATTGCCAGGATTACAGCAGCAATGATTAATTAATATACAGATAACATCAGCATTTAGTCCTTCTTAACATTTTAAAAGGCTGATGTCAGACTCCAGACTCAAATTCTACCTTCAGCTTGGAACAACTAGGCACACAGAAATTAGAGCTGTATGGAGGCTCCAGAAAGAGCCAATCAGATGATCCTTGTGAGAGGGAGATTCAAATGAGCGGCATCATCACTCATCCCTATCTGAGACACCATGCTGTGTTGTAACAGTTGGATGGAGTCCATGGAATCTTCCAGACTTGCAAAATAGATGACCTCTCATTAGATCAACATCTCCGTTGCGCCCCCCCCCCCAACCAGTCCAGCAGAGTCCTAACTTGTAACAAGCTGTATTCGCTTGACTCCAAAACAGAGTTATCTTATCTCAGAAAAATGACACCTAACCAGTTTCTAACCATAATCTCATTTGGATGCTTTTGACCTATTTGCATAGTTGTTTCCATCCACATCTCCTTTTGGGAGCATTATTCATGCATTTTTCAAGGTTTATAAACCATGATGTGAAATGAAAAAAAAATAATGATAAAGGCAGTTGGATGAGGGTAATAACTTTTCATTAATTTTTATTAAAATGAATTATTTTATTGATTTTCATACCACCACAAGTGAATGGATTCGAAGATTATGAAGAAATGAATGGAACAGTATTTACTATGTGGGGATGAAAATATCAAAGTCCTGCCCCCAGAGAAGGAGATAATGCATAAAAGGGAATGTGTTGGCTATGGAAGGGCACTTTTTCCTAATAATTACAGGAATGAACAGTGATTGGGGCTACAGTGGAATACACTGACATGCTCCATCCAGGAAAAGTTGATTTGAAAATGGTTCATGGTTCAAGAACTGGACAGGGCGTAAACTGAAAAGGGTCCTCAGGTGGTGGTAAGGCAGTTGTTGAGGCTGTGGAGGAGGTGGTTAGAGAAGAGGGAGTGAAATGAAACATGGTGACTAAGGCTGCCGGGAGATAGTGGTCCATAACAGGCAGCCATCAATCAGGAGATTATGTGTCCATCTAGTACTCCATCATTAAAGCTACTGGTACAGAGCATTAAGGCTAGTCATGGTATCCTTTTGAAGGCCCAATGTCAATAGAGACTGGTTTTATTCTGGCACTGAAAAACCAATCAGGAGATCCTTTATACAGACTAGAAGTCATCTGGTCTAAGTCTGTGCTTCCAGGTCCCAAAAACTATCCTAAAATGTCTGTGTCTATAGACCAAAAAGAGTATGAAAGTACACAAAAGTGCATTCCAAAGCACTTGGAAATAAATTCTATCTCTGGTTCTTTTATGTGCATACCATATACAATGCTAGTGAGCTCACTTTGGAAAAATAGGGGACGTTTTGGAGTTGAAAAGTTAGTCTGTAACTTACTATAGACTCAGGATGACTATCTACACCAACATAAGCTGCTCTTTAGCAATTCAGTTGAAGAAGTTACTGACATTGGGAATTTTTAGGAGCATAACACCTTGGAAGTTTGGGGGTCTAGGTACCAAAATGAATCATGGGGTCTCAGACTGGTGCATTTATCACAGGCCTCATCTTGCATTAGAGCGCCAGTTCTTAGAAGTTTTGGTCTCAGGGCCCCTTTATGCTGTCAAAAATTATCAAGGACCTCCTCCCAAAGAGCTTTGGTTTATTTTATTATGAAAATAGTTTTTAACCTCACAGACCCCTTGAAAGGGGGACCTTCAGGGGATCCTACACCACACTCTGAGAACTGCTGCACTAGAGAATTCTCCAGGACAATAATTAGTGATGTGCTAGTAAATGTTTAACAACTGGCTTGGGGGGGAGAGCAGAATTAAATGTATCCATGACACATTTTTAATGTTTAATCTTCAGCACTATTTCCCCCATCACTTTCTTAACTCTAGACAATCAATAAAACAGTAGCATTGTCAACTTCAAAGCTATAAATAGTCACACTTAAACCTGTAAATCAGGCTCCAGAACACTCCTGACAATAGTCTATATGACTAGTTAGGAAATCTTCAGAATGCTTCTCACCTGGGGTCACTCCTTCTTAGTACCAATAAAGTGGGAAAAAAAGATGGAAGGCTATGATACTCTTGGGCCTAATGTTAAAAATGGACATGCTTGTTTTGTTCCATAAATTAAAAATAAAAAAATAATTTTAAAAAAGGGTTTAGCAATAGACTGTCCATTGGGTAACCTGGGGTTATATATGATATTATACATGTTTGTATGTGTGTTTTCTGCATGTGTGTGTTGGAGGAGAGGGTCAAAGACTTGTGCAAGGTGGGCATACCACAAAAAAATTCATCTGGTGAGACTGGAAACTGACCTATCCCTTTCCTTCCCTTCCACCTGTCTTTCTTTCCTTTTCCTTCCCTGTCCCTCTTCCTTCTCCCTCTTACTTACTTAGTACCTACTCTATATATAAAGAGATGAAACATATGTAGTCTCTGTCCTCAAGATGTTTACAGTCTAGTACAATGTTTTTCACATGTGGAATGGTACCCACAACAAAAAGCAGAACATATTTGCTATTAAGTCTGACTTGTTATTAAGATATAATTTATATGTTAAAGTTAGCCTGAATGAGAAAGTAGGGAGAATGGTGAAGACAAAGAAGTCATTATATTACTGGATATATGGCACAAAATGAACAAGAAGCTGCTGGTAAAGGCATTATATTCTAATGGAAACAGAAAAGGCCCACAGGCCTCACTCCCCAAACTTGAGGAGACCCTAGCAGACAATTCAAGGAACAATTCAATCCATATATTGAAAATGGTTATGTGACAACCCTCTTGTTACAAAGCTCTCTGGGATAAGACCATTTCTGATAAAAATCATTTTATATCCTGGCTCCTAAGACTCCTTATAAAGCATGTGAGAAATGTATTTACTCCAAAGATCTATCAAGTCTATTTCCATAGAAAATGAACCATCCATTCTGGAGGCTACTCTAGCATTAGCCATTCAGTTCATATGACCCGCCTATTTAAGAAAGATGACAACCATGTGGTTTGCCCTGCACACGTGACTCTGAAACCTCTGAGGCTTTGGTATCATTCTAGCAGATTCCTTATGAAAGGAGGTGATAAGCATCACATGTGATACATTAAAGTCTGCCCAGTGTAACATCACAGCAGTTTTTAAAAACAAAAGCTTAAAATTAGCCAAGGGATGGCTTTATAGCCTATTATTTTCTTATCAGCAATGAGTAGATATTAAGTATTATTTAAATATATGTTACCTAAATGTATATTACATAAATTAAAGTCTTCAAAATGAGAAATCTTTTATGTCATAGGAAGAAGCAGGTTTTGTTCTGTCTTGGTTTTTGGTCCAGAACTGAGATTTTATCAATGGAGAGGAACTCCTGGTATAAAAACAGACCAGTGATGTGAATCACAAATCGTCTCTGTGACTCTTGTCAATGTCCTTCTGTGAATACACCTCACAGAGAGTCCATCCAATATCCTCCTGACATTGTGTAGGGTAGAGGTGCCAAAGGAGTGCATGGGTGGACCATTGGTTATTCCTTGTTCTTGGTATGTGACCAGCCCATCTTCTCTTTTATTTTCATGGTCATATATTTCTCTGATAATGTTTTATGATTACCATGCCATATAATTCTCAACTATTAAGTGTTGATGAAATGCCTGCTCAACTCTAACATGAACCCTTGGACAATACACATATGTGTACATACAAATCCACACTTACATATGAACAGATCTAGCAAATCCTTTCAATGCAACAAAGTCTTTGATCATGTCCATAAATTAACTGAACATGCCAAGTAGAATACTAACCTTTCCTGAGCTTCCCCCACATCCTTAGCAGAGCCTTAGCAACTTAATTTCTATGTTTGGAGAAAGATTTCCATTGTATTACAGTAGTAAAGAGCTATTAATTTTCTTTCTGTGCAATCAAGTTAAAGGCATTGTGCTTGGCATTCTAAAGCTTGGGTTCTGCTCATGTGGACTTTAGAGATGGAAAAGCTACAGATTATTCACCATGGAGAGCAGTCATTAAAATGGGCTATTTGCCTCTCTTCATCACTCAACAGAACACATATACTCCATTCAAGGTGAAGAAAGATAGATTTCCCTCTAGCAACTTACTATATTTGTGTACATATAGATATGAGTATAGATATGTGTGTATATATACATATACATACACCTACATATATATACCTATACACACATGCCTATATGCATATCTCTTTACTTACACATGTATATTTTCATAAATACATGCCTATATATTTGTCTATATATATATATATATATATATATATGTATGTATGTATTTGAAACAAATCCTGCTGTTTATGAAAGCCAATAATGAATGAAACATATACCTACCAATTACAGAAATCAAAGAGGAAAGGACATTTGCATTGTATTCTCCTATAGGGTTAAGAAACCCACTAGATGCTATGTAATGACTTCTCTTCCTACTCATTACCAGGTCAAGCAAGGCATCAAGTTGTAGTAATGAAAAAACAAGCTTATAGAAACACACGCTCGCATGTGCATACACACACAGACATGCACACACACACACACACACACACACACATTCACATGCTCTCTCACAGACATACTTAAGGGCCAGGTTATGAAGGGCTTTAACATCCAAAAGGAGGATTTTATATTGGTTCCTGCAGGAGAGAGGGAACCTCTGGAATTTATTGGAATAGCTATTGAATGGCTAGCCACATAGCCAGGAAGATCTTGCTTGAAGGCCTATCACAGACATATTCTAGGAGCATGACTGGAAGTAGTGTGAACTCTGAGTGGCCCCAGGCACCTAATCTTAAAGCCTATTGATCTACTAATAAGAATGGGTGTTGGTCTGCACCCACAGATAGAGGGAGTTTCTTCACTGGCAGTTCCTGATACCTGTGAAATCCCAGATCTGAACCATTCTGCCAGACTTAGTGGGTGAAAGGTATGTTGAAAGAAGCTATTTCAGCATTGAAATAGCTTATCAAGATCAATTAACTGCTTATTAGTTAGACTCAAGTTAAGGAAATTTTAGACTACAGGAACTTATGACTTGCATGGTGAGGGCCGTAAGCACCCAGAGAAAACTAGGAGAAACAAACCAATATGCCAGTATCAGCACCAAGAGGGTGTGTGTGTGTGTGTGTGTGTGTGTGTGTGTGTGTGTGTGTGCATAAATTTGTAACATGGATCAGTTGAGGTGCCATGTACTAACAGTCAAGTATGAATAATGCCAAACAAGAGGCAGAATAATCTTTAAGTTTGGTTGTTTTAGTCATTTCCGAATCTCTGTAACCCTATTTGGGTTTTTTTAGGCAAAGATACTGGAGTGGTTTGCCATTTCCTTCTCTAGCTCATTTTACAGATGAGGAAATGGAGGCAAACAGGGTTAAGTGACTTGCCCAGGGTCACACAGTTAATAAGTTTCTGGGGCTGGATTTGAACTCAGGTCTCTCCAACTCTGGGCCTAGCTGCCCCCATCATTAAGTATACCATGTAAAAGCATTTTCTTTTTCCAATCTCTTAAATAAAAATAGAAACAGTTCAAAATAAGTATACCTCCCAGCATTTGCATTCTGTTATCTAAATTTTTTTGTCGTTGGGAGAAGAGAAATTCAGTGCAATAGCTTCAATTTTATTTTGTACATTTTGAAACATATTGCTGTTGTAGAGCTCTCCCATACCTTAAATAACATATATATGCCTGTGAGTTTACGTCAGTGATCACTTAAACACTGGATAGCATGTTAATTAGCACTGGGGCTACATGTAGTGGAAGGAAACATTAGATCAGGTCCAAAGAGACATGAGACCTTGTCTGAGCTTAGTGAGCTTGGGCTCCACCTTTCAGGGTCTTAGTGTTCTCATTTGTCAAATGAGGAAGATAGAGTAGATGATCCTTAAATTCTTGTTCTGACAGTTTGGATTACAGGAATTCCACCCAGAAGGGAAAGGATGAAAAGTCATATCAGTTGAGTAGTGAAACTCTCCAAACTGAGATCATACTTGGTAATACAGGAAGTGGATTTAGTTATAGATAAAAAGTTGACTAACTAAAGTTTGGGTGTGTAAATATTGTAGCAGTGCAATTAGGGGTCTTCTGAATGTGTCACATTGATTCTAGTCAAGCTTAAAGTGTATACACAGGGAGAAGCAGTAAGACAGAGAGGAAGGAGCTCTGACCACTTCCTACTTGTGTGCTCTCAGGGAAGTTTAGATTAGATTAGGTGACCTCTGGAGTCTCTTTTAGGCCAAAATTTATGATTGAATCCGAACCAAATTGGCCTTGTAATGATGCTTTATTCAACTGAAGTGGTTAATCGAGTGTCATCACTCAGCACACATAACACCTGGACCATGTACCACACTGAAAATGCAGTTACTACCTCTGTGAAGAAAGGTGAAGATGCTGACCTATTGGTCATTGTTTTCCACAAACAAATGTTCCAGACTGATACTGATCTGGCTACACATAATTTCCATTAACCTTCGTTGATCAGTTTCATTCAACTGGAAGATGCCTGATTCATTGGTAGTCTCTATGGCTTTGGGACTTGAGGCAGCATGAAATATTAGATAAGATACTGGAATTTTCAGAAGTTATTTAGTTCTTGAAGGTTACTTTCACGTAGTAGAAAGAACACTGGGTTTGGAGTCAAAGGATCTGGATTTAAACAGCAGAGCAGATAGAGCACTGCTCTTGAAACTCAGGAGGACGGTTTCAGATCCCGCCTCATATTTAATAGCTATGAGTAAGTCTATGCTTCAGTTTCCTCATCTGTAAAGTAAGGAACCTGGACCTAATGACCTCTAGGTTCCTTCTGCCTCTAAACATAGGATCCTTTGACAAAGCAAAGCCAACTGACCTCCACAATATTTGAGCCTCTGTCCTTCTCTGTACAGAGCTCCATCTACTTGAACCAATCCAGTCACAGATGCTATCAGCACCATGCCCAGAACATGCCTTGTCCATGCCTGAAGGCAGTATGCTTTTCTTGTCATCCATAGGAATGTAGTATTTAAGAAAACAAATTCAGTAAAAAGATAGAGCAGGCATCTCTTGTCATTTATCTTGATATTTCCTAACTTGAAAAAAACTTTTTGAAAATGTAAGATTCATGTATATCCTCTACCACCTTGCACCACCTCTAACCATTCCCCATTCCACACCCTTCAGGTCATTAAAAGGCAGAGAATCATGTCTCAAAAATCACTGACCTTTTGGTCATGAACTTACGCTGCCAACTCTTCCCAAGCAAAACACATTATGTTCATTCTTCTCCTAGGATGATGAAATCTATTTTCAGAATCAGGTAGTAGAATATGAGCCTAAAACAAAAACCCATGAACTCCTACTAACAAATTCTTCTTACCCTAAACCTAGTAACCAAAGCATGAAGATATGGGGCTTGAGCGATATAAGGGGCAGCCTTGTTCAGGAATGCTTGTTGTGGTCCAAGAAGAGGACATTTCTCAAAGCTGATTGGGCAGTGTGTGTTTGCATCTTCCTACATATACCATGCTCACCGGTATTTAAAGCTGGAAATTATAATAGCAAATTATTACCCCGGGGATTACTGACGTCATACTGAGTTCTTGTGTGATACATGATTAACCAGTTGAACTGGCAAGTAAAAAGAGTTGGTGGCATTTGGATGTATGATTATCAAATAGTGGTAGACAAAAGGATGTTTTAGATCTAATTGACAAACAAGGTAAATTAATTACTAGAACCAGATGACAGTCGCTCAAGAGTTTTGAAGAATTTGTGGGCTGAATTATGAAACTGGTGGTCAGAATGTGGAACCTGTTGTCCCACATAGTTACTATGTTGAAGTTTTGGCAGATTTGCCAGCGTGATTCCCACTCAGGAGAAAGTCTCCAGGAGAGGAGACCCCTAAAACTTAGATTTTAAGCCATCCTTTGCAAGCACTGGGAATTGATAACAGGATAACCAAGCACCTGAGCAATCATAAATGATTATGACATAAAAGACTAGAGAAAAAAACAGTAACTGTGATTTCTTGAAAGGCGAACTTTAGATAATCTATGAGACTTTCTCAAGGGAGTGAAAAAGCAAGTGGACAAATTTGCCCATGATAAAAAGGACTAAGTAATGAGAATATATAAATATATATATATACATATATATACACACACACATGCACACACACACACACACACACACACACACACAGACCTAGGGTGGTTGAGGATAGTCATCATCCCTCCACAAGGAAGTGATAAAGCTCCTTAATAGAGGGACAGGTATCTATATCACTCATATGATAAAAAGAACAGAGAATCATAGAATTTTAGAGTTTTAGGGAATCTGAGAAACTACTTATTGTGACACTTTCAAGTTAAGGTTGAGGAAACAAAGGTCAAGAGGATTTGGGAATTCATCAGAGTCATATGGCTATTTAATGATACAGTAAGGACTAGAATCCAATTCTCCTGATTTCTAGCCCAGAGAAGATTCTACCCAATGCCAGAGAGACTTTTGGTTGTGGGCTTTATCTGATGACAACAAATACCACTTATAACACTAGAAGAACTTTCATTCAAGTCCTTGATTTTGTTAAGGGATCCCATACTTTAGCTAAGATACGCATGCTAATACACTAGTGGAATATACGTGAAATTATAGGTTTTGCTTCTAAAATAATCTATGACGCTAGAAAAAAATTTGAGATCAGCATGGTGCAGGGCTGGGGAGAGAAGAAAATCTTGGGATTTTGAGTTAGGATAGATTAACAGCCTAGTTACTGTTCCTAGTTGAACAAAAACCATTCTCCAAGTACACACAACTGTTTATGGTATAGTATGTATGTTCTGTATAATAGGCACAAGGTTTTGCGTAATAGGAAAGAACACTGGATTTGGTCTCAAGAGACCTGGTTTCAAACTATATCTCCAAAAGGGTCAAATCACTTACCCTCAGTTTTTTCACCTGTAAATTAGGGAAAATATTTGTACTTGTTGCAAAGGACTTTGTTAAATACTTATTGAGATATCAACATGAGCTAGGATAAAACTTAATCTAAACATTCAACATGGAATAGAGAGAGGACCTGATAATCACTTTTCTTTTACCACAAGGTTATAGAACATTAGTGTTAGAAGGGCCACTTTCATTTTGCAGATGCAAAAATCAAGGCAGGGCAAAGGTAAATGGTTTTTGCTTAGTCATACATTAGGTAGTCAAGACAGGGGATTAGAATTCAATTTGAGGGATCTAGAGCTGCAAGGTTACTTGGAGGTCTATTGAGGCCCTTGCCCTCTTTCTACAGAAGAGACTATGAATACCCAGAGAGGTTAAAGCAACTTTCCCAAGTCACATTCATAGTAAGCAGAAGAGCCTAGATTTGAATTGGTGTCAAATTCATCATTCTTCATGGTAACTGCCAAGTTTACTGTGGCAATGGTTCATTCATTCTGCCACGGGGGGGAAAAAAAAATCAGACTCATCCATGCTCTTCATTCCATCTTTAAATCGGGATCTATGATTTTCTGGCACTCTCTAACATCTATCATCTAACAATACAATTGCAAGACAAAACCTTATATTCACTTATCTATATTCATAAACTTTCCACATGCAGGCAAGTATTCAAGACAAATGCTTCTTTTCCTTAGCATCACATAGAATATCAGGAGGGAATTACACTCATGTGCCCAATTTTGAAGATATTCTTAATCAAAGGCATTATATCTGACTGCCTTATCTATCACATGATTTCCTTCCTCTTTTCCCAGATAATCCATCCCTAAATTTGCAGGTCACTCAGGGAAACTTTCTTCTTAGAAATTCTAAACTTCACTTAGCATACCCCTTGGCCGAAGTTAATCAGTGATAAAGTAAAATGGAATCTAGCTACCCTAAATTATCTCCTTTCCTTCAGTGTTCTTGCCAGTTCTGGATGGTTCAGAGACTTCAAAGCTTGGAGCTTGCTGCTCTAGACGTGCCCAAACGCCATTATTTCTGATGTCAGGTTTGGCTTTAAGCATTTTACAGAAGGAGAAGAATCAGGAAGCTGCCTCAGCTCTAGCTCCCTGTGGTTTTCTCTTTACCGGGTTAGAGAGACACATCAAATAGGCAGCTGTATCTTCTGCCCATATAAAAAGTGTTCTTTACACTCAGGCAGCAATTGTTCTGGAAACCAAGTAGGCTCGCCAAATTGTCCAGGCTGAAAATCATGGTGCCCTTCCATAACCCCACACTTTTCTTTATTCATGACTCTCTAAATTCCATTTCTTTCTTTTATTTTTAAAAATTCCATTTCTTATCGACTGTTTTGTATTATAGCTATCTATATCTCTTACCCTCCCTTTGAGATTTTCCACTCCTTGTAGTGGGATCAATGTTTTGTATAGCTTTGTGTCGCCTCCAAAATCTAGCACAACATCTTGAACAACGGAAGTGCTTGGTAAATGTTTGACAGAGAGTAAAGAAAAAAACCGATTAATGTCTTTTTGATACCATCCATTATTAGGTTTCTTTCCTTGTCTAATGGAAGTGTCTTTCTCCTCCCTCACACCTCTAACCCTTTCTTCCTTCACAGAGCTGCTGAGATAATGGTTCTCATAGATCTTGTCTTGTCATCCTCCAGTGAGAGAATCTTTGATGGTGCCATTTAGGGAGGATTACCTACCAAGTAACTTTTAGACTCCCAAGTCTGGCATGAAAAGCCGTCTACAATCTGACACCACACATTTTAGCCTTAGCTCTAATTATTTTCCTCCATGCCCTGTATGCTATAGAAAAGGAAAAAAAAATGGAACCCCTTTCTGCCCTACAAATGTGCATTGCACTCTTACTCAGCCATGAGTTTTCTTCGATTTGTTCCAGTGCCTGAATTATGTTCTTTCCAACCTCTTTGACTATTTAATTCCTACCTATCTACAAATCCCAACTCAAATACCACTTCCTTCATGAATCCTTCTTTCTGCCTCAGACCCACATTTTCCAATGCACTTACCCTGTAATATTGTGCATTTCTTTGTGTTTTCATGTTCTATTACCCTCCTAGGTTAGAAACTCTGTACATAGTGGGTGGTTGAGAAATGTTGTTTCTATTTCTTATATATTTAAAAACTTTTTTTCCTATTTTCCATTAAATCTTTTCTAAGTTTCCTGAGTCCCCGTGCTTTGATTTACCTTTTGTGTCTTTTTTTTTTGCTGTAGCATAGTTTAAAAGCTTCCTTTTTCAGTTGACCCCCAAACAACATATAAGGTCACAGAATGCCAGAATGTCAGAGAAGGAAGGCAGTGCAATGACTAGCTAGCTAGCCCAAGACCTCATTTTGTTGATATGAAAAGTGAAAGCCACTGAGGTAAAGTGATATGCTGGAAGTCACTCAGGTAGGCTTGAACCCAGACCTGGTGTTTTTACATTGCACAACACTGCCTCTGTAAAGAAAGTACAACAGGCCCCAGTTTCCTCCAGAGAGCGAAGAACCAAGGAGAGGGATCAGGTGAGATTGCAGAAAAATTCCAAGAAACATCTGGTTTCTTTGTTAGCAAAATGAGAGATTGGGAGCACCACAGTCCAACTTGCAGAGCTGGAAGAACCCAAAAGCCCACTGACCTGGAATAAGCCTAATGACCTCCATTTGGTCCTTCCTTCAGCAGCAATTGAGAGGTACTGTATTTGACCTTGTTCATGCAAATTAGATTGTACGATATGCTCAGTGGCATATTCTGGCAGCCTATACTAAGTTAACAACTCTATGGATGTGTCTCTTGGTTTCCTTTACTTTCTCCCTCTTTACATAAACATCACTACTTTCTTTGTGAGTATCAAGGGCCATTTCAGTGAAATGACTCAGATGGAGCATCTTTGCAAAAATCCTTGAAAGTTTCTCTTTCTGGACCTTTTTTATAAAACTCTGCTTCCCTATTTCCCCCTTTGGCCATTTGGTTAAATATTAATTGCAATTAACCTGATGAGCTTTTCAAAAATAAATCAAACATTTATAAAAAAAAAAATCTTATGTGGCATGCCAAATGCAAATATTTGGCAGAGACGAGACAGAAAACAAGTTGACGGCGGCTGCTGCCTCAACATGCAATAATTAATGCATTATTTAAAGTTATGAATTATAAATGAGGAATGAAAGTCTAGAATACCTTTTGAAAAGCTGTCAGCTTTGGAGAACATGCATTGGAATTCCACCTTGGTCACTTACTACATGTGTGGCCTTGGGAAAGTCATCTCATCTCTCTTGGTCTTATTTTCCTCATCTATAAAATTAAGGGGTAGGGCTAGATCATAATCTTAAGGTAGCTTAGTGTAATAGAAATAGGCTCTGGAGTCAGAGGATCTTGCTTTGCACATTATCCCTGCTACTTATTAATTGTATGACCTGAGGCAAGTAACTTCATCCTGTTGGGCCTCAGTTTCCTCATCTGTGAAATGAACAGGTTGGACTACACATCCTCAAGATCCCTCCCAGCACCTGATCCTGTGTTCAATCATTAAGTGAAAATTTTAGACTGGCCTTGCTTTTGATATTATTTTATAGAAAATGCTAAGAAATGTGGATAATTTATCATTTTTATCTTCTAGATTTCTAAGTTTCATTCCTCTTCTTGATCCATCTTTTCTTTCCCAGGTTAAATTTCCTCATTCCTTTAGCCTATCATTAATTTTGATTTTCCTCTTTTAACATCTAAGTAATTTATTCTGTGAGACATATTCTTAACTAGTCCCATGGGCAGAGTTTGCTCACTTGTAGATTGTCCCATATAGGAACAATTCAGTGCTCTTATTAATGTGTCATTTTATAGCCACTAGTCAAATAAAAAGTTTATTATGGGTCAAGAGAAAACATTGACTTGGATCTGGCTTGGCTAAATCTAATTAAGATGTTCATTTGTGATTAGCTGTGAAAACAAGCCCCAAAGAACCCATTCTGTGACATATTTTAAGAAACAAAACTCAATATGAGAATTTGAGAGGCAGCATGGTATGTTTAGTGGGTACTTAATAAATGTTTGTTGACTGACTGACTGACCCATTGACCCACTTTCTGGGACTCTTCACACGCAGCTAGGCTGATCCTTGGACAATAGACATTCAGTTCATTGCCTGTCCCCATATGCAAAGCCTTTGCAACTTGGTAGAATGTGCCAAAGTTCATGCTGTATTGGCATAGCTTTTCAGAGCCCAGGGTCCCAGCAATGCTCATCACATGTCAGAACATAGCTATAGTGGAAGAAAAAAAAGGCAAATTAAACCTGACAAATGATAATTAACAGATCTCTTTCTTCCTCAATCATGATGGTTTTTAGGGGGCATTTAACTGACACAAAACTTTTGACAACCAAATGAGTATTCTTAACTCTATTGCATATGCCACCACTAAGGTGTAGCTGATAAAAGTTATGGATATAAGAATCAGCCTTAAGAACTGTACTCGTGATTTCCTTGGTAAAGGGAACTCTTGGGAGAGGAAATTTTCTAAGTAATTCAAATCTGTAACTTGTGGCCTTAGAAAACGTCCTGGAGCACTGAGGGTTAAGTGACTTTCCTAAAATATAGGCTTAGACTGAATTTGAATTCAGGACTTCCTGGCCTCTATGGAGGTTCTTTCTTCAGAATGCTGCCTCTTTTTCATAACTGAATTTAAAGATAATTAGGAAGTTCAATGTAAACCACTTTGGCCGTTTTCTCACTGAAAGGATCTACTGAGTGACAAATGAAAAACAAGTCAAGTTCTTTAAGACAGAAAGAGAAATGTGAATGGGGTGGGACAGTTGGACTATTTAGAAGAGGAAGGGGATTTGATCTGTTGCCAGGGCTTTATTAATTCCATGCCTTCCCCTCCATATCAAATAGTCCAACCAAAATAGGTTCTTTGGTTTTGGGGAGATGCATGAACATAATAAATGGAAAGCACAACCCAAGACTGTTTTGTGTAAAGGTGATCGGCACTGTTAGTCTGTAAAACTATGAAGACGCTTTGACTGTGTACAAATATTATGTCTACTTGGCATTAACATGGGCAATCTTCTTTGAAAGGTTGGAAACCACTCCCAAAAGACTGGCTTCCCACCTACCTCCATTATGATTGGATTATGTGGATTTCTATCCACTCACTAAATACCTGAATGTGAATAAATTGACTGAAAGTTATAGTAGTGCATCACTATGGATCTAAGAACACAGGGAACATCGCTTACTTGGATGTCTCTGTTTGTTATGGGTTATAATCCTGAAAGATTCTGAGTTCTTCCAATGGCAGGCTGTCTATGATCAATAGGCAATATATTGCATATGGCAGTATAATAACTAACTGTTCTCTGTCTCCCCTAAAGATGGAACAGGAGGAAAACAGACTTTAAATTGCATGGTGAATTAATTAATTTCAACAAACATTTATTGAGCATCAGCAGAGTACATAGTGTCCATGCTGGATTCTGGGGATGCAAAGATAAACACAGCATAGACCCAGCTTTTAATCTAATAGGATAAAAGATATGTGCACTAATAACTGATAAAGGAGACAGTAAGATAAGAGCAAAGGATGGTTCCAGTCATGGGACTATGAGACATTCGTGGATAAACAGAAATCACTTCCATCTGGGGACTAAGGTAGGGAGAGGAGGAGGGAGCTGTCTTTGTGAAGCATGTCCCAGGTACCAAAATTCTAAGGTTTGACTCCTTGTGATGATGATTTTTTTTAAGGTGACTCACTGAATCCAATGGGAAATTTTTTTTTCCAATTTTGCTCTCTTTCCTAAAATCCTTTCATGCTATTTAAGGGGTTAGCTGGAGGAGCAAATGCTACAGGTCAGGAGCTTTCTTAGTGGCATGGGGAAAAGATTGGCACATGTGCAAAGCGTACCTTCCAAACACCAGCTTGAAGCAGCTGTCACTACTTCATGGCCTTGTAAGTATTCTTAAACTGATGATATACTTTCCCCTTTTCTCTTTCAGACTCTGGGAAATTCTTCTTTTATTGCTACCACCCTTTCCCCTTGAAACTCAATATTAATCTATAGTTTTGCATTACTCGTAAATAAGTGCCAGAAAGTTGCCTGAGGATTACATAGTTTGTAAGCATCAGAGGCAGTACTGGGACCCAAGTCTATTTGATTCCAAGCAATTATTCTATCCACTAGGTCAGGCTGCTGACATCTTAAGTTAACTACTCTTTGGTAATTACCTTTGATTTCTTCTTAATTGTATTTATTCAATTACATTTAATTACCACTGAGCTGAATCTGGCTAAGTTATACTTGAATTTGAAAGGATTATTTCCTTTGGATTTCATTCAATCTGGACACTGTCTTTTCTTCATAGATTTTGAATCTAATTTGGGGTAATTTCAAAGCTTCCCACCAGATTTGGATAAAGCTCATTGCTTCCAACTAGCCCTGTGTGAAACATGGTAGCTCTAGCTTCTGGTTAGCCAGAATGAGGCTGTCTATGTCCAACTCTAATCACAAAGGTGTGAGGTGAAATGCAGTCAAGCAAGATGAAACCTATCCACGTTGGACAGCTGCTGTAAAACTAGTGACTGTGGCTGGTAAATCTTCTCCTACCCGCCTAAGCCCCAAACCACAGAATGTTAGAAGACTGAAGCAAAACAGTGAGGCTCCAGTGCTGTGTTCCCAGTGGCCTTAGTCAGGGGAAGTCAGAGCATTATATCATGCAGGACTAAGATAGCAAGTGCCACTTGACACAAAGTTGGCACTCTTTCTTGGGAAGAGTACAATCAGCTGTCCGTTCACATTCAACAATTCCGAATTGGATTTCTATGGCTCCTGAAAACAGTTCCTGGGATACAAATGGGAAAACAAGCAATGATGTTGCCGCAAAGAATAAAGGCAAGCACGGTCCTGGAAACCCTCCCAAAACATACTCATCGGAAGGAAGCTCTTCTGAAAGCACTTGAATCCTCTGGATGACTCTTCATTTCACCATAATGTCAGTACAGAGTGAAATCATGGCCATCTCAGCTTTAAAGGGACGCTCCAACTATTTTACAACTGGGCATAAGATCTTCCAGGGGCCATCTGGTCACTGTACAATGGAGTTTGGTGGCTGGGGGCCAACAAGGGGTTAGGAGAGAAAGGAAAACAGGCAATAGAAACCAGTTCCAAAAAGAGCAAGGGATGCAATATCTTATTGCACATTGAAAAACCCCCATAGAGTGTTTATAATTGTGGAGAAATGATAAACATTTGGGATAATGCCTTGTGCCAAACTTTGCAGAAATTCCACTTCTCCATATTAACTGGAACCACTATGCAAACACAGTATCTGACAGTTTGAAACACTGGGCATACCCTGGCCCTTGAATTTGTACAGAAGTGGTGGCATCTTTTATCTGCTATGGATTCACCTGCCTAAGCTACAAGGACTGTCTAATGATCCCAAATCATTTAGGGATCATAATGAAGCCCTGTAAATTGTTGAAGTTGGTGCCAATGACAACCTTGGCATGTGCCAAACTTCCAATGGTTTAGCAGCCTGTTCCTAGTTGTGTACCATGAGGGAGGCCTATGTCACGCATGGAAGAGCTGTCCTCCAAACCCTGTGTTGTTTTGGCTATCATTGCACATGCAAGACATGGTTCTGTTTCATTACGTCCTCATGTCAGCTGTGACCAGTGCATAGAAACATCAATGTCTATCGGGAATGCAAGCCTCTCCTTCCTCAACAGAGACAGAACTATGCTCAGTGCCTAACCTCTCTGGTGACAAAGCCTCCTAAGTCAAGAGTTACTTAGAAAGATTAGAAGTAATTAATGTAAACATTTCTGGGTAGCATTTTCTTCCAGTGACAGATGTAGGATTTGCTTTTTTTGGCATGTGAATTAAAATGGATTTGCTCAATCAAGAGGATGAGCTCTCCCTAAATGTGAATGTTTCTTGCCTTCTCAGTCTCATCATAATAGTGTACACTTTGACATCACTATATGCTTCTTGTAACATTTTCACGTGTCACACCCCCTTTGATCCTTGCAATAATCCTGAGAGTTGTTAGTGATGATACTACTAGACCCATTTTACAAGTGAGACAATTGCCCTTTTAGGGTCTCAATTTTTTCTCATCTGTTATAATGAGGACTGAGACTAAATGATCTCTGAATTCCTCTGAGTTTATGATCCTATGATGCTTTGGTGGGAGTGGAGGTGTGTGAGTGATTCAGGGTCACCATTGGTGGTAGAAAAAAAATACCAGACTCAAGGATTCCTTTAGATTCATTGCTTTTTCTAAACTTCAGCTAATTAAAAGAACTACTCTAGTTGTAATTCTAGTCTTAAGAAACACTGCTTCCATTTTTAATTCCTACTTTTTAAACAGACCCTCTAAACAACAAGAACAAAAAAGCCATTTTCCTTGGAAATAAACTACGGTGGACGATGTATCCTATGACCAAATGAATGATACCATCTCTCTTTTTAAAAGATATATTCACAGAAAAGCTTGTTGAGTATATCCCTTTAAGATCTGAAACAATTTTCAGACTCTTGGCATAAGTAGCAAAGGTAACATTCTGACTAAGCCTGACTCATATGGGAAAGAGACGGCTTTGAATGGTTATTTCACTACCTGTCTTGTCTTGCTTTCCTCTTGTTTCCTGGCAAATTCCTAGGAGCGCTATGAGCCAGGGAGCAATAAGCATGTGACTGACTTTTTATTTCACAGGAGGGACTGGACTTTACTGAAAAAGACTATGTGAAAAGAACGAAAGAAGCCGCCTCATGGGGGCAGCCCTTAGCAGACTTAGCTGGACATCATCATGGCTGCCTCAGAATTACACCCTTTTTAAAAAAATGTCTGCACATGCAAAGCTCTAACCCACACTTTATTTGGTTCAAGTCACTTCAGCTTTCTAGCCCTTCCCTTTCTTCACCTGCTCTATTTACCTTAGGCTAATGTGAGACAAGTACTTTGTCAACCTTAAGGGACAATCGGAATGTGAAGCCAGCAGCATTACTTCATAAGAGAAATAATGTATGACTGTAATGAAATCACCAATTTATAAGAGCAGTTTTTAAAATGATAGGGGTGGAGGAGAAAAGAGGTCGATTAGGGAAGGTTTTTGTCTTTCTAATGAGTCACCCCATGAAACCCAGAAACACCTTTCTCAAGTTTTGCCAGCTTAGAGAGAATGGATCTTTTGTTCTCTTTGGTACTTCAAGAGATGGAAGATGGAACAGAAAACAGTAACTATCTTCAAGGCCTTTACCTTGAAGGTTCACAAAGAAAGGATGCTTCATTTGGACTGCAACAGAATGGGTTACTGTGTGTTTACTGTGATTTGCATGCACGTATGCAGTATTTATTTACATGGCTTTTAAATATTTTTCTTAGTTTGCAAACAGTTCCTCCTGAAAGCTGACTGTTTCAAGAATGGCTTGTTTCATATAATGTGGAAAAATCATTGAAGAGAGAAGAAAGAGGGCTCACTGTGGAAGCTACTGCACAGGGAAAGGATCCTTTCTGAAAAAATCACCTTCCAAACTTTAGCTAACTCCCTCTTTGTGTGTGTAATGGAGACACTATGGAAGTAATGTAGACTTGTCACCTTCACCATCATACTCTACTTTACAGCAATGCTGCCCAACCCAATGGCTCCTAGATATGTGCATTCAAAGTGAAAGGAGGCCTGGGCACTATACAAGTGATGTTCTCTTCCTTATCCTCTGTTCCCCTCCACTACTAATATATTTCTTTCACTGATACTTTGAATGCTCAAATCTTTCTGAGCCTGCAAAATAATAATAAGTTTTACAATTAAACTTGTCTTCCAGTGTCCAGAATTTCCCTCTTCATGATGTAACAAACAAAATGCTAACAGCCAAGGAGCTTCATCCCGGACGAGAGTAACTGGATACAGGGGTTTCTGGAAGCCAATTTCTTTGGACAATCAAGGTGAATAATATATTATTTTTACTTTTTGCCAGGAATGGTGTTTTTCTTCTTAAACCTTGGGTGAAAATGAATGTCCTGCTACCAAAAAGGAAGACAATTTGAACAAAAGAGATTATTCTGAGTTTTAATGAACCAGATGTTACTGAAATATGCTTTCTAATATTTTTTTGCTCCAGCACTAATCACTGCCAAAACAGGTATCCTAAGTGTGCTTGAAAAGGGAAAAGCCTATATTATTCAGATGAAATTTTTAAGAGACATAATTTAACAACATCTGGTCCATTAAAGTTCAAGATAATCTCATTGCTGTTGGATTGATCTCTTCACCTTCACAGATGAGTTAATCAAGATTTAAAAATCTGCCACTTCTACCTACCCATCTCCTGTCTATTCCTTGTGGTGCGTGAAATCCCAATTTATATGTGAGGAATGAATTTACATGGTTTCATTTTCAGCCTTTATCTCTAAGATACAATTCACTTTTTGCTCTTAGGAACATCAAGCATAATGGCAACATGAGCCTGAATTCATGGAGGAATGTAATTTGGAAGCGTGACAGAAATATGACCCTAGAGAGACATCTCGGGTCTTGGGAGATGCTTGCTTGAATCCCAAGCCTGAGAATGAGGGAACAACCTTGGGTTCCCAAGTCAAACAAGGGCCTGCTTTTTAAAGTAGTTGATTTAAAGGAGTAAAAGAGAGAAAAAAACACCACTGTAGTTCATACTTGTCCTTTAGATCTTTGTGTCAAAAAGTGATACCTAATTGGGCTGGTGGGTAAGAAATAATACTATGGCTAAAAATTATCATCTGGGTTGAGATTTATTACTGATAGCTATTTCATGCTAAAGTTTGCATCAGCAGAAGAATTTTACTAAAACATGGGCTTAGAAAGAAAGGAATTTGTATTTATTAGTTGAACAATCCTTAAAATATATTGTGTATTGTTTTTACAGTTGCTATGGTGGAAAAGTCATGCTGTGGCCAAACTGATAATAAACATTTCTGAATTTAGCTGCATGAACATACAATTCTTGCTTCTTCAATTTCAAGAACACTAATTTCATCATTGTAATAAAAATGAGGAATGGAAGGTAGAAAGCAGTTTGATAAATTTATGCAATGAGACCAGTCTATGGAATGGTGGAATTTCTGCCACACTCAATGGGTGTGCTAGATCCAAAATGATGAAAAAAAAAGACAAATCGGCAGGTGCCACTTATAAAACCAGGATCTGTTCTAGAATGTCTCTCTCTGTCTGTCTCTCTCCAGAGGTGAAAACATCTGCCCAATCAGCCTGCAGAGAGACCTGCTGTTACAATCACTTTCCACTCTCAAAGTGAAAAGGTAGAGGTGTTTTCTGAAGACTTATAACCTAGCACAGCAATCATTCTTGCATCATGAAGATCAACAGTGATTTGAAAGGGCTGACAGCCTGCATTTCATCTAATCTGAGGCAAATCCTTAGGCAGCACCTGAAATAATAAGACGTTTTACAGTTCAACTCGACTTGAAGTGTTCATGACTTCCCTCACAGAATCCTTGGGAAACATTTCTTTCCAGGACCATCTCAGAATACCCTCAGGAACATTGTACTTAGGCTCCTCATTCCTGAGAGTCATATTCGGATTATTTCAAGGGTTAATGGTGACTCTAACCTCATAAATGGGAGTGGTGGTGAGACTAAGCTTCCAAATGGTTATTGTAAAATGATACAATAGAAAGAGGGCTGGATTTTGATTTAGAAGATCCAGGTTTTCATCTCAACTCTGCCCATATCATTTTAGTGACTTTATACTAAGCATTACTGGGTTTCTCAGTTTTGTCCTCTCTGTGATTCCAAGTTCAAGAGTCAGAAGTTCTGAATAGAAGGAGAGGACCAGGAGAAAAAAAAAAATCAACAAAATCTTTGTGAAAAAAAATGAAAGTTTCAGCTTTAATTGAACTTGGCTGAGTGAAAGATCAATCAGTTACTGCCTAATAAGCATCTGGGCAAATGACTGAAGTATTTAGAGGAGAAAGCTCAGTTGTTTCCTAGTGCTTATCACTCATTTTGGATGCAAAAGATCATGGAATCTGGAAGCTAAATTAGATTATAATAAAAGGCAAGCCTATATGACTCTGGCAAATAATTAGACAGCCATAACTAGGGAAGGGCAGTTACTTATGGGAAATAGTGTGGTGCAGGGGTGGGGAACCTGCGGCCTTGAGGCCACATGTAGCCCTTAGGTTTTCAAGTGTGGCCCTTTGACTGAATGCAAACTTCACAGAACACATCCCCCTAATAAAAAGATTAGTTCTGTAAAACTTGGAATTAGTCCAATGGCCACACCCAAGGACCTAGAAGGCTACATGTGACCTCGAGGCTGCAGGTTTCCCACCCTATGATTTTTGCTTACCTACTCCAGTATAGCACATAATAAGTGATAAATGATTGATTAATTATAGTGGGAAGAGTGCTGGATTTAAAATCAAGAGACATCTGGGCTCAAAGTATGGCATACCTCCTAGCCATTTGTTATGAGAGATTTTACTCCTCTAAAAAAAGGAGATAATACTTGCAATAACTATCTCCTTCCCAAATTTGTTTTAAGGATCAAGTAAGACTATGTATATGAAGGGTTTTGTTCAAAGAATAAATGGATGTTAACGTGCAGAAGAAATTCACATAGAGGACAACCTCATGGATTTCTGCAATAGAATAAAAGTTGGCATGCGTCTTTATATCAACAATAGGAGATAAAAATCTTCTTACTCCCAACATGGCAGTTTCTGTTAATGCAACGTATTGTGGTAGCTTCATAATAAAGGATCAATGTATTGTTGATTCTGATCATGTCTTGGGTGCTGAGATAAAGTTAAAGGGGAAAAAAAAGGGACTAGGTTGGTGGCACAGTTGGGGCACATATGAGTAGAGAGATTGAGAAGACAGACAATCTCCTTTTTGTCCTACTATCTGTATTGCACTGATAGGCAAAAACTAGGATATTGTAAGGCTCAAGATAAATAATGAATGTAATGCACTTTGCAAACCTGGCTTAAAGTGTTCTATAAATGCCAGTCATTGTTATCACTAGCCCATAGTCAATGCGCCTCCAGGACAGGAATGACTTCATTCTCTGGGCCTTCTATTGCACTCCTGCTAAGCATTGTTTATAGAGCAAAACAGGGATGTTCTGGTAAATGTTTAACAACCAGGCTGAGGAAAAAAAAATCTATTTTAATACTTTAAAATTTAATTTGCCTCATAAACATTCTTCTACCACCTTCCTAATTCTAGCTAGATGATCAGGAACAGAATAATATCTCAAGCACTGATTTGTAGTGCCTGCTAATCTCTAAGGTGGAAATGCTTAAGATGAAAATGTACCCATCAGAGCCAAGTAGAGCTGACTGGAGTAAACTCTTCTATACAAGGCTTTGACTTGCTGATGTACATTACCTCAGGCATGCAACCCAATCATGGACCTTAAAGATCAGGAAACCAGGCTTCTGATGTCATCATTAACCTCCTGGGCCTCTGTTTCTTCATCTGTAAAATGCTGGCTTTGGATTTGAAGACTTTGAAGTCTCTCCCAGTTCAATGTCTATGATTTTATGATTTAATACGACTCATTTATTATCTACAGGAGGAAACCAAGGTTTGGGGCAGTTAAGTTACTTGCCCGGTGTCATACAACTGAACCTCAATTTGGGGGCAAAGTGAGAAAACATGCATGACATGAATATATCCAGGACATATACCAACCGCCTTTGTGAATATTTGGGCATGTACCCATATCAACAAAATAAGTACTTGGGAAAAATCCCAGAGCTGACTTTTATGAAGTCAACAGAATCATACTTATTGGTTCTTGGTTCCCTTTTCACTCTTCATCTACAGGATCTAGGAAAAGATGCAATGGAAGACGGTGGGGAGGGGAAAGTACAAGTTCACCAGGTACTCAAGGGATAGCAGGACTCAGGAAAGATGTGGAGTACTGAAGTATCCAGAGGTTCTGTAAGTGGCTCCAAGACACAGTTAATAATGTATCTTTAAAAAAATTTTTTTAAATTTGTTTTATTCGGAACTTAAGAAAACAGGCAAGCATTTCTATAATATAGTAGACTACAAAAAAAAAAAAAGATGATTTACAACTTGCTACTCTTTTAAAATATATAATAAAGTTATCATGTAACTTTTTTTCCTTCCTCTCCCCCCACTTTTTTCTTCTCTCCCTATCTTGAAATAATAGAGGTAGCCTGGCTAACATGGCAGATGTTAGTCCAGTACAGGGTTTGGTGTGGGGAAGATCGAGGTTTAAATACTTCATTTGGCACTTACTATCAGTGATCCTGGATTGGTCATCTAACCTCTAATCTCTGTGTACTTTGGGCAACTCCCTCAGATTTATTTACTAAATGAGTTGTTTTGTTAGAAGGCTGAAAGGGATGAGATCACAGACCCTTTGAATATCTTTAAATAGCTTAGAATTCTGCTTGCCCTTTCTGTACTTCATCATTACATACATAAAAGTTGGTGAGAATTTCTATGGACTTTCCGTAGCCCAAGACTTTCATGCTACATTCTCAATGATGACTGAAACAGAGGTCTGCTCTCCTCCCTCCCCAAAGTTTCCCTTAACCACAGTTGTGAGCAAACTCACTGTGCAGAAAACAGCTGTGGCAGCTCTTGGATGGTTTAGAAACAAACAACTGTGAGAGGAAGAGCATTTGCCCCAGACATTTCACTGTTGAGCATACCCACCCACCACCTCAAAGTCTGGGCCTGGATCAGGAGGCTCCTGCTAGAATTGTACTCAAAGATATAATTAATACATCTGTTTGCACAGAACATCTGCTGGGTCATGTACGGTTATTGTGTGCCTGAAACAGCTGGGATTGGAGAGGCCTGGTGACTGTGATCTCATGGTTTACACAAGGAAGTCCCTTGCTACACAAAGCTACGCAATGTGCTTGAAACGATTGGAATTGGATTGGTAGTTTAAGGAAACCAGGTCAGGCAAGTCTGGTGGTCAATGATGTAAAGAGACTCCCCAGACTTTACTTGGGAGTGCTATCAGACTATATCAGCATGTGACCCTGAATATTCTGGCCCCATATCTCCCCTCAGAAGTGAGCCTTCCTCTGGGTAAAGTCATGGGGGAAGGTGGACCTCTGAAAGAGGAAGAAGAAAGCTTCCGATTGTTTTTTCTCCAATGCACTCTTGGCTATCAGATCAACTTGCCTAGACAACAACAAACGAGCCCTTGAACTTCCCCCTTATTGATCTTCTGTTTTCACATCACCAATAAATCCCTCTCCCTTTTCCCTCTCAGAGAACCTTATAATCAAGAATTTTTTAAAAACCAACAGTTCAACACAATTTATCAACACATTAACCAAATCAGCATTCTACAAAGTGTTCATACCCAGTTCCCCACTTCTTAAAATGACATGGTACAGCAGAGATGTGGAGAATGGCACCAGATAAAGTCTTCCCTTTGACTGAGAGAGGCTGGGCAAGACCATGGTCCTTCAGGGAACTAACTAAAACGTTGATCTGCATTGACTAGAAGTGCTTTGCTCAACTGAGCAGGTCCAGACAAAAATAAAACATTTCTGGAGTTCTCTAAGATTTACAAAGTACTTTCTTCCTAATGAGCACGTGAGGTGGTGGGCGGAAACATTATCAGTTTTGTTTTTTTTTTAAACTCAGTAGGAAACTGAAACTCAGAGAGAGGGAAAGACCTTGACTAAAGTTACACACAGTAAGTACCAGTTCTCTCTCCACTTACCAAAGTGCCCTGAAAAGATGGTAATCTATGGTGACTGGCATGAAGCATTTCTAACCCTGTTAAGTTCTTTGGGGGTGGAGGGGTCAAAGATATCTGATACACCAAGTTGACTTTGGAATCTATTCACAAAAGAAACTTTTACTCCATGAAATTCATTAGACCCAGTTACCACGAGTTTCTAAATTCCAGTCACTTACTAACTGTACATTTTCCAACCCCTTTAAAAATGAAGGTAGGGCTGAATGAAGTACTGCCTGACTGAGCAAGCAGCATTAGGAATGCCAGCAGGATATTATTTTTTTTTTTTTAGGTTGAGAATGCAGCCATTAAAAAACAAAACAAAACAAAACAAAATCAACCCAGGTCTGTTTTTATGAAAGCCAGAGAGCTGGGTGTATGGGGTGGGAAGGGGGTGGGACGTGGTAATTGTGAAATTCAAACCAGGCTTTCTCATGAATCTGATGTTTGAAGAGTGTGCCACCCAACTGTCAGCACAGTCTGCTCCGCCTTCAGCAGCGGTTACCAGTTTAATAACACATCCCCACAGTTTTCAGGCATTAAAGTCATTGGTGAATGAATGCCATCAGTCACAGAGGAGGTCAGATTAGGGGAGCAGAAGGAGGACTAAACTTGGAGTTAGGGGACCTGCGTACGAATTAGGTTCCAGTGTTTAGGGTCACCAGATCTAAGAGCTTGTGTCTGACAAGGATAGTCTATTCCTCCTCCAGTTATATGATTGGGGGAAAGTCAGTAAAAGGCTCGTTTTGCCCATCTTTAAAATGGTCCTAATAATAGCACCCACATCACAGGATTGTTGTAAGGCTTGAATGAGATAACACGTATGTGCTTTGCAAATTTCATAATAAGTAGGTATTATTAACATCTGTAGAATAGGACAAGACTTGTAGCACTTGCATCACCAGGCAGCTAGGTGGTGCCATAGTGCAAAAAGCACTAGGCCTGGAGTCTCGAAGATCTGAGTTCAAATTTAAATTCAGACCTTAGGCAAGTCACTTAATCCCATTTGCCTCAGTTTCCTCATCTGCAAAATGAGCCAGAGAAGAAAATGAGAAACCACTCCAGGATCTTAACATCCATGAGCCTCAGTTCAAATGAAGGGTTTGGGAGGTCCCTCACACCTCTGTGTCTATGATTTTATGATCCTGTTATTCTGCTCTACACCAGGGACTGTGTAAGACATCTCAAACCCAGTACTTGTCCATAAGGAACTTAAAATATAACAGAAAGAGGAAAAAACCAAACAAAACACCAGTCTGTAAGTAAGCCAGGTAGAATCTGATTATACCAAATTCACTCTAATGAATATTCACTCTAGTGAATATCCAAATTCACTCTAATAAAATCCACAGACAGAACATCTTCAGCTTCAAGAAATCAAGGAAGGCTTTGTGGAGAAGTCGTAGGCATCTGTGTTGGACTTTGGAGAAAGAAAACAGTTGAAGATGAGGAAGGAAGGTGTTCTAGATATGAGGATGGTCCCTATCTAGATGGAGCAACCTCAGAGATCACCAAGCCTATGAACTTCACAGAAAACGAAATGGACACACAGAAGGAGGGAAGTGATTGATCCAGGGTAACCTAGCTGGTAGTGCACTGGTCTAGGACTAGAAATGAGGTGTCCCTGTCTCCAGTGTAGCATTCTGTCCCCATTGCCTCTTGGGCACTGACCTAAAGCTTTCTCATACTGCATTCTACGCAGTATCCTGGCAGCTACTAGGGCTAGCAAGCTTCATCAGAGGTAGTATTACCATTATAGTAATAGTAACAATAGTAGTAATGCTAATTATATCAATACTAATTATGCTATTACTAATTAATAGTAGTATTACCACTGCTAGGCTTTCACCATTACACCTGACAGAGGAGAAACGATAGGTTTTTTTTCTATCCTTGTTAAGAGGTAGCCAGCCTTCCCCTCTCCTACATCTTCTGCTCCTTGCCTCCTCTTCTAATATAAAGCCAAGTCTATCTTTCTTGTCACACCAAAGCAATCTTTCCCCCTGTCTTCGAAATCTGTGTAGCTGAATAATACAACTGGGGATCAACTCTAATGCGCAACCTTGTCCTGCCAGGAACTCAGACTTTTGGATCTTAGGATTCCTGTCCACAGCCCCTCCTTTTGTTTATGTGAGGGATATCTATTGATATTTACTGTGTTAAAAATTAAAACATCTTAGTATTATTATGAAAAGGTTTGACCTCATGGTCCCCTAGTGAGAACCACCATTCTAGTCAATTCCTAACATGAAAAATTAAAACAATCAAACAAACAAAAACCCAACCCTCCTACCCCATGATGATTGAGACTGAAAAGGTGGGTAAAAAAAGTATCTCCAAAGGATAATGCTAAACAAAGAAAGAATCTTCCTCTCTTCCTTTAAAAACTATGGTGGGTACAAATTAGCTAGAGTTCATTTACTGCTTGTTTAAAGGGGGAAAAAATAATCATCACGGTATCATTTTCCAAAGTAGAAGAGCACAGAGTTTGGGGACAAAGCATCTGAGTTCACATGCTGGATTACGTGAATCTGGCCCATAAGAACAGCTACTTAACAACGATAATCAATATTTACATAGAGGTTTAAAGTGTTCACAACAACCCTATAAGGTTTTATTATCTACTTCATAAATGAGAAAACAGTTTCAGGGAGGTTGACTTGCCAATAGCCACTCAGAGACAGGATTTCAACCTGTATGCCCTGAATGCAATGTAGTCTTCTTGTACTCTGTACAATGTGCTCTGTTTTCTAGGATTTAGATTCTTCAGTTGTAAAATGAAGAAATTCGTCTGGATGACTTCCAAGGTCCCTTCCATTTATAAAATCTATAAATCTAAAGAAAAAAATGAATGAAACCTATGGCTCAGATTATTAATAATAACAATAATGATATGATGATAAATTATTCATGAGAGGGCACCTAATGTGTGTTTGATAAAGAGCTGGTCTTGGTATCAGAAAGAAGTCAATTCAAATAAGTCTATGCTCTGGCATACTTAAGTGACTTTATGCAATTTCCACTTAACATCTCACTGCCCTCAAAAACTGGGAACGTAAGAAGTCTATACAGATAAAATTTTGTGACAGGGAGCTACCTAGAGTAAAGAAATCAGATGCTCAAAACAGCTAGTAGATGCCTATTTTAGAAAGTGATTTGCAAAAAGTCCCACAACTAAAGGACCTGAAGCAGGATATGAACTTGGATCTTAATGTCTTCAGTGGAATGTATTGGGTACAATGTCCAGAAGCCTCTCAAGAGTACCTGGGGAGTCCTAAAGCACTATTTAAATGTGAACCATTTTTATTCTTGTTACTGTTAGCTATAGAGTGGTTTAAGCAATAGAGTACTGGCTATTTGAACCCAGAGAGAATTTAAGCCTATGACTCCGAGAGTTCCTCTCTTATGGGACCTGGTTAATTCTTATTAAATCCTTTAGAGGAGGAAACAAATGAAAATCATTCCAACTGCAAATTTAAAATCTGCATATTGTTTAGTCTGGCAGAAAAGAAGAGAAAGAGAGTGAGGGATTCTAATTGTATGTGGAAAAATAGTAATTAGCAGCTTGAAGGGATGATGGGGACAGGGAAGGGTGGGGTGGGATGGGGGCGGTGACCAACAGAATTTAATAGCTAGAGGGAACCTTCAGTGGTGTAGGAAATCGTAGGACTTCCTTGAAGCCTTCTAGCAGTATGTCAAATGAAAGTGTTCAGGCAGTGAGAGGAGCTTTGACCCCAGAAGACTTTCACTGATTTAGCATTTCTTGAAGGAAGATATTCTATACTTAGGACGGTGCTCTTGGTCCACTTAATTTTGCATTGCAATAGGGTATTTATAAATGTGGGCAGCTAGATGATGCACTGGCTAGAGCATCCGGCCTGGAGTCAGGAAGACCTAGGTTCAAATGTGACCTTAGAACACTTAGTAGCTGTGTGACCCTGGGTAAGTCACTTAACTGTATTTGCCTCAGTTTCCTCATCTGTAAAATGAACTGAAGAAGGAAATGGCAAACCACTCCAGTATCTTTGCCAAGAAAACTCTAAATAGGGGTCATGAAGAGTTCGACAGGAATGGAAAATGACTGAACAACAACAACCATACATGCCCTATCCCTCCTCGACGCCTTATCTGATATCTCAAAATCAAAATGTTAGAGCTATGGAGGGAAAGCTTAAAGCCCGTTCATTTTACAGGTGATGAAACTGAGTCTCAGAAATAGTTTTTTCCCCCCTAGAACATCTGTTGAGAACAATTTGTCTTTATCACTTCCAGATCTGTAAACTTGCTTGGAACATCTTACAAATGATCCTCTAGAATTTCAGAGCTAGAAGGAAGCTCAGAGGTCATTTAGGTCAACCCCCATCTGAAAAAGGATTCCCTCTAAAATATACTTGGCAAGTGGCCCTGCTCCAATCCATCCTCCACTTAGCTGCCATTTTGGTAAAGAGCAGTTCTGATGCGTCATTCTAGCACTTAGAACAGTACCTGGTACATACTAAGTATTTAATAAATGTTTGTTGCCTTGACTTTTTCAATGCCTAACAAGGGTGAGAACCCTCGATACCAAGGAGCCAGACCCTGGAAAGGCCCACTGGGCTAGCCCAGGCTCACAGCATGCAATGCTTACAGCCATTGGAGGCAGGACTTGGTATAGAAACTGCAAAGAGTTCTGGCTGCTCCAGTGGTCAGCTCCTGCCTTACTTGGGGCCCAGACTGATCCAGAGGCCTACATCACTCCACGTCAGATGATTAAACAGCCCCCAAACCAATGATCATCGGCCTCCTACCCTCCTAGGAGCTCAGCCAGGCCCCACCCCAAGGCCAAAAGAACACTGACCTACCTGGCTCTGGTCCAGTGCTGGCCACCTTTGCCTTACTAACCTTGTGACCCTGACTGAGTCACTTCTCTTTCCATCACCTCAGTTTTCTTCTCTCTAAAATGAGAGGCTTCTACTAAATGATCCTTGAGATCTCTAATTGTTCACAATGTGTATTCCTTCCTTTTAAAATTGGAAAATAGGGAAGTCCCTATGGGAAAAAACTACCGCCCACCCCCCTCCCTCCAAAAAAAGAGTGGCTTGGAGGTATAATGGCTAAAGCACTAGCCCTGGAGTCAGGACGCCCTGAGTTCAAATCCAACCTCAGACCTTAGCTGTGTGACTCTGGGCAAGTCATTGAATTCTGGTTGCCTCATCAAAAAAAAAAAGTCCTTCTCAGGGTTCCGACCTTTGTCCTCTGGGACCCAACAGAACAAAATGTGACTCCTCTTCTGGGGGATAGATAGCCTTCCAAATACTCCAAAGAATCCATTGAGCCTTTTCCAAGCAAAACATGCCCAGTTCTACCAACCTCTATGGCACAAACTTGAAGGAAGCTTCACCATCCTCTTTGCCTTCTGGGGCTTATAAATTTCCCTCTTTAAAATACTTGTTTCAGAGTCTTATTGTCCTTATTTCAATCATCTATAAGTTCTTATGTTCTTCTAAAAACTCCTGGGACTGTGGGAAGAAGTACATTTGTTAGCTCAATATATTGAAAAGCCCTGTAGAAACATGATACAAGCGTAGTACCAAGCAACATCTAGGTGGATTTTCCAAAGTGTATATGGCACTTCTCTGGACATGCTCAGAAGGCATTTCAGGCAACCTCTTGGATTCCCTACTCCACCTCTCCTGTCTTTCAGAGTATGTGCACATATCCTTTGCCTGCTTCCTGCTACACATGATTCATCATAGGGTTGGGTTGTCCCTAATGGTTGATGACGCAAAATGACACAACTGATAGTACAAAAGGTGGCACTTGAAGGTGGCTATCGATTCAAATGGAACGCAGAGTTATTTCTCCCATGGTGGTTTCTTAATTATATTACTTATAGTATAGACAGGGGGGAAAAAAAGGCAGAAAAGAGTCATTTGGATAGAATGAACCTGGGGATCCAAAATAATTTTGGTGTTTTTATTTGGGAAGAGCTTTGGAGGAATAATGGAAATGGAAGGCAATGAACGAACATCACTTCTCTCAGTCTCCCACGTCATCAATGTCCCTGACAGGGAAAATTCTGACTAACATTCCCTGAGTCACTCAGTTATCAGTGTTATAAGAGAATAAACACTAGCTCTTAAACTGTCATCTTCACAAATACAAACAGTGAAAGGCAAAGGAGGTGGAAGGTGGATGGGAACTGTCCTGGCTGAACATGAAGAAAGGGGAAAGAATACTGGATATCCTTTTTTTTTGGATTTTTTATTTTTATGATTTTTAGATTCCTGGAGAGAAGAGTAAATGGTCATTTAAGACAGAGAATCAGACAGAAGGTACCTTAGATATCCTTCACTCAATTGGCCATGAAAACTAGATGAAAACTAGACTAGAGACCAGATTCTATGCCTCTTGGTATGTTACCTCAAGTTTCCAGCATTAATGTGGTTTCGAGGATCAGAGATTTGGGGCCAAAGGGAACCTTAATCCAACACTCTCATTTTACTGATTTATTGCTAATTCTATTCCAGACATTAGGGCAAGTCATCTAAATGGTCTGAGCCTCTCAGTTTCCCCATCTTAAAAATGGTAATAAAAATAGCCTCTCATGGGGCTGTTGTGAGGATCAAACGAAACAACACACAAAAGACATTGTAAATCTATAAAAATGCAAACTATTTTTGTTGTTACTGATGAGGTAGCTGAGGACAGCTAGTGAGAAACAGAGTCAAGAATTGAGCCCATGTCCTCTTGTCACCAAATTCAGAAATTATTCTACTGTGCTACTAGTCTCATATCTTTAAAGTGGGAGTCAATGAACTCTTCTTTTCAATATGATTTTTTGGGGGTGGGTTGGAATTAACATCTTATGGGCTAGCCTAGGCACATCAGTCTTGGAGCATAAGGGAAGGTCTGTTACATGATTTAACCCATAGTATATGTGAGTGAGTTCAACAATAAACCGTTATTATGTTGTTCTATATTTCCAAACCCATGCTTCTTAAAGCAATTTTATAAACATTATACTAATAGTATCATCATAAAATCTAATTTTTCCTCAAGTGTGTTTTCCTTTTAAAATTTCCTTTCTCTACCAGATCTCAAATTATATTATAAAAGCAGTAATTATCAAAACTATCTGGTACTGGAAAATATGGTGGTGGATCAGTAGAAAAGATAAGGTATACAAGACACAGTTGTCAATGACCTCAGTAACCTAGAGTTTGATAAACCCAAAGACCCCACCTTTGGGATAAGAACTCACTATTTCAGGGCTGCTGGGAAAACTGAAAAACAATAGGACACAGACTAGGTATTGACTAACATTTCACACTGTATGCCAAGATATGGACAAAATGAGCACATGATCTAGATATAAAGGGTGACACCACAAGCAAATTGGAAGACTAAGGAATAGAATACCTTTCAGATCTACAGGGAAGGGAAGAATTTATGACCAAATGAGATAGCATTATGAAATGTAAAATGGATAATTTTGATCATATTAAAATTAAAAAAAAAACTTTTGTACAAATAAAACAAGTGCAACAAAGATTAGAAGGAAAACAGAAACCTGGGAAACAACCTTTATAGCATGTGTCTCTGATAAAAGCATCATTTCTCAAATACATTAAGACCTGAGTCAAATTTATAAGAATACAAGCCATTCCCTAAATGATAAATGGTCAAAAGATATGAACAGGCAGTTTTCAGATGAAGAAATCAAAGTTATCTACAGGCAGATAAAGAAGCACCATAAATCACTTTTGATCAAGGAAATCCAAATTAAAACAACTCTGAGGTACCACCTCATACCTATCAGATTGGCTAATACGACAAAAAAGGAAAATGATAGATGTTGGAGAGTATGTGGGGAAATTGGAACACTAATGCACTGTCGGTGTCGTTGTGCACTGATCTAAGCATTCTGGAGAGCAATTTGGAACTGTGCCCAAAAGACAACCAAATGGTGCATACCCTTTGATCCAGTAATACCCCTAGTAGGTCTGTATCCCAAAGAGATCATAAAAAAAAGGAAAAAGATCTTTATGTATAAAAATATTTATAGCAGCCCTCTTCATAGTGGCAAAATAATGGAAACTGAGGAAATGCCTATCAGTTGGGGAATAGCTGGACAAGCTGTAATATATAAATGTAATGGAATACTATTGTGCAATAAGAAATGTTGAGCAGGCAGGTTTCAGAAAAACCTGGAAAGACTTGTGCGAACTAATAAAAGTGAAATGAGCAGAACCAGAAAAACATTGTACATAGTATCAGCAACATATGAATGACTTGACTCTTCTCAACCACACAATGATCCAAGACAAGTACAAAAGACTCATGAAGAAAAATGCTGTTCACATCCATATAAAGAACTGATGGACTCTGAGTGTAGATGGAAGCATTTTTTTCACTTACTTTATTCTTTTTGTGGCTTTCTTCCCCCTTTTGATCTGTTTCTTCTTTCACAACTGTGACTAATACAGAAATATGTCTTACATGATAGCACATGTATACCCTATATCAAATTGCCTAACATTTTCAGAAGAGGGGAGAGTGAAAAATTTGGAACTCAAAATCTTGTAAAAATAGTGCTAAAAATTGTCTTGACATGTAATCAGAAAAAAATAAAATACTATTAAAAGTGAAATACAATTTCTTTTCTCTACTGAATTCAAACCTGAACTGAGGAGCCTGTATTCTTTCCTTCTCTATTTCATTTTCTCTTTCTTTTGAAGTGGTTCAGACACATCATTTATTGACACCTGGCCTACTGTGTTAGACAAGTTTGCTTTTCCTCGTCAAAGGCTGAGGCAGCTTGGAGAGACGTCACATCTCTGAAACCACAGTAAGTAGAAATAAATAAGTTCTAATAGAAAACACAAAATACTAAAGCCTTCCAATGTTTTCCCTGGTCCCCACAGATGAAGAATCTATTTTTGAGGCCTGATGTGCTTGCCAAAAGACTAGGATGTATATGGTAGGAGGGGGGGAGGGAAGGTTTCTTGCCCTTTAGCTTACAGACACAACACACTGAGGGAATGAGGTGCTTTGGAAGAATGCTATTTTGGATGCTTTGGTAGCTAAAAGGTGCAGTGCATAGAGCACTGACTGGGCTCGGAGAAGGGAAGACCTTCATTTGCTTACTGTCTCAGACCTTTCCGAGCTTTGTGATCCTAGGTAAGTCAGATGATATATATAGTGGTGAGAGCCCTGAACTTGGAGTCTGAGTTTGAATCCTGTCTCAGACATACCTAGTAGCTGTATGACCCATGGACAGTAATTTAAGCCCTCCCAGAATTAGTTTCCTCATTTCCCCAATGGGAATAAGTCCTTGGCAAATAGTGAAGTTCTATGTAAATGAGAGTTATTAGTATCAGCTCGATTATCTGTGTGAAATGGTGCCTATGCTGCTTATTGTGGGCCAGGGAGGTTCAGGACAGTTTGTATCGGGAATTCTGTCCTGTCCTTATTTTGCCATGTTTAGAAACAGCTTGGAACTGTAGGGAGCTGGAGGTGACGTCAGTACCTTCAGGATCAGGTGTGGTGGGAGTCAATGAATCAAGGCATTAGACTTTAAAAGGAACTAAGAATTCTTCCAGTCTGACTCCTCATGCTTTAGTCATGAGGAAACTATCTCAGAGTGACTTGGCAAGGTGGCACAGAAAGCTGAGATTTGAGTCTAGCTCTGAGACGAGAGGGGAAACTGAGGCACAGAAAAGTTACCGGATTTGCTAAATACTGAGCCAGTATTGGAACCAGGAGTAGATAAGATTTCCTCTTAACAGATTTCCACTCTCTTTTTCCTTGCCTTCCCAATTTCCCTTGGGATAATTTATTTAATATCAAGTTGTTCTATAAGTAAAGTTCATTTATCATTTGTCTCACTTGATACTAACAACAACATAGTAAGTTAGGTGCTATTATCCCCATTTTACAGATATGAAAACTTGAGTTTGAGAGAAGTTAAATTACTTGCTTAGGGCTACACAGCTAGTAAGTGTGTCAGAGGCAGGTCCTGACTCCAAGTTCAGTGCTCTAACCATTACACAACCTACTTGCTTCAATGGACACTTGAACATCTACTTATTAAGAGCTCCCCCACAAAGATAACAGTGTAGTGTGTTCATGTTGTACCATTCCCTGAGACTTCCTGTGTGCTAGAACTAATGAGGAGAATTTAGATTCAGTACAAGGAAAAACAAGAAGGAAAAATTTCCTTGTTAGGAAGTATAAGCTTCCTCAAAGGCAGAATGGTCTGATTCAGGAGGTAAGAGATCCTTTTCTTCATGAGAGATCATCAGACAAAGGTGGCATGATCATACTTGTCAAGTGTATTAGAAAGGGGATTTCTGCCACAGGTATGGGTTAGGTCTCTAAGCTACCTCCTGACTGAGATCCTACTATTCTGCAACCCAGGTTGTGGCCTGACTCTATCACTGACATTGTTTATCTGATGTGAATTATACTCATAAAATGATGGTGTTGGAATACTCAGACTTCTAAGTCCCTTCCTTCCATTAGATAACTCAATGATTCTGAATCTACTCATGCAAACTCGTGAAACACTGTCGTGGGGGGAAACTATGAAGGAGGAATGAGGACGAAGGGTGTTTGCAAATCCAAGCAGTGCTCAGACCAACCCTTTTCTCATCCTTAACTAGGACAAAGGTGCATTGTAAACATTCAGCATCCCTTTGCTCTGTATGTCTTCTTTTTCCTGGTTAGTAAATAGCAAGTGACCTTCCATGGTTCCATTAGACATTTAGATAAGAGGTAGTGAAAGATAGGCCTTTAAGGATGGATTGTCCATCTGCATTATT
Organism: Pseudochirops corinnae; assembly: GCA_028646515.1. Taxonomy (NCBI): domain Eukaryota; kingdom Metazoa; phylum Chordata; class Mammalia; order Diprotodontia; family Pseudocheiridae; genus Pseudochirops; species Pseudochirops corinnae. Next base: position 55,399,089 of record CM053590.1, on the reverse strand, counting down.
AGAAAGAAGGAAATCTAACAGTTATCAGAAATGGTCCACAAATAGGAAGAGAAGATGAGGCTGTAGCTAAGTAACATGCAAGGGCTTAGCATGCGGTGAAATAATTTTTATTGGAGCTGCTGCACTTCCTGTCTCCTCTGGGATTTGAAGGAGAAGCACTGGAAACATTGCCTGAGGAAAACCAGGTTTGCTATTGCCTCATTTGTCTGTTATCTACATTCTGGGCTTAACACCCTCACATTGCTGATTCTCTAAGCTACATGAATATCACACAGAGGCTCCACTCAGAAAGACAGGGGTCCCCTGATCTACGGGTCACCAGTGAGTTCCCTTGGGGTGTATAGGTGTGATAGTGTTCCTTTGTCAAAAAAGCACCGCATGTTCTGTTGAGATAAATAGAAAACGATCAGATATTTGGGTGGAGAGGGAAACTGGAAAAGAAATCAAAAGATGAGTCCAAAGAGTTGATAGCTTAGTATAGATTGCAAGAAGTTGCCACAGAATATACCATACAACTCAGAGCTGAAGGAGACCCTAAGGACCATTTTGGTTAAGCCCTGGTTTTATAAACACGAAACCTGAGGACCAGAGTTTCAACATACACATACCCAAGCTGAAATTAACAAAGTTAAAGTGCTTTTTTTCCCATTAAAGCATTGTTCTTAAAATCTGTTTCCTAATTGTCACATTGCAGGTCAATTATTTTGTTTGTTGTGCTTAACTCGTAACATTTGCATTATTACACATGCTCATTCGAAGCATTTGAAATAGCTAAACAGTTTAACTAAAAAGTTAGTTTTGAATGTCACTAAGTAATTCTGCTAATGATTCAGCCCATCAGTTTGACCATTTGATGGCAAATGAACTCATCTGCCAAAGATCATGTTTCCACACTTAACCCACAAAGTAAATAAAAGAGATTCACAAACATATGACAATTCTAGTTGTAGAGAATTTTACATAGAAATACTAAGTATTTGGGGGCCTGGGACAGATGAAAAGTGAGGGAATGGAGTTTTTGTTGACTGAGAGTGATACCAAAATAAAAAAATTCTTTGGATACCTTTAGAAACTCTCATCAGGTCCTTAATACCATTTATGGTACACATTCGTTATGGAATATTCATATAGAACACCTTTATTAATGAAATCCTGAAATCTACACTGAAGCACTAGGCCCTGGGCTGGTCCCATAGTAGGTGCTTAGACTGTTCTTAGTGACTCAAGAAGGCTTTCCCCAGAGCATCTTCATGCCTGTAGAGTGAAACATAAATCTGCCGTACCACATTATTGTGCAATCTATGGAAGGCATCCAATCCAATTGGAGCCTCCTGGATTTGGCCGTTGCACAGGACATATCTCCAAGATAGTTGTCTCCCATGATAGACCAAGAGCTAAGACTCCAGAGGACGGCCAGCTGGATTCCATGATATACCCAATACATTTTTCTCTTCATCTGTCAATGGAAACTCACTTCTACAAAATGAATTCTAAGGGAATAAATGTTATCACCAGATGTCATCCTGTCAGTCATCCCCCCTTGAGGACACATTTTCTTGTTGCATTGTGGAAAATTTCACTCTGCCTGAGCCAACACAACGTTTTGTGCAATGTTTCATTTCTGATTCATTATGCGCACCCACACTTGTAGCTTTGGAGGATTGTGGTGGATGCACTTCCCCTCCCACACATGGTTTAGCCATAGTCTGCAGTATAACTTAGGTTTTATAAAAGGCAACTGCTTAATGTCAGTCTGTACCTACAGGAGATTTCACTATCCCAACAGCATTGATTTGTATATAATAAGGAACACTTGTAATAGGACTGGAAGAATCTAACAGAGTTTGAATCATTGACAACATTGAGCTCAATGACACAAATAGCATTTCTATGAGTCAGACAGCTCAAAAAAGGCAATAGAAATTCTCACTTAATCCTAAAATAAAATAGGATCAAAGAAATATCTTGGATCGAGGAATTCTTTACCAGCAAATATGTACAGCATGCGAATGCTAATAATATTGCAATTATTGTATGCTATGATTTACAAAACACATTCACATATATTCTTTTCAGTAATCAATAGCAAAAAAGAAAGAAAAAATAAAGCTCTTGTCATAAATTACAGGCAACTAGGTAGCACAGTGGATAGAGTGCCAGGAAGACTCACCTCCCTGACTTCAAATTTGGCCTCAGACACAAACTAGCTGTGTGACCCTGGGAAAAAGTCACTTGAAGAAACTGAGGCAAACAGGATTAAGTGACTTAGTTTCTTCATCCATAAAAATGAGCTGGAGAAGGAAATGGCAAACCACTCTAGTATCTTTGCCAAGAAAATGGAGTCAATGAAAAGTTGGAGAAAATTGAAACGATTATACAACAACAACGATGATAAATATACATGGAAAAACAACTTGCAAACAGAGGACATGGGTTTGAATGCTGGCTTACTGTGATCACTTAACCTCCCCAGATCTCTATTTTCTTATCTGTCAAGTGGAACAATAGTGTCTATAATACCAACCTCACAGGGTTATGGTGAGGACAAAATGAGATATCTCAGTGTGAGCTATCAGCATTTTTCCCTTGGGCCTCATTTTCTCCATCTGTAAAGTGAAGAGCTGTACCTGATGATCACTAAGGTCATCCAAAGTTTTAAATCCTCTTACCCCATTATACCAGACTAATTTTGTGTGACATTTGAGACTATAAGAGTGTTGAGTTAGAAAAATGGTTACTAATTTTTATCATTCTACAGGTCTGTATTTGGGTGTAATAAAAATTTGCTGGTACCCTGGAAATAAAGTTGAAACCAACATTTAAATATATTATGACAAAGAGAAGGTTCAATATGGGAAATGAGAAACCGAATTCTTTCTATGATTGTATATTGCTGGGGCAAAGCATCATTTTGTGGGTACTAGGCCAAGCCCGAGTTGGAAGTGGTTTTCACTGTTAAATTAGAAAGTGCCAGAAAATTCATGCGTCACAATTTGAGTCCTGACTATGGTGTTTCTTCAAACAAGGCTTGGAACTACAGTCAATGCAAGTCCAGCTATATAGGATGACTCTTTTTAGGCAATGGAGGAGAAAAGCGTGCAATCCATAAGACAATGCAATTCCAAGATGCTCACTGCACTTTTGCCAAATCCCCATGCCATTCATACAGATAATTACCAATTAAGGAAGACTCCCTAGCTTGGTGGGGGAGCTATCCAAGACACTTTCTGTCCTGCTCTAGGTAATTGAAGGTATGGGGTTTATTATGCCATAATGATCAAACAATAGAAGAACATATTATAATTTCTTTGGGGCACTTGTCACCATTGAAGAATAAATTTCAACTGCTTAAAGCTGGTGTTCAATCATACCACATTTTTTTTTTCAGAAAATAATCCATTTCTCTTCCTTTGCACCCTCCCCCCACAAGACTTTGACACTGGATTTGCAGATCTCCCCACCCTAACACTGAGTCATCTCACTTTCCTCATGGAGGGACATGGACACAAGGTCAGCTGGGACTGTGGCTCTCAGTTTTAATGGTATCCTTTCAAAACTAAGTAATAGCAAGTCCTTAGAATTAGTCATTCAGAATGTGAAAATTTAACTTGGATTTCTTCTTCAGATCCTTAGGAGATTAACATGTTTGGGCCTTAATCACAATCCACAGGTCTGACCATGTAACTTCCCTCTTCTAGAGCCTTTAGTGTATACTTATTGCCTCTGAGATAAGAAGAAAACTTAAAAAGGCAAATTCTTTAGCTTGGAATTTAAGCCCTTTACATTCTGGCTCCAACGTACCATTTAAAGCTTACTGCATATTCCTTCCCCTTCATTTTATTCACTCTAAATTCCATCAGAACTGGCCAAATGTAGCATTCCCATCTCCCACTTCATTGCACAGGCTACGTACCCTTCTTGGAATGCCCTACGTCCTCAACTTCCAAGACTCTCTAGCTTTCAAGGCTCTCATATGTCACCTCCTACCAGAAGCCTTTCCTGATTCTTCCTCCCCTTTCTTCTCAAATTATTGTGTATATGCTGTTGTTTTCTATCCTGCAAGTAGAATATAAGCACTTCTGGAGCAAGGACTGTTTTTCCTTTCTTTAGTTGTAAAATCAGTCAATTGAACTAGAACTTTATAAAAAAACAGAAGTTGGAAGGGATCTTGGAAATTATTTCATCTAATATACAATGTTGCAAATGATAGGATGGTACACTTAGAGAACCATAGAATATCAACTAACCACCTCATACCTATCAGATTGACTAAGATGACAGTAAAGTAAAGTGACAAATGCTGGAGGAGATGTGGAAAAATTGGGAACACATGCATTGTTGGTGGAGTTGTGAACTAGTCCAATCATTCTGTAGAACAATTTGGAGCTATGTCCAAAGGGCTACAAAACAGTATACCCTTTGACCACTAGATCTGTATCCCAAAGAGATTTTTTAAAAAGGCAGAGTGGGGGAGGGGAAAGGATTTATAAGTACAAAAATATTTATAGCAGCTACGGTAGTAAAGAACTGGAAATACAAAGGATGTCCATCAGTTGGGGAACAGCTGTACAAGTTGTGACATATGACTGTGATAGCATACAATTGCAATTGTATACCACAACAATAAGATATGATGAGCCAGATGATTTCAGAAAAACCTGGGAAGACTTATACGAACTGATGCAAAATGAAGTGAGCACAGCCAGCAGGACATTGTACATAGTAACAGCGATATCATAACAATGGTGAGACTTAGCTCCTCTGATCCATGACAGATCCAAAGGAATCATGATGAAAAATGCTATGCATCTCCAGAGAGAGAATTGATGAACTCTGAATGATGATCGAAGCAGTTTGCCACTTTTCTTATTTTTTTTTTTTGCAATATGGCTTATCTGGAAATATATTTTACATTACTTCACCTGTATAATTGCTATCATGTTGCTTGCCTTTTCAATGAGCAGGAGGAGGTGTTAGAGGGAAGGAGAGAATTTGGAACTCAAAATTTTAAAATGAATTAAAAATTTTTAAAAACTATTTTACTGTTAAAAAGGGAAGAAACAGAGAGGTCTGATTATTATTTCAAATTGCTCAAATGTGATTTTTAAACAAAGGAAAAGAAAATACTGGTTTGTAAATAAAACTTACTAAGCATGTAAAAAAAGAAATCATCTCTTCTAACCTCATTTAGCCGAAGGGGAAACAGAGACCCAGAGAGAGGAAGTGATTTGCCCAAAGTCCCTTCCAGCTACATAATTTTAGAATTCTAAATCCCACAACCTACAGTAGCTACAGCTAAGTAGACACCCATTTAAGTAATATGAAAGCTTCTATTTAAACACACACACACACACACACACACACAAACACCACACTCACACTACACCCACACAGTCTCTTGTTAATGTGAGCAGCAATAAATAGTTTTCCCATACTATATATGTATTTTTTTTTTTTTTTGGCCAGAGGACAAGATTCAATTCTGTTTTAAAAATACCTCTGGTACTTACAAAATTTAAGAACCCAGATCTCTGTTGCCACGTTATTTAACAGACGATTACATATGTGGAGAACACCCTTAGGGGCTTAAAGGTTATACACATATGCTGGGGGGAGAGAGTGAAGGAAGATGTTCTACTCCTCTTCCAAAGCATTACATCACCATGATTTTTCTCTGGCATGATTTCCTTGAATAACCCACACAACTTCCCTTTCCATAAGTAAGGTTCCATAAGTAGTCATCAGTCCAGGCTCATAGAATAATAGATATCCTAGTTGTCTCACTTCATGTCATATTTAACTCGAGGTTAAAGGCCCATTCATCATAGTCTGACCTTGTATCTCTTCCTTAACAAACATCGTATGTCTCCTTCGCCTCTGATAGTCCCTTTGTTGTAAAAATGAGAGTTTATTCAACCTTTCTATTCAAAGTTGAAATGTTGCCTGCCTTTTCTCTGGACAAAATTAACTATATTCAATTGCTATTTGACTATGATTAAAAATCCACTGATTTGACTTGGCTGGAGTCCAAACTGGCCATTCCTTCTACTTCCACCATGATTTTTCTCTCTATGCCCTAATGATATATCAAAAGATAAAGGAGTATCCAGAATCTTTAAAATTCAAGTCCACATTTTTACTTAAGCTAATATTTGGCATGCTTTATAAAATACCCCATCTGGAACAGAATTTAAGAAACCCAGATAATTTCTCAGTTAATAGAAGTTAATTGCACAGAGTAACCATGCCTATCATTGGTACAAACATGACAACATTATTACATACCCCATAAAAATTGCCTTTATTATTGAACATTCACAATTCGTAAGTCTGGCTTAAATTACGTAAAGATAATGGAGACTACCTAAGACATCAAAATATCATTTTGCATATGAGAAGAATTATAAACCCAGACAACATTATTAAACCCCATTTCAGCAGAAACTTCTGGGAATATCATAGGACATCAGTTCTCTCAAATAAACTGCAAAAGAATATCCCAGTCACACAGAATATTGTAGTTGGAAGGAACATTTCAACATGTATTTCCCCCTCTCCAAATCTCCACTACAATATATCTGACAAGTGGCCACCCAGTCTTTGTTTAAAGACTTTCAGTGAGAATCCTAAACTTCAAGTCAGCCATAAACTATGAGTGTACATATAAACATACACTCACATATGTGTATATAGTAATATACATGTACATACACATACATGAACAGTCCTTCAGGTGCTTGCAGACAGCTATCATGCTCCCCTGAGCCTTCTCTTCTCTAGGCTAAACATCACCATTGCCCTCAGCTGATTCTCACATGCTCAAGGCATTTCACCATCCTAGCTGCTCTCCTCTTAACATTTTCCAATATACCCTTTTTGATCTGTGGTGCCCCAAAGTGAACACAATGCAACGTACACAATTGACTAGGTCAGTGCAAATTATCTCACTAAACCTACCCAATGGAATTGAGTACAATAATTTTATTGATGTGGAGAACTCTCCGTGTGGAAACTCCCTCCACTGTTCCAGATCAGAAACTTTTCTGAAAGATATATTATTAGAGGGCTGACCAGGTCTCTAAAGTGTTTAAGCAACCTGACTTCTGCCACATAGCTACTACATGTCAAGGAAAGGACTTGAGTCCAAGTGTCCTGATTCTACAATTGTCCCTTCTATACATCAGTACTCAAAATCCAATATGGATATAGATATCGTCAGTGAGTCCAACATTATAGGTTGAGAAAACTATCCTATGCCATAGTGGAAATTTGCAAGGTTCATTTGTTGTTGTGGCACCAACTTAACTGGTCCAATTGACTAGTGGTCTGACCTCTTGAAATATGACTTCTGTATTAAGAATTTCCCAAACCACTGGATGGAGTCATTTTAAATGTTTCTTTTAATCCTGAGCCCAAGAAAATATTAACTCTTTTCTGAGTGTCTCCTATTTTTGTAGCTTCATTGAAACTACATTTCACTGAAATTCATTTCAGTTTCATTGAAGTTTTTACAAAATTAGGGGTACCCTTCAGTGTGTTCTACTCCCCTAATACCCTTACTATCTTGCTACTACTTTCTAGTCTGGGTTTCTATGGATGGAAGGTGGGGTGGTAATGGTGGGTCAGAGGCAAAGGGAGGGTGCAGCTGTGACAATTGCAACTGGCTTTGAACTTATCCTCTGTATTCAAACTGGTGCACTCCACTTGAGGCCCCCTTCTATACTGACACTGAATCATTCATGATAACTCTTTGGTTAAGGTGTGGGTGTAGACCAAGTGTGCCCCCATTTGTATCTACTCAGTGCTTGAGTAGGGGCAGAGAAATAGATGATAGCCTATTATTCCATTATTTCTACTCTATCTTCCTCAGTTTCCTCGTAAGTAAAATGCGGAAGAGGTACAGAACTGGATGATCTTTTAGTTCCTTTCTAGGCATAAAACCATGATCTCTAGGGTCTCTTCCAGGGAAGAACATGCTATTCTTTGCTATGCTTTGCTATTCTAAATTTCCATGATATAGCTACCATTAGTATACCGTTTTTAAAACATAGATTTCCCTAAACAGTTACTGAGTAAATTCTAATTATCTTCTAACCTACATATTCTCCAACAATTCCCTAGTCTCAAATCCTTTAACAATAAACAGAAAAGGAACAAAAAAAAAGATACAGAAAAGGAGGAAAAGGTGTGAAAAGGGGAAATGTCAGGACTCTAGTGTTTTTAGATGCACAAAGGTAGGAGGTGGGGAAGAGAGAGAAATAGAAGAATGAAGTTTAAATTGCCAAGAAGGCTTTTTGAACCCGAAAGAATATGTCAACATTTCAGAACAGGAGCTGGTAGTTAAAATGTAAGGGGGGGAGCCTTTCCTTTACTGTGCGTCAGGCTGGAGGATGATTTGTTTTTTTAGCATCAATTCATTCAGTAATCACAGGGAAAGCCCAGAGCACAATGGACTCATTTGCCTTTACTGTGTCACGTGCTCATAGGTGTTCCTCTATAATTTATATTGTAATGAACTATTACTTTATCCAAATAATATACAAGGCATTTAATTTGCACGGGTGCATGCCTGGCAGTTGACTTCAAAATTACCCTGAAATTAGCTCTGTGTTTTCTGAGCCCTCACAAGTGTCTCTGTAGGACTTTAGCTAGATAAGAAGTACAGGAGAGGGACTGACAATTAGATACTGAAGATTCCTCTGTGTCAACGAGCCACACACCCACATTCAGTATCAGGAGAAAATTAGCAGGTGAGAAGATTACCTCTTCAATCTAACTACAAGGCCTCATTCTGCTTCGGAGGTGACTTGAGGATTTGACCTTGGAACTATGTCAGAGGACTACTAGTTCTGGTGAGTTGTCTTCACAAGTTGAAAAGGCCTCACAATATGACATAATACTGTTAAGGAGTATCACTAGCTAAATGTGTCTACTAAGGCATTGGGCTAAGCATTTTACAAATTTTCTTTTATTTGATCCTCAAAACAACCCTGTGAGATAGGGTGCTATTATTACTCCCATTTTATAGCTGAGAAACTGAGGCAGACAGAAGGGAAGTGACTTGCCCAGAGTCATACAATTAATGCGTGTCAGAGGCTGGATTTCCGCTCAGATTTTCCTGATTCCAGGCCCAGGGCTGTATTCACTAGGCAACTCCCATTTACAATAGAGGCATAGGTAGGCAAAGTCACACAGTTAAGTAAGAGGGCCAGGATTAAAACTTAGGTCCTTCTACTAGCTTTAAAATGAGAGGATCTGGATCCAACCCCAGCTCTGTGTGATCTTAGGTAAATCACTTAAATTCCCTGGGCCTCAGTTTACTTATCTGTAAATGAGGGCGGTTGGAATAGTTGGCCTCCATCATCCTTTCTGACTCTAGATATGTGGTTATATCCAATGTTCTTTCCACAATGAAATATATTGCATACGTGTGTGAATATGTGTATTTATATATGCATATAACGTGTGTGCATACACATATGTATGTATACTCACAAACAATAAGTAACATATTCCAGTACTTCCAAATAGAAATGTCAATATTAAAAAGGAAGAATAAGAAATAATGGTGTTTTTTCTTTCTAGATTAGTGTGTTTTCATAGAATCTCAAAGTCTGAGTGCATCTCAGGGATCAGGAACAAGAATCATGGGATCTGGGGCTGGAAGGGACTTTTGAGGCCAGCTTTCCCAACTCTATTACTGAGACTCCATAAGTGATGTGACTGCAAGAGCAGCATGCTTTTCATTGAACCAATGCCAGGCTTGACATAGCAATCTCTCCCACAGTATTTCAGATGATTGGTCATTGAACCTCTCTCTGTCTGAGAACCTAGAGAAAGCAAACCCATTACTTATACAGTATTGTTGTGGCTACTCATCCTTCATTCTCAAGACAGCTTCAGCTAAGAGTAAGTTCTTCCTTATACACCTGGATTTTAATGATAATGCTGGTAATATGACTAAGATGATCCAGCATTAATAAATACAATTATTAGTAAAAATTAACGAATTAAATAACTGAACACTTCAGCATGTAGGTGTGATTTCACAGCACTGTTAGGGTGGAAAAATAGAGGTGGAGGCTGTATGTTGATGGCATTCTATTCTCTTGACAATGACACACTGCTTTTTGACTTCTCACTTCTCAGGTACTAGAGTTTTCCAACTGTTGTTTTAGGCAGATGTTCCTGGGTGATTTTTTTTTTTTTGTAAATAGATTCCTAGGAGAAAATAGATTTAATCATAATCAGCCATGTGAAACTATACAAACACGGCCAATTCCTCTGCCTATGCTCATGACAAGGACATTTATTATCACTTCATAAGTTTACGTTTATATAAATCAAGAGTGTGTTTATTTCTTCAGAGGGATCATTCTTCCATTTAATAGATGGGCTCCCTGTAGACATGGTTAATTGAAAATGAGAGTTTCACTTTTTCTTCTACTCTGTTATGCCTTCAAAAAAAAGTAGAATTCTTAATCAAAACATCTAAACATAACCATTAAAAGATTCAAGGAAATGACCCTAAGTAGCAAATTAATTAAACACATTTCAGTATGCAATTTCCTACTTTTCTCACTAATGTTCTACTGTTACCAATTACAGATTTTGGTTTACAGGTCAAACTTCTTTCAAATCGTCCTGAATTTCTTTACTTAGAGGCAAAATGTTTCTTGGGGAATGTGCACACCTCCATTGCTTTGGGGCTTCAGGGAAAGTGGACATCAAAAGCCTTTGAAGGTAGCTTTTCTCATCTGCTAACAATTTCCCTCAATCTCAGCTACATACTGTATATTTACTCTAGTTATTGCTGGTCACCTCCAAGATCAAACACAAAATGCTCTGTTTAGCATATAAAACTTTACATAAACTAGCCTCTTTCTACATTCCCAGTCTTCTTACCTCTTACACCCCACCATATACTCTTCCAACCAGTGACACTGGCCACCTGCTCATTTCACAAAAAAAGATACTCCATTTCTCAGCTCTGGTCATTTTCTCTGGCTCTCCCCCTTGCCTGGAATGCTCTCCCTCCTCAACTCCACCTATTGAGTTCTCTATATCCATAAAGTCTGCGCCTTATATTCCCCACTAAGTTGCAATCTTGAGTGCAAGGACTGTCTTTTGTCTCTTTTTGTATCCCCAGTGTTTAACACAGTGTCTGATAGTAGCTTAATAAATGTTTATTGATTGATGGACTGTGGTCTTCCATTTTCACCTAAATGCCCTGTTGATCCACTAAGAAAGTTTATGGAAAGAAGTCAACTAACCGCCTGATAAATGTTTTCCAAAAGCACAAAAAATTTCCCCAAGGTTTTCCTTACCTAACTACCCCCGAGTTTTCGAGAAAACAAAACAAAACATATCCTTTCATTTACAGGTACCAATATTACATCACTATAGTGAATACTAAGCAATATCAAAATTTTGCTTTAAATATAGTTCCCTCTCTCCTACCCCTTCCCTACCCCCCACCTCCCAATCTCCACTCATCCCATCTAAAAATCAACGTGACTTTGTAGTGGTTATCCTCGAGTTAATCTTGTAGTAAGCAGAGTTTCTGCCTCTAACACATACTGGACTGTGACTCAGTTCTCAGTGATCCCAAACGACCATCCAAGCCTTTAATTTGTAGAGAAGGTGCCCATCTTGATAGAGGAAGGTCTGCTTAAAAATAAATAAGGAAATAATGCTCTTCCTTGAGTTCAAAAGATCATATCCCGACCCACAGACTATAACGTTTAAAAACTAGCCGATTCAGTTTCTCTCGCGGATCCCTAAGCCACACATTTCACACATCTTTCTGTCTCAGCAGACCAGCTGCTGCCTCCACATTCTCTAGCTGTACTGCCACACATTCCATCAACTCCACTGCCAGCCCAGTCCTGGGAGTGCTTTAAATGCAGAAGGAAAGGAAGTGACCCCAGTCCAGAGCCAGCTTAGCTGCGTCTGTGCAGAGAGGCTAGGGTTGGGGTCCCGGGAAGAGGGTGGGGAGAAAGGGTGTGGTCCTGTTGCAGCCGCAGGTATCTTTAGGCATACCTGGAAAAGGGCATAAAACGAATCAGGAATTTCTTCTTTTCCTCCTTTCCTTCTAAGGGCATAGAGCTTGGGGGGGGAGGGGAAGGGCGGGGACTGGACTTGCATCAAAATTTAGGTTTCATTCCAAAGACTTTCCAGGAGAGAATTAGCTCAACAGAACACGCCTAGCTTCTCTCCCCCGAGTCTCCCCCTCCTACTTCTCAATCTGCAGCCATGTATTTTTTTTCAATAAGTTACATATGGAAAACAATTACTTTCCAGGCAAAATCTAAACTTTGAACAAGCTGGTAACTGAGTGAGTGAATGAATGAATGAATGAATGGATGGATGGATGGATGGATGAATGGATGAATGAATGGAGTCTACCAGGTATATATCAGAATCCTAGACCTCAGACTACCTAGCTCCAATCGCTAAAGCCCACATCATAATCACTGCCGTTCAGACTGTAGTAGCTCTTACAATCTCGTAGATCCCCACACAGCGCTTAGTAAAAACCACTGCTTTCTGAAGGGACCGTGGGTTGTTCTCTATTGAGAGAACCTAATAACGCTAAATTCCAATTAAATGGAGCGCACTTTGCCGCTACTGTTTTTGTCCCTGATTTGAGAGGATATGGATGGACAAGGTGAGTGTGAGGAGGGAGACATTTTTCCTCCCCAAAACTATGCTATGAAAATTTAACCATTGCAGCCAGCTCCAACTTTATAGGGCATCAATCTGGATCATACAACTATGATCATTGTAGCCCCAGCAAGAAAAAAAAAGTAGAATTGAAAGGGTGGAAGAAAAAGTGGTTCTTTCTTTTGTGCCTTCAGTTGACGATTTTCAAACATCCTTCCAAATTGAAATTTCTAAGTTAAAAGGGATAGAATTCAGAATTTAGACTTCCTAGGAGTTTGTGCTTTCAGCAACTATCTAAATGATCAAACCAAAAATTCATGCATTAGAAAAGACACATGGGAACACATATCCAAGTGTGTTCATGTCTAAAAGATGAAAAAGCTATGAGAGTCATCACAGGGATGGACCAAGACAAGGTTTTAGAAGTTACCTATGACCTGATCCACTGATACACCCTTTCTGAGTGTCAGGGTATGGGTTACCAAGGGGACAGGGGAGATTTTAACCATCACCAATAAAAACAGAGAGATTAGGGGAATGAGACTCCTCCTCCCCACACACAAACCGATGTTGTTCCAATGGTGCTAATAATGCCTATCACCTTATGAAATGAAAACAAAACACAAAATTATTTATGGTATTGAGTCTGAACTCAAAAAAAAAAAAATCACATGATGAAGGAACACAGCAGCTGTGTTTGCTTGTGAAAGAGTAATCTGTAAAACACAAGGCCCAGACTAAATTTACTGAGATTGTTCTCTCTAGCCATGTGCTGCTGGAAAGTGCTACAAGTCAGACTGTTAGAATCCATTTAAAACAGGCCACACATTTAAAGTCATATTTTGCTGAGATTGCCTTGTTTAAATGAGTCACCCTGATAGAGTACCTTGTAGAAAATCAAGTTATCCAAATAACCAGATTTGCCATGTAGCACAAGAGGTCACATACTACATCCTCTTCAGGTACAATTATTTCATTAGTTTTTTCTTTTCTTACAATAGACCATGGATATTAGAGCCAAAAGGAACATTGGGGATGATCTGGTCCAAACCCCTTTTTCTACAGGTGAGGAAACTGAGGCCTGGAGAGGTTAGGTGATTTGCCCAAGGTCCCATGCCAACCACAGAATAGCAGACTGGGATATTAATACGAGACTCCATATTCAGTGCTCTGGACACCACATATTTTTAATAATTTTAAACTTTTAAAAAAATTTTAAGTTTTTAAAAATTTTTCCATAATCCTAGAGAGAACTACACTACGTCTTTAAGGGAGGATTGTTTCTCATGATGTCTTCATATCTCTAATGCCTCCCTAATACAGGGTCTTATACAAAGCAGGTGCTGAGCTACTGGGCTGTGTACCCATGTGTGTTACCAGAATTGTTTTCTTCCTAGGAATTCCCTATACCAATGAATTCAAAAACAGGAGTTATAATTTTCCCTGGGTAAAGAGTGGGGCAGTTAGGCACTTGAAATCTTCAAAAGGCTTATTCCATCTCTCGGATATCTTCTATTGAAATCAGAGAGGAAGGTTTTAGAACAGAGAAATTCCAAAGGGACTTTGGCACTTCTTTCATGTTATTCCCCTTCTTCATTTATTATTCATTATTACGGAGTATTCACGGTATACCTACCTCCTCCATTAAAAGTTGGGGCTGTGCTAGTGAGTAGAGAAGGTCCATTTCAGTTCTTCAGTTGTACGATTCTTCTGGTCTGTTAGAGAACATCTAAACTTAATGGGTTGGGTCACACTGCTCTTCCCTGCCTTCATTCCTCCCTTGAATCATGCCACTGAACTGGTCAAGTCAGGAAAGAATGTGGCACGTTTAGAGCCTAAGGCAGTGTGGTGAATGCCTACCTATAAGTTATTTCATTGCCAGCCTACTCAGAACAGAGTGAACCATCGAGAATCTCTTGGATCATTCATTATTCTTAGGAAGGTTCAGCCTGGGCCACATGAATGAGCAAAATGTGTACACAGGACATTTACAAGCAGTAAGATGAAAAGGAGATGTCTTGAAGTTCCCAGGTCCAGCGTCCAGTCCTCTGACTACTTTCAGAGACTGGGAACTCATCCAGAGCAAACCCGAAGGTTTGATTTAGCAACACCAAACTTCCCACATTCCACTTATCCTTGACCTCCCTCACCCCCCTCGGCCACTCAGTGAAAAGAGAAGTCCTTCAAAAGCAAACTCCTCCTGGAAATGCCAACGCCATTCATTCAGAAAGGGCAACAGCGGCTCGGTTTTGTTATTGTTGTTTGTCCCATTTCGAAGGCATGTGGTTTTGTTCTACTAGCACCCTCACGCAGTACTTAAAATATTAATATTTGCCTTCATTGCTTGTCCCTTCATGCTTTGGGAAAACACATCTTTAAAAGCTTCAGTCTCTCTGTTCCCTTACTGCAAGCATACAACACACACAAACACACACACACACACACACAAACCACAATACGCATACATGGCTTCAGACTTGTAACTGAATCCATAAATGCTACCTATAGAATGGTTGTGGGTTCACATATAAAATATTTTGGAACATACTAAAAATCCCATGCCAATCTAAGCCAATTAATGGTTGTTTAAATGACACATGTCTAGGATGGTAAGGAAGAAGGAAGATTGGTGCCAACCACAGCTACTGGTTTCTCCTGAGGATGCCATATACATGAGCACAACTCCCTTTTGAAGTTTCTGATGCCTTCTCCAGATTATACTTGCAAGGACTTCTCTTGTGCCTCTGCTAATTACCAGCAAATTAGCTGCAACTTCTCCAATATGTGCTCCATCTTTTTCACTCCCCCTCCCCCAACCCCTTCCATTCCATTGGTATGTTAGAAATCTAGCATCTTGGAACATCCTTCCAATACAGTTGACCATAAAGATCAAAGTAAGTGAGTGTGCATGAAGTGTCCTGGAAAGGGTATGGAATTTAGAAACAGAGGATGTGGTGGGTGGCTAGGTGGCACAGTGAATAGAGTACTGGCCCTGGAGTCAGGAGGACCTGAGTTCAAATTTGGCCTCAGACACTTAACACTTAGTAGCTGTATAACCTTGGGCAAGTCACTTAACCCCAATTGCCCTACTTTCCCCCTCCAAAAAAAAAAAAAGCAAAAAATTAAATTAAAGAATAGAAACAGAGAATGTGGGTTCTGTGCTTACTTATCAAGGTATTATGTTGCCCAACTCTTTCTCACCCACTACTCCCCAATGTAAGAACCTTGAGGCTGCTTGTTTCTATCTTTGTATCATCAATACTTAATACAGTGTCTTACACAAAGTAGACCTTTAATCATTTGTGTGGAATGAATGAATGAATAAATGACCTTGAACCAGTCACTTAGTTTTATTTTGTATAAATGAGATGGGACTTGATCTCTAAAATTTTTTCCAGCTCTAAAAAATACAAGATCTTGTGATTCCTGTGTTCTTAAGTACAATCTATGTCCTAAAAAGGAGTATGGAAAACCTGGTTGGGATTGGAATCAGTCACAATCATCCATCAAAACTTCCTCTGATACCTCATTGTGGTGGAAGAGACCACTCTCTGCCATCTCTTTGGCCTTTCCATTGGCCATGCCAATGGATTTCAAGGTCAGAAGTCAAGTCTACCAAATTGTCATCTATGGGCCAGTCATTGTTTACTCACTGGTTGACCACAGGATGATAAATTTCTTAGCCTTGGCAACTCACAAAAATCATTTACCAAGGTCTTGAGGATTTGTGATCAATGAAATGAGAATCTACCCTGAATAAAGCATGGATCCTTGAGTTCTTGAATTAATAATTATTGAATTATTCAATAAAATACCAACAATTGCTGATTTATAAACGTGAATGAGAAAACACTTTATAGTCTTACAAAGTGTTTTCCTAACAAAATTGTGAGACAGGTTTAAAAAAAAAAAAAGGATTATTAACCCTTTTAAGGCTAAATCATTTGCTCAAGATTATCCAATTAGTAATTGTCAAAGTCAGAATATGGGTCAAGGCCTTCTGCTTGCCATTCCAGTGTTCCATTTCACTTTATATCTTAGCAATTCTCACTGACATCCCCCTTCATTCTACTCATCCAATGACCACCCTACTTCAGGCCTCTATCACCTTCTACCTAGGCTATTTTCCCAATTGATGGGCTTGCTTCTAACACCTTTCCTCTCTAGTCCACCCTTCAGGTAGCAGTTTTCCTAAAACACCTGGTAAAAACCACATCACTCTCCTGCTCAAAAAGCTTCCATGGCTCCCTAGAACTTTATTTTTTTTTTCACATTATTTTTTTTTCCAGTTCCAAGTTTTCTCTCTAGCCAATCCTGTATGCATTGAGAAGACAAGCAACATTATATCCATTGTACATGTGAAGTCATACAAAACATATTTACATATGAGTTCTTATGACTTTAGGATCAAATACAAACTCCTCAGCTTGCAGTTTAAAGCCCTTCATAGTCTATCTGTCCAGTTTTATTTCACATCATTCTTCTTCATGTTCTCTCCATTCTAGACAGACATCATCATTCTTTCCTGAACTCACCATTCCATTTCTGCAAATGTACTCCTTTCCTCACCCGTACCTCTTAGAATTCTGCTTTCTTGTAAAGCTCTGCTCCCTTTGGACAAATTTCTTGATAATCCCCCAAACTGTTAGTATTCTCTCTGTGGCTAAGTTTCTTGGGCATCACTTATCTCCCCAGTAGAATGTAAGCTCTTTGAAAGCACTGAGTACTTCTTTTTGTCTTCTTGTCTCTGTATCCCCAATGCTTGGCACATCGCCTTGCTCATAGTGGGAGCTTCATGGATTGTTGGCTTAAATACTAAGCCATTCTCTGACTTCTTAAAACAAGTTCACTCTTTCTCCTGGGAAGTCACTTACTCAATCACCAGATCAGCAGAAGTGGTGAAAAAAAAAATCTACTGGATGGTTATGTGATTTAACTGAAAGGAAAACGTTAGACCCTGAAATAAAATTTACTCAAAGCTAACATATGGCAAAGATAGCATAGAGAAATATTGGCACAGCAAGGAGAAGATGCCTTTTAAATCCCATCTAAATCCTGTGAGACTCAACCCACTCTTGTTTTGCTTTACTGGAGAAAAGCAATTCTGAACTCATATGCGAAAGCAATAAATAGTGCCGCATGCTTATTTTTTTGCCTTTAAATATTTAAATGACCTCTGCTGAGTCCAGGTACTTGGGTAGTGAAGCTGGAGCCTGAAGAGAATGTGTGCCCTCAGAAGCCTTTAAGTATATTTTCACACATGCCTGACTTTCTTGGCATGTAGTCACAAGGAAGAGAGCTTTCATTATTCAACACTTATGTTGTAGTGATCTGTATATTACATTATGTATATCATAAAATAGGAGCCAGCAATAGCGAAAGAACGACATCATTCCCCAGTCTCCAGTCAAGACAGATGATGAATGAATGCTTGTAAAGGTCTGAAAGGCTAGAAGTGTCTCATAGCCCCTGTATAGAGTATAATGAAGAACAGATGTATAGGCAGACACAGGCACAAGGGTATAAACATACAATGAATTCAGTTCCTCAAGTGTTTCTTTTTGCCCCTTAATTCCCAACCAACCAAGAACGCTGGGGCTGGAAGAGGCCATGGACATCATCAGGTCCTGGGGGCTTCTGAATCTGGGGTCTGTGAATTTATTAAAAAAAAAATATTTTGATAGCTATATTTCAATGATTGGTTTCCTTTGTAATATTATGTATTTTATTTTATTCATTTAAAAATATTCTGAGAAGAGGTCCATAGACTTCCCTAGACTCCATGATACAAAAAAGGTTAAGAACTGTTTATAATCCAATACCCTCATTTTATAGAAGAAGACGTGGGGGTCACAGAAAGGTAGAATTACTTGTTCAGGGTTATTCAACATATGCATAAAAGTCCACTGAACGCTGTTATAAAATACTTTCGTGTACTGTCAACTAGTTGATGCTGAAGACTGATATGTGTAAAACAATGTGCTATATGGTGTTTCTAAAAAATGTGGGAAATCTTCAAAGTGAATGTTTATCAGTTGATGGATCATTATTATAATGGATTCCTGTAGAATTTGGGAGAAACAACAAGGCTGGCACAACCTAACTCCTCATAGGCATAGGGAATTCTCAGGATTAGATGCTTCCTCTATCCATGCAGGTTAGTACCTTCTCTGTAACTCACCATCTTAGAGATTCTGCAAGCACACTAAGAGGATACATGATGTTCTTTGAGATTTACAAATTCTTTTACATACATTATCATATTTGAGACTCAGGACAAATCAGTGCCATAGGTAGGGCAAATATTTTTACCCCTAGATTATAGATGAAAAAATAAAGTTTAAGTAATTGTCCCAAGTCACATGGATAATCAGTGGCCTGGCCTGACCTGGTAAAACCTACATCTTTTGGTTTCTCTGAGACAAGTCCCTTGGAGCTCATTCATAGGTCAGTCTCCCAAAGGTTGACAGAGCAGAGAAAAAATAGTACTTGTAGTCTAGAAACAAAAGTAGTCCTGGGTCCTGGTTAGACCTACAAAGTAGGGGTCATTGTCTGCGTCACAACAGTCCAAATCCCTGGGAAGGAAGATTGGTGAAGTCATTTGGATTCCTGTTTCCCACCCCACCTCCTACCTAATTTTTAGGAATCCTTTGACCAATGTCCTAAAAAAGGTTCTGTCTTTTGCATAAAAAGATTACTGTGCAAAGTATCTAACCTAGGGCTCTTAAGTAATCCCTATATAAATTCCACAAAGGAACAAGGAAAGGCAAGCTATTGTTTTAGGGTGTGTTTTTTTTGGGGGGGTGGTGGTAATGTGGATATTTCTCTAAAAATTCAATGAATCTGAAAATCATAACAAAATAGTTAATAGCCCTAATATTTTCCTAGTCCATCTTCCTCTCATTAAGTAATCAAGGAGTGAAGCAAATGACTGGCCCAATGTCAGTCACTGCTTATGATAAAATAACAAGTGTATAAGAGGGTACATGTTAGCATCTTTTAAAATTGTGCAAGGGGGGAAATTAAGCCACCCAGAAGGCTTAGAAAATAGTTGGAAGTCACCCATTGTGTTCATGACCCAGGTTTCAATTTGGACTCCAATATTTTTGGCACTCTTTCCCAAAACACTACACAATGTACCACACATCTTTGCTAAGGAAACTGTGATTCCTGGGAGTCTGCAGCACACATGATCCTAAGAATACCATCTAGTCTAAACAAGATTCCTTCATACCAGGAGTATGAATAACACCAAGAATAATCAAGAAAAATATGTTCATCACTCTTCATACCATTAATCCATTTGCCTCTTCTTTTCAGTAGGGACAGAATGAAAGAAGAGCATACATACAAGAAAAATGAATGTACTTGATGGTAGAGAAGAGACAAATCATGGAATAAAAATCACTTTCTCCTCTCTCAAAACCTACAACTAATAACTATTTATCCTACTAACTAATCACTTCTACTTGGTATTATCTATAGGGGCCATGCTATAAACATAGACAAAAAATGTGGTCTTATATACCCTTGGAAGAATTCCATATGCAAGTTCCAGTTTTGGTTAAAAATAAGATGTTTTGCTTAGGTTTTTCAAAATATGAAACATAAGAGAATATGGCATATAGTGAGATATGTTCAAGGTTATAAGGTTATTGATTTAGAACTGGAAGGAAATTTGGAAATCTGCCCATAGAAAATAAGTGATTGAACAAAAGTGGCAATGTCAGAATTTGAAACTTGGTCCTCTGACTCAAAGAAAAATTCTAATAGCTTTCCCTGTTTCCAGTGGTACTAATTTGAGAAGCATTTTCAACCACATAGAACTTTAAGAAATAAAGCTTTCTTACAAATGTAGCAGGAGATCAATCCTCCTATTGATTAGAGTCCTGTTGTCAATAATTCTCATTCCTGAATCAATTCAACTCAAAGGATACCTGTCTGATCGTTTCCCTTGAGTGACCATGATTCACTGCTTGTCCATGCAGGTGCTCCATGATGGAGACTTAGACAACTTTGGGTTAGCAAAATGATATGGATTTTAAAGAAAATATCCCAACAAACTAGTAGCTTCCTCTTCTTCAGTGTGCATATGCAGTGACTTTAGGCTGTCCCTTCACTCTAAATAGGCCAGGGATTTCCAACAAATTCCTATCTTTCAGCAAGAGTGGGCCTTTTCTGGTCTTCCTGGTGATACCATTTGAGTATCCTTCCTTCTATCCTGATAGGCTTATTTTACTTGTTCACTCAATTCTGCAAGATGCAGCATACATGATAGAAAGAGAAAAGCAGAGGAGGCAGAATGTTTGTGCCCCCAAGATAAATTGAACATCCTAATGGAATCTTGTCCCTCTCCTGTTGTTGATGCATTTTTAAAAATGTTTTTATGCTTTCATTTTGTTTATTACTGTTACTTCCCAATGATCAGCTCATAGTATCATTGACTTGGAACTAGTAGGGACCCTAGAGTTAAACCCTTTCATTTAGGCAACTGAAGTTCAGAAAATAAGTGACTTGTCCAAGGACTTAACACTGGGGTTCAAATCGAGTTCCTCTGATTCCAAGTACTCTTTTCACTGTATTGTGTTATATTGGCCATTTCTGATAAAAGCAAGCCTCATTCCTTTCTTACCATCCATGTCTTCTTTGGTGAGGAGGGAGGTACCATAGTGGAATCTTTAGAAAATCCTTCATGGTGTGAATGAGTGGAAGGCAATGTCTCTCTAACCTGTGATACCTTGTGTCTGAAGCACGATGACAACATGGTCATAGGATATTACTTATGAGAACACCAAACAGTGGCTTTCCATTTTCTCTTCTGAATCTGAAGGCGAGGTAGTAGTATAATTTGTAAGACAGTGCAAGCTAAAGGAATATGCCTTCTTGAAATTCTACTGCTAGTAGTTTCCCAGAAAATATCACTACTAACCTCAGACAAAATTGGGCAGTGGGGAGTTCTTCGGTACCCACCACAGAGAATGAAGGTAAGTTTGTCCAATTAAATTTAATTGAATTCAAAGACTAAACCTTCTTACCACAGAAGAAATGAGTCTTTCTTCATGGATTTGGTAGTCAGTAATTAAGGTGATATTTTTATAGACATTTTGTAGATATCAACATAACAAGGATTTATGATTTCATCAATTTGGATATTCTAAAGAGCATTCACATAGAATGTCTCTGACATTTTTTGGCCTTTTAAAAATATCACCAGCATAATACCTGGAACACAGTAGGTGTTTAATGTTGACTGACTTGAGAGTAGTAATTAAACAGTTACTACTATTGCACCAGTAGCTAAACAATTCCTTACCTTGTGGACAAACAGTCTCAGAACTTCTTTGAACCAAGCAAGTAGGGGAGAGTATACTTACATCTGGGCCCATGCTCAAAGTTTTTTCAACCTTCTAGAAGCATTAGTTATTGAGAAATCTCACTGATTCTTACCTGGTCTTCCTATCCTCTTCTCTTTCCCACACCCAGATTTTCATTGGTTCTGGGAAAATAACCTCACTGGCTAAATCTTAGGGCAGCAGAGGACTTCACCAGCCAAACAAAGCAAAAGCCGCCAATATTCCATCCCACTCTCTCATGCCTGTTCCAATGGCATGTTCAGTTCCCTGTCACTGTGCCCAGTAACAAAATAAATTGTAAAACCATGAAATTGGAGTTCTGTGAGTTCCCACTCAAAGGCAGCCTGGGGGTTAGGGTATCTTCTGCAAAACATGTAGGGTATTCTTGCTCTGTCAAATTCCTTCAATTACTATTCCAAGTAGAGAGCTCCTTTCGCTTCCCAGCAGGCATTGGTCAGTCCAAGAGAATAGGTCCCTTTCCTTCTCTGGCTCTTGGAAAGACCTCAGTCTCTTAATGTGGACAGCTGCTGTAAGGTCACTTGGGGTCAGCAGAAGTCGGAAGTCAACATTTCTTTTTATCATTTAATCAGGGAAAGCATAACTGCTCTCAAAAAAAAAAAACTAAAAAGGAAAACGTGCGTATGCACATTAACAGGAAACAAATCAATTTCTGATTCATTTTGTGGCTCTAAGCTCTTGGTTATTTAGCCAGTTAATCAACGGGTGAAAATGATTCAGCATCCTCTGGGGTGTTTTTTTTTTTTAATTGCTGTGAGGTTTTTATTTTAAAATTGAAACAGCATTTATCACTGACTAATAGTTCATTTATTAAAGAAACTGACAGCTTTCAACTGTATCTTACAGAGAAAGAGGATCAAATGTTCCCTTTGGATTTTTCTAGTAGTCTTGGAAAAAAAAAATCTATAATTAGCTTTCCCTCCAACCCCCACAAAAAGCAATACATAATATTTAAGGAGAAAACATGGCACTTAGAGTGAGTAATCAGTGATCTCATTCAGTAGTGTGGGATGAATACCTTCCAATTACAGTTGAATACATAGTCAGTAGCGTGCCTTGTCTGACATCTCAGTATAACTTTCCTGTTTCACTATTGGGAATCCTGTTTTCAGAATACTGTCTAGGGATACTCACTTACTACAATGAGGAAAAAGAAAAGAAGAAAATCTTCTATTGTGGATAATGGCAAGTTATTTGAAGACTAAAAATGTATAGAACTCAATTCCCTCAATCCAGAGCATCTCAAAGATGTGGTAAAATTTTAGGGTTAAAAGTGAGGGAGCAAAATGGAGGTCTGGAATCAAATCAATGATCAATGAAATTTGGTCGTATTGGGAGGAATCATGAAACAGCAGAAAGAGTCCTGTATTTAGAATTAAAAGACGTGCGTGTGAAAGCCAAATCTGCCACTGACTACTCTTGGGACTTTGGGTGAAAACATTTAACTTCCCTCACCCTCGCTGTCCATGTTTATTAAATGGGAAGGTTGGACTTGCTGGCCTTAGATCTCTTCTGGTCGGTCCCTTTTAGTTCCAAATCTCTAATCTTCTCAACAAATGAGTATGTCTTCCCTGATACTGACCAGAAAAAGTCTCTGTTTGAAGCTTAGTTTCCTTGTCTATAAAATGAGGAATATGTGTGTGTCTATGTATATAGACACACACATGTATATATGTATATACAGAGAGAGACAGAGACGGAGGCAGAAGAGAGCCAGCCAAATAGCATTTATTTGATACTTATTGTGTTCTAGATGTTGTACAAAATAGAGGGAATTTAAAAAAAACAACTGCCATTCCATCTCTCCCCATGCCTGACTCTTCTTAACACTATTTATTTTTCATCTTTACCAAGCCTTCCAATCCATTCACCCTGTACTTTCTCAGGCAATCATACCTGCTCCGACTTTGTTTCTTCTCTTCCCAATCTTAACCATGTAGTTAACCAGTTCAACTCCATATTGCCCTCTATTCAAATCCTTTGCCCTCTTGCCATAATCACTACCTATACCTTGCCAAACCACAATCCTGGGTTGTTGCTCTCTCCACTTCTCTGCTTCTACTCTCATGCTACTGAGAAGAGTTAGAAGTCACAGAGACAAAGCTGATTGATTACCCTACAAATTCACATTATCTAATTCAACTGTTCCATGACTCCAGCAAGGCAAACCATTTACTCCTCTCTAATTAGTTTTCTATCCTTCTCTGCAGAGGTTATTCTAAACTTTTTTCTCTTTATTCAAACCTCTCATACCTTTCCCTCCTCTAATTCTCTCAACTAAAGACTCAACTTCAATCTAATCCTTTACTGAGAAAATAGAAGCTATTTGTCATAAATTCCCTTTTTTTCCCTTCTCTACAAAACCAAGCTTCTTCACCCCCAAAAATGGGGAATTTAATATGAGTTATTGGGAGGAAAATGATTTTACAAGATTAAAGCACTATGGAAATTTAAGCTAGTATTATGAAGACATATTATGTGATCAGTGTCCTAAGAGTTCTACAAAAATCTCATGTGAGCACCAAGATTGTTTCTGACTGAAATAATCTGGAAAGGCTTCATGTCATAAGTGGCACTTGAACTGGGCCTCAAAGAATAGGTGGGGTTTTGACTGGTAGAGATAGGGGTAAGAAACTTCAGGCCAATAGAACAGGAACAATGATACCAAGGTAGCTATAGCACAGGGGAGGAGAGGATTCCAAGATCTTAATCCAGCTTACCTTCATAGTTTTTCTCCTATTTCTGCCTCTCACACATCCTGAGCTCTAGTCAAACCAGATTCTCTCAATTTATAGTCTTGAATTTTTACATATATATGTGTGTGTGTGTGTTTGTGTGTGTATGTGCATGTATGTGTATATGTGTGTACATATGTATATGTATGTATATATGTATATTTATGTATTTTCATTCATTTATATAATATGAATCTATGAAATATATTATACACATACATGCAGATAACAGACCAAAGGCAGGGCAGCATAATTGATAAGGAGGAAGCCTAGAAGTCAAAAAGTTCTGTCATCTTCAAGGCTTGACTCTGACACATCCTGTCTGTGAGACCCTGGGAAAATTGTCCACAGGCAACTTTCTAAGCTGCAGAGCAAGTGGTGAACTGAGAAGGGGGAGTTAAGTTCTTCATTGGGATCTCCCTGTACTGATAAAGTCACAAGTCTGGCCTCCCTCTTTTTCTCTCTTTATCTATAAAAACAGAAGCAGTGATTTCATTAGTGGAAGGAGCTCCCAGTGAGGAACTCTAATTCATATTTGTGATATATTCATTTTGTACGTATTCAGTATTAGATTAATGTATACATGTGGCTCTCCCCTCCCCCATTAGAATGCAGACTCTTTGGGGGCAGGGGTATCCCTAGCACCCAGCCCAGTGCCTCATACATAATAATCATTTAATTAATGTTTGAGCTGTATGGTGACTAAGTGGCAAATTCAGTTCCTATACCCCTGTTTATATAGTGTATAAAATATCTATGTGGTATAATGGATAAGCTCTAGATTTGGAGTCAGGAAAGCTTCTGCATTCTGTCTCAGACACTTAATATCTGAGTGACCTTGACTAACTTAATTTACTTTTCACTATCTTATTTTCCTACAGGTTGTTGTGAGGATCAAATGAAAAAATATACAGAAAGTATTTTGTAAATCTTAACTACTCTTATTATGTATAAAACATGAATTTAACATGAGTCTGTAAAATTGGTAAAATACCATTATAAACAGAAATGAAAATATCTCAATTGTCAAATGAGACATAGTTTAAACACTGTATTGCTCAATCCGTTACTAATTAATCATTATTTCAGAATGATCAGGAAGGGGGGTGGGTACACGGAAGGGTAGTTAATAGAGTTAAACATGCATGGAAATGTGCCGTTTAATGGAGATTAGCATGTAATGTGCCTACTAGTCATTTTAAGAGGAACTATTATGCATAGCTATGTTATTATGCCATCTCTTTTAAAAGTGAGAGTGCTTAATTTGATGGTCTTTTTAGCTCCGCAAACCCTGATTTAGAGTTGATTTGCATGGATGTGTGGTGAGTGAGTGAGTGTGTGTGCAATCCCATTTATAAGCCATCTGAAAACGAAGGTTCCCAGTCCCAAAGTACATCGTGTAGCTGTGAGCTCGCCAGAGAAGCCAGCTGTAACAGGCATGTGGCATTGTTTGCAGACCCTCCGTGCTCTTGATTTTCCTGAGCTTTGCCTTCTGGGACCCAAGTCATATTTTCTGGAGCTAAGAGAAAAGCCCAGACTTCCTGAGAACTATAATGAAAGTGGGTTCCTGTTGTCATGAATATTTACACACACACACACACACACACACACACACACACCACACACACCTTGACACGATTTGTTCCCAGGTTGAGGAGGTAGGTTGCTGTTGAGTCATTCTGTGACCGTGAGGTCGGTATGGTTAAATACAGTGGAGGGTTTGACTGGGAGAGTTCAGAAAGAACAATCAACATTTTCAGAGGATTTAGAGTCAGGATAAACCCTAAAGATGATACAGTTAGAGCTGGAAAGGATGGACCTTAAAGGTCATCTTGTTCAACCAACTAATCTTACAAATGAGGAAACCGAGCCCCAGTAAAAACATAGCTTGTCCAAGGTCACATTAGTACTAAACAGCCAAGATTTGAACCCAACACTCATTCCATTACTCTTCTCCACCTCAAATGATAAAATCACCAACTAGTGTTCTAGTCCAATCCCCTCAGGAGAAGAATGCCCAGTGTGGATTCAGATTAAGGATCATGGGTCTGGAGTTGGAAGGAGATTTAAGGGGCATCTTCAATTTTTAAAAGGAAGGAACTAAAATATACCCAAGATACATAGCTGGTAAGGTGACAGAGACAGGGTTGGAAACCAGGTTCTTGATTTTCAAAGAAAATGATGTTTCAATGTGCCATATAGCCTCACTTGGGCTTGTGACTGGCCCATCCTAACAAGTGGCAAAACCAATATCCAAACCCATGTCCTCCAACTTCAATTCTTTCCACTGTAACGTGTTTTTGAGGACACACACACACACACACACACACACACACACCCTTCCCTGAAAACTCCCTTCGATCACACTATTAAGCACCTACTAGGTACCAGGAACTAACTACATAAAGACAAAAGTAAAATAGGCTTGCTCTCCAAGTCCTGGGAGACAACATATGTGTACATGGACACACAGATATATTATATCTATATGCACATACACATATGTACACATGCATGCATACACATACACACACGGTAACTTGGGAAGGATAGTACTAGTACTTGGGGGATCTGAAAAGGCTTCATGTGGGACATAAAACTTGAGCTGGATCTCGAAGGAAGACCATTCACCCACACGTGTAATCTGACACCAGATGTAAACAGTTTGCATGACCATCAGCACTGATGGAAACCACAAATTCATTTCACAATGTTTACACTTGGGTAGCAGAAGGCCAGCAATTAAATGGGAGGCCACAATACAAAATGGCTATGACTGATGTAAAGCCTGGTAAGTGTTAAGAAACATGTGGAATAAGCACAGAAGCTCTAGAAAGAAAACATTAGAAATTACTTGGAATCATGGATTTGGAGCAGGACGGCACCTCAGAAGTGAGATCCAAGGAAGAATTTCATAATTTCATAAATCTTCCTTCCTTCCTTTCTTCCTCTTTTCTTCCTTCCTCTTTCCTACTGTCCTTTTTTCCTCCCTCCCTTCCTTCAGTCCTTCCCTCTTCCCTTTCTGTTTTCCTTCCTTCCCCTTTAATAGTGCACTTTTAGCATATGATTTAAAATTTCAGTGTAGAAATTCCAAGGTTCTGGAAGAGTCACCTCTGTCCCAATCCTTTATGTCAAAACACCCATTGCCTGTGTTATGAAAAACTTTCATTTGGGGAAAGGAAAAAAGCATTCCATACGGGCCTGGCCATTTCTTTCTCAACAAGGGGCCCAGATCTCCTTGTGAAACATTTCATTCAAATGTTTGTTCTATGAAATATGTTTCCCAGGTATCACAGAGGGCAGAGGAGGTTTCTACTCATCAAAGAAAGCTTCATTGTTTTAATATTTAGATTACACACCTCTTAAGGCATCAAAAAAGGATAGCAAACTCAACACTACAGAACTATGACCTATCAAAATCATTAAGACGATATGAAGTAAGTGTCACATTCCTATAACCATAAGAAGGAAAATATTTTTGCTTTTGCTATTTTAAGTTCAATGTTTTATTGTAATCCTTTAACATACTTGGGAGTCAGGGTTCTTCTCTCTCAGTGTGTATTTGCATAAGCTCATTTTTTCTTTTCTCATCCAGTTTTTTGTATATTTTAAATTCCACGTACAAAATAAAGGCAACCTTTTTCCAAAGCAAGCTCCCTGGAATATAATATAGCAAGTATCTTATGAGAACAACTGAAATAAAACTCACAGGAATTTTATCTACATTGGCTATTCCCCCACCCAAAAAATAGCATGGTAATGGAAAGAACATGCTGTTCCTGAAACTTATTAGCTGTATGACCCCAAGCAAGTCATTGTCTGAACCTCAATTTCTCCATCTGTGAAATGGAGAGGATGATACCCTGTGGGGTTCTTACAAAACTCAAACTAAAAAATTATTTGTAAAGTACTCTGAAAACATGAGTTATTACCGTTATCAAGGTTTAAAAAGGGATGATCATACCTCTAGTACTGGAAAAGGTCATTTAGTCTGAGTCTTTCCTTTTATAAATGAGGAAAATGAAACCTAGAGATATTAAATGACTTGTCCAAGGTCACACAGGTAGCAAACATAAGAGACAGGATTTGAGCCCAGGTCCTGCCACTAGAAAATTATTTCATCACCAAGTGGTGAAATAATTTTTAAAAGGTAATTTGCCAATTATATTTGTATATGCATTGTCCACTGATAGAATGTACACTCTTAGGAGGCAAAGATCATTCATTCATCTTTATATTTCCAGGATGTCCGTGGTGGATTCTTGACAGATTCCTGGTGGTAGATGAAATGCATGCTGTGATTTTCCTAGGATAGGGAAATGATGGGATGTGGTATACTGTAGTGGAGGGCCCATTCATTCTGAAGTCAGAGGACCTGGGTTCAAATCCTTCCTCTGAAGCTTACTACCTGGGTGACCTATACGGGTCTCAGTTATTTCATTTGTAAAATGATGAGGTTGAAGTTAACAGCCTCTGAGGCTTTTCCAGCTATAGAGCTATGATCCTATAAAATGTTCTCTTGAGACATTTCCATTCTAAGCTGGATTAGTTATGACTATTTTAATAAAGAGCTATATCTGGCTGCTTAAAGATTTCTAGACCACTGTGCTATTGCAAGGCTCAGACTCAGGGAATACAGCTTCCTTGAAAATCCCTGCCAGACATAACTCTAAATGTGAGATCTGGAATGATTAAATAATCTAATTATTGTTATCCAACATTAAGGAAGACTATTCTTGCATCTGCCACCTAAGCTACTAAGTATTACCTTTGGTTTCCATTTAGTAGTTAATTGTGAATAAGTGTGCACATGTGTGCCCCAAATAGCTTCTGGAGCATTAATTTCTAAGTTCAAATGAATAGGGATTCAGGGCAAGCCATTAAGAATGGATAAGAAACTGTTGTTCAAGCTAATGAGACAAACAAAAAAATCTAGGCCCACCAAAGTAAGTGTGTACAGAGTTTATTAACCTTCCCTGCTAAGTGAGGGAATGTGGTATCAACTGCTTGTCCTTTCTGTTTCTGATTTACATACACAAAGCAAACATCTCAGAAGTTATGCCCTACCATGGTGACTTCCCAGGGATCAATGCATAAACCTAAGGTAGCTCAAATTCAGATCTTATGAGATGAAGATGAGCTCTAAGGACCCTTCCAATCTTATATACTGTGAGCCTATGGGCTTAAAGTTGTTAATCCAAGAGAAATTGGTGATTGAAGAAAACGTTAACCAAATCTCACCCTCTAGAGATCTTCAATGAATCTGGAATAAGGTTCATTGTTAAAACATGTATTGCATAAACGTTCTAAAGTGAGTTCAATCAACTACATTAAAAAAATAAGTAAAAGGTTTAGATGGACTCTAACAAACAAGAGATCTTAATGTGCCCCCCCCCCCAGATTTATAATGAATGATTAATGAAGTTAACAAGTAATATAGGGTCTTTTCTGAACAGAAGAGGCCTAGAGTCCCAGGCCTACATAGCAAACTGCTTTGCCTGCCACCATAGCTGGACCTTCTTACCTACACTTCCAACTAGAAGCCTAGTTTAGACTAGCTTTAATTTCATCAAGAAAACATATTTAAGTTAGTCTGAAAATCAACCAACACACTACCTATCCTGAAACAAGGGAGATGCATAGTTTTATAAAGTGTACAAAACTGGAAGTTGCCAAGCAATCATGAGAGTTTGGACCTTGACAAATTCTTAATCTAAAATTTAGCTAGGGAGAAAATTTGAATCTAAGTTTCAGAGGATTGGACACAGGGTGGAGATAGAGGCAATAGCCCTGGCTCTGAGTTAGTGGACCATGGTTCAAATACCACCTTTTACATAACAAGAGCAATAGTGTAAGGATGTTCAACTATGACAGACTTAGTTGCTCTGATCAGGACAAAGATTCAAGACAATTCCAAAGGACTCAAGATGAAAAATACTTGAGAGAGAACTGATGAACTCTGAGTGAAGATTGAAGCATGCTTTTTTTTCTTTTATAAATAGTATTTTATTTTTTTCCAAATATATGTAAAGATAGTTTTCAACATTCGTTTTTATAAGATTTTGAGTTTACAATTTTCTCCCTCACTCCCTCCCTTTCCTCTTTCCTCCCCAAGCTGGCAAGCCATCTTATATAGGTTATATATGTGCAATCAGGGAAAGATATTTCCACATTAGTCATGTTGTGAAAGAAGAAACAGAACAGAAGGGAAAAGCCATACCCAAAAAAGCAAAAATAAATAATGTACTTCAATCTGCATTCAGACTCCATAGCTCTTTCTCTGGATGTGGATAGCATTTGAAGGATGCTTTTTAAAAATTTTATGTGTTGTGGTGTGTTTGTGCATGATGGTTTGTGGTTTGGTTTTTTTTTTTTTTTTTTTTTGCAATATGGCTAGTATGAGAGTCAGAGCCCTGGGTCTTCTAATTCAGTCATTTGCACTTGACAGAGTGACATTGAATGGTTTTTCTTCATAGGGTCAAGAGTAAAACAGCATGATACAAAAGAAAGGGCACTGAAATGAAAATCAAGAAACCTGGTGGATCTAGTGTTGATTTGGCCACTGACTAGCACCATAACGTTGGTTCTCTGGGATTCAGTTATCTCATTAATAAAATGAGGACAGGAAAGGAGCTCAATTGGCTTATTTCGCAGCTCTAAATTTTATCCTCATTTCTTATACCAATTCCTTACTTATCCACGACTATTAAACCTTTCTTTAAACGATTAAGATTTCAACTTGTGCTATCCTGGAACATGGTGGTGGGGGGGCAGGGGCGCGCTAGTGATGGCATGGGTTAACAGGATCCATAAATGTGCTTCTCTCTGTGTAAAGTAGTAATCTCCTAAACCTATAATAACAATAATGTGAGTGTGATGGAGCTTTTAAGTTTTACAAAGCACTTTCTCCCTATTATTCTATAATATACGTATCAATCAGTCCATCAATCAACAAGCATTTATTAAGTGCTTTCTTTGCTAGGCACCATGCTAAGCTCTGGAAATTCAAAACCAAAAATGAATCAGTACATCGTGCAAGTATTGTTATCCTTACTTTACAAATAAGGGGGCTTATCTCAAGTGACTTGCCTATGGTCACATTGTTAACATATACGAGAGCCAGAAAACAAACACAACCCTCCAGGGTCCCTGTCTTGTTGTTCTTTCCACTGTATGACACGTCCCCTTTCTTACTTTTCCATTACCCTAGCAGTACCAGTAACCAGAAAACTCAATCCAAGCATTTTTATGGCGTAGACACCTTCTCCCTTGACTTACAAATAGTCTATGTCCAAGACATTTGTTATAAGCTGGCTGTTGGAAACTTGAGAAGTATTTTCCTGTGGAAGTAATGCTGTTCCTATGGAGGCAATATTCTACATTCAGCTCAGCAAAGTCTTTTATATCTACAATATTAACAAAAAAAAATGTGCAGTGGTTAGCGTAGGGGTTCAAGTTCAAATTCTGATCAACACATATAGCCTGTGTCATCAAAGGCAAGTCACTTAAACTCTCAGTGCTCTAGGATACTGTCAGAAGGTGCTCATCTGTATTGATAGTAGGAATTTCTTCATCCAGGAATTCACCATACCAATGGAATCCCTAGTCTAATCTCTTTGCCTGTGATATTAATGCCTCTCTAGGTCATGGTTTCCTTGAAATCCTGTAGTCCTATATGATCTAACCACAATGAATTGCAATGTTCTTATGGAAATGTGCTCTCCAGAAATCAGGAAGTCATCTTTCCCCAATGTAGTTGAGACAGACTTGATTCATTCTATATCTTTCCCACCTTCTGGAGAGAATGGAGTTAAAAAAAAAAAGGCAATCCTTCTAAAAAAAAATAGAAATCCTCTCTCCTCTTTCTTTGAGTTTTATTGAGTAAACAAATCAGAGAAATAAATCTTTGAATCTTATGGGACAAGTGGATATATAAATCAAAATAGAATCATAGGATTTTTGAACAGGAAAGCTCATACATTTGTAGCATTTGGCCCAGGAAGGTGAGGGAAGGAGATCATCTATTCCAATATTTTTATTCAATAGTTGGAAAAACTGAGGCACAGGGAAACAAAATGATTTTACTACTCAATAAATCACTCAATAAGTTAGTGGCAGCATTTAGACTAAGAACAGAGTATCTTTTATTGAAGTCATGACTAAAATAGTAAAAAAAAAACACTTTCAGATTGATTCCTCAACCACATTATTGTGAACAACAGACACTGATGCTTGTGATAATGTGACTGAATGGCTGCTTTAACTACAGAGTAAAGTTGGAGAAAATAGCTTACTTCTGCAGTGACACAAACTTGAAAAATACAAGTGGCTGTTAACAAACTGGTTAAACCCTGCACCCTGTCAGAAAGGCAATACCTGCGACGACAAATGGAGGGATTTTGTAAGAAGATACAGGCAATAAGTATTTATTACGCACTTAGTGCATGCTGGGTAAGCACCATGTAGCTAGATGGAGATGCTGTGTACATGATGGTGGTAGGTCACAATTAGCAGCTCTCCTAGAAAGAGAAGTCATTTTTGTGTTCAATAGGTATAACCCTGGACCTTAGATTTTCCAAGAAATTAAGGTTCCTCAGTTTTTCAAGTCAACAATAAATCTGAGAGTGTTTGTTATGAATTTCAGGAGCTCTGTGGAGAACATGCACACACACACACACACACACACACACACAATATACCCAGAATTCCTAACTGGGGAGGAAAAGAAAAAAAAAAACCTGAATCTGAGAAGTTTTGGCTACTAAAACAGAGAAACATTTGTAGCATAGATCCAAGACTTTTCTTATTCTGAAGTAATAAAATGAAATTAAAGATGGGAACATTTAGTCTGAATATCAGGAAAATTCACAGACAGCAAAATGAACTAAAATGTGGAGTCATCTCCCAAGGGGAGTGATGAAGATCACAAGAGACCGAAATATTTGGAAACCAGACTCATCAACACACAGAAAAAGAAAACAATACTCTTAGTCTTCTGAAAGACTGACAAATCACTGTTCTAGATGGATTGTGAAGAACTTCTCATCTATATCAGCTGGGACCTTTATCTAGATTCCATTCCAGGCCATTCTGCTTCAATCACATCAGAGTTAAAAAATAATTGATATTTGAATCCCACTCCTCTCTCCTCCCAGGATTTCTGCCATTGTTTTGAAATGATATGTTGGTATCTCTCTCCTTACTAAACTATAAGTTCCTTGATGGTCTCATTGCTTCCTATCTAAACTTGGTCATGCTTGTCCTAACTTATCAGTGTCCCGCACATAATAGCCGTTTAATAAAAGTGTGTTGGATGAACTGAGTAAGAATAGTAAATGACATGAAGTAAACATGCATTTTCCTCTAAATAAATATTTTATCAATGAAGGAGAAAACTGCTACAGACACAAATTTATGCTGCATAAATGACTCAAGTGTTTTGTGTGTCAAATAAATGCAAAGTTTTATGAGAAATAACTGCCAAAATGTCCTAAAATTTTTAAAATGCCGTAACAGCATTTTGACATTGTGATCAATTATATTTTGTAAATCCAAAATTAATTCAAGATTCACACTTGTTCATTCTTATCTAGACTCTCTCCAGACTCCATGTCCTTCTCTTGGCTTTCTGCATTACTATCCTGGCAAGTCTATTCCCTTGGGCCCTTCTCTGCTTATTGGTGATTCTCTCCCTAGGACCACCATTTTACAGTGGATCTCAGTCATGTTTCACTTCACTCCCACTTTACTCTCTCTACAGACTCTACTTCTTTTCTCTCCTCTCCTGTTGCTTTGCACTTTCTCTTTCCTCCAACTTTCCAGCATCACCATACTGTACTCTCATCTTCCACTAGACTGTAAGCTCCTGGAGAGCAGGGACTCTCTTTTTTACTCCCGTTTGTATCCCCAGTGCTTAGCACAGTGCCAAGCACATAACTATTCTATCATCCATCCATCCATCCATCCATCCATCCATCCATCCATCCATCCATCCCTATGCTTCTTTTTCATGTGCTGTACATGATGTTGCCGAATCCTCCAGATTTGGACAATGCCATCATAACTTCCAGAATCTGTTAGATGAGGTTAGGATGAGTCTCGTAATGAGATGGAGAGTTAACAAATTAACAACCTGGGATGCTTCTGGAGTGAGATCAAGGGATAACAAATGGACCACCTCAGGGCTACTTTGGCATGCATGGAATATACTCTTAAAAACAAAATAAAACTAAACAAAAACAGAGGAAGGCCTCTAGTGAACTGAGTAGATGCTCCATGCAATATTTATGAGAGGAACCTGGATAATTACTGCACAGAATGAGAAATTCTGAATGGCCCACAATCTCTACCATTGGAGAGGGTACCAAGATCACACATCCATCAAGGATTCCACATAATCAAAGAAAGAGTTGCCAGTTGGAAAGTGAACTATCAGAATGATTTTGGAGGAGGGGCCAGATCAGATTCTCTTCCTGGTCTTTACATTTCTGGAGAGTGACCAAATTTTGTCTCAGAGAGGGAAAGAATGTCAGGATATTGACTCCATTTTATTTTATATTCCTAAGTTACTAAATATTTTGATTTTCTTAGCTAAGCGAACTATAATGTTTAATTGTCCTGTGGGAGATTTAAAAAAACAACCAATAACCCATACTGGACTATCATTTTCCTTATATATCTGCTCTGAATATAGCAAAGGCTAATTTTGTAAAATTAAGTAAGTAGCTTTCAACCCTCCGCCAATTTGAAGTATTAATTCTAATTTGTATTTTGGTACCATCACATTGTATTGACTAAAATTTTAAAATTTTAAATTAGACAATACTTAGGACAGATTTCTATTTTATGTAGGTGTTTAAATAGGACATAATGGGAGTAAATAAAATGTAATTCTCATGCCCATTTGTTAAATTCTGTTTAGGAAGGTAGGAAATGGTATATGTTTTTTAATATACTGTATGTTCCTATTCTGAAAAAAAAAAAAGACTAGGGGAATGAATGAAGCACACCATTTGTCACTAATCTGCCAGAGTGGAGAAGGCTTTTGGGTGGAGTATAGATTATAGATTTTGTTCAATTGTACTAGCAAGAGGATTATGGAGAATGACAATGGAAATACATACCTGGGAGATGCTATGATGTATTGGAATAGATATTAGAGCCACTTGAGGGAGACCTTTTTAGTTAAATATTTAGAATCCCTCCTGTGAGGACACTTACATCTGAATGGTCATTCTGAAAAATAATAACTAAACCACGAAACCTCTTGGTTATTACTTGAAAAGTCTAAAAAGGAGATCAGATAGAATTCCCAAGATTAACATGTACAGACCTGGTTATCTGAACAGATTCTACAGGAGGGAGCTAAAAGTTGGGAAACAGAGGCAAAGGTTAGGAAATGATTCTTTGAGCTCACCAGTAGATCTTTTAAAGTGCAATCTCGATTTTGAAAATCAAGGTGGGCTCGTAATGTTTAGAGTTCTTTCATGTTTCATATGATTAATGGAACTGAGAACCTATGCGAAGCCAAACGCAAGTTCATGCCTGCCCCTTCATACTTAGACTTCCTATGATTCAACAAACAGATCCACAAATCCTCTGCCTTCTTCCTTCTTAACTATGCTGGATTCTATTTAAACACTTCTACAGATGGGAATTCGGTCAGAGGCAGGTCCATCTTGGAGAGCTTCCAAGGGCGCCAAGAGGCTCTCTTCATAAAGCAAGGACAGCTACAAGTTTATCCTAAAATACAGACCCTGAGGACTGCTATAGCAAGGAATTCCAGTGCTCACATTGACACTTCCTCATTATCTGTCCTCACTGTTTGGCTCCAGTCCTACCTTTCCTACACTGCTTAAGCCACTGGCTTAATGTGTATAACTAGGTTGCCATGGAATAGACCAAAACTTTGTATGTTTCTGTGATTAAATAAGAATCTCTTGGAATGTGTCAGTTTGGTGTTTCCTCCCCACCCCCACTCCCTTAACTCCCTTTCTCCATGTCTTTTCCTTCTTCAAGACCATCAAAAGGAATGAAAATGGAAAAGCAGCAGCTGCTCACTTGGTAAAATATCTACACTTGTCATCTATGGATAGAGGCAATGGTATATTTTTACCTGACGATTTCAAAAGTCAGCTATGCATTTTATCTTATTGAAGTCAGTTTGCAAGCAAATTCTAACTCAGTCAAAAAAGAGAGATGACCAATAGAGAGAAAATAGGGCAGAAGTCTAACAATGATTTTTAATGCTTTTATAATGATTTACAATTTTCACTATAATGTGTTAGATTCAAGGTACTGAAGGTATTATATTTTATACACACACACCCATACATGTGCATACATATACAAGTATACATGTAGTATACTTTACAGATGAGGAAACTGAAACTCAGAGATATGAATGTTAAAATAATAATAATATAAGCTTACATTCCCAAACTTCATGGAAAACACAAACCTTAAAATAAGAAATGCAAGCCATTTAGCAGGAAGGTCATTGATTTAGAACTGGAAGGGTCCTTGAAGACCATCTAATCCAAATCCTTCATTTTATGGATGAGAAACTGAGGTCAGAAGAGGTTTGGGGACTTATCCAAAGTCACACAGATAATTAATAATTGAGGTTGGATTTGAACCTCAGTCCTGTAACTTTGAACCCAAAATATTTCCCACTGTATCATAGCACTTATTAGGGGCGAGAGGGAGCTTTGGAGGAGAGCCCCAAAAGGCAGGGACTCGTTTCATTTTTTTCTTTGTAGCCTTAGCACCTAGCAGATGGCCTTGTGTGGTAGGTACTTAATGAATGCCTCCTGAAAAAAATCCAAGTGAATTGAAGAAGTTCAAGGTCACACAGATAGCAAAAGATGGATCTTTACCTTGAGCCCAGGCCTTCTGGCTCCAAGCTTTGGGTGTTATTTCCACTAACTCATGACTTTCCTCCCTTACTAGCATCTCACAAAACCTGTAAGGGCAAGGTATTGATCAGTATGCCCATTTTGCAGATTACAAAAAAATAAACAAACTAGTGATTTTGGGGTATGTTGTATAAAACTACTTTGTTCTTTATTGGAAATATTTGCTTTCTCTTTGACACTAAAATTATTATTGTACTCTAAAGTTTTATTGTACATACAAATTTTCATGGTGGTCAGCTTGAGGATTTAGAGGAATGTCATTTTAAAATGCTCATCTCTGCATGCCTCAGATTCCTATAAAGTGAGGAAAGCAGCCTAGATGGTCTCTGGGGTGACTTAAGATGCTTAGGATTGGACCTCAGAGGCCATGTAGTTTATTCTCAGAAAAATTATCCATAGTTATAAATAAACAACATTTACTCCAATTCATCTTGCTGCAGGTCTTGTACTTTAATGAGAAAGCTCATTTTGGAGAATTTCCATAGTTTAGGTCTCTCCCCCATTCCAGTTATCACAATGTATTTGGAAATAACTAAAAAAGACATATAGGTTGGGAAGGATGGAAAATGAGGATGGATTCTGATGACTATTTAGAACACTATTTAAGTCACTAACTATCGAGTCAGAAAAGGAATGAAATATGAACCTGTCTGACTAGAAATCCAACTTTTAACACAAAACTTTAATCTTAATAAAGAAGGGAATTACATGCATAGAATGAAAAAAAAAATCAGCAACTTTCATTACTTGAAAAACGTGTCCTTGACGCAACTCTGTTCTTAGGGCATATGCAAACTTAGTTGTGAGAAGAATGGCATTGTAGAGAAAGGCTGCATATTACCCATACTTCTCTTTACTAAATCAATTGAAAGCCTTTTTTTTTTTTTGGGGGTGGGTAGTTTAAGAGTATATAGAGGTAGGGGAGAGGGAAGTCCTGAATATTTTTACATTCACTTGCTTTGAAGAATGATATATGCTACTACATGTAGGGTAAATGTTTTCTATCTTGCCAATGTGATTTAATCTGAAAAGGCTGTAAGTATTTCCGCCCCCAGCTAAACACACCCACATAGGGAGCAACTTTAGTTACAAGAGTTCTCTTGCCTTTCTGTCTTTTAGTAGGTAATTGGTACATTTGAATTAAAGCAAAAGCATGGGCTCACATTCCTTTTCCACTTGGGTTCCTAAATGGGCTCTGGAACCTTGGAACAATGCTTGACTCCAGATTAAGTCTTGCCCTTTCTGGGTTTCCCCTATGTAAACTATGACAGAAAAAGTTGATGGACTTGCCCAAGATCCCTTGGAAAACTGATCACCAAGCCAAGAATCCTGCATTATGTAAACACCCCACCCCCGCCCCTGAAATATGAGAATTGTCTTCTTCCAACTTGTCTCTTC
This sequence comes from Pseudochirops corinnae, assembly GCA_028646515.1. Classification (NCBI taxonomy): domain Eukaryota; kingdom Metazoa; phylum Chordata; class Mammalia; order Diprotodontia; family Pseudocheiridae; genus Pseudochirops; species Pseudochirops corinnae. The sequence goes on along the minus strand of CM053590.1, from coordinate 55,360,002 downwards.
CTCACTCATCTCTGGTCCAACCTAACCTGAATAAGGTAAGTTGGTATAGAAGGAAAAGCACTGGCATTGTATCCCTGGGATCTCAGTTCAGATCTTGCCTTGTCATAGATTTGTTATGTGACTTTGGACAAGTCACTTAACCTCTGTATGCCTTCCATCCTCTTCTGTAAAAAGAGATGTCCTATAGGGCCCCTTCCTGCTTTGAATCTAAGACCCTAGCTAGGTAGATGAAATTCTTTCTCAATTGTTATCAAAATAGATGAAATACTTTATTACAATTAAAGTGAACTTTCTGATAGGGGGATATGCCAGAATTTTTTAGATTGGATTTCCTAACACTGAAAATCCATCCTGGTCACACCAGACAATTCAGACCACATAGCTGGAGATTGAATTTGTGAATATTAAATATTGAATTTGTGAATAAGCAGTTAGATGGTAATGAAGATTATGATGATGATGAAGATGACGGTGATAGCTAGCATTTATGTAGTGTCTAATAGATGCCAAACACTGTGCTAAACACTTTATAAATATTATCTCCTTTGATCCTAAGAACATAGCTTAGAAAGCTTCAATGATTCCCCAGCTGATCGGCATTAGTCATCACAAAGAGAATAGCTAGTGTTTTAAGGTTTGCAAAATACTTTACAAATGTTAGCTCATTTTATCTTCACAATAACCCTGGGAAAGTAACTGCTATTACTACCTCCATTTTATACTTGAAGAAACTGAAGTTAAGTAACCAAGGTCACATGGTTAGTAAATGTCTGAAATTGGATTTGAACCCAAATCTTCCTGATTCCAGACCACCCACTAAACTACCTAGTAACCAGGTAAGGGAAAGAATATAACAGCCGGATTTGGGACTATGGAAGATCTTCAAGTGTCCATATGACCAAGAGTTGCTCATTGATGATCAGGGTGCCTTAGATCAAGTTAATTTTTTTTTTCCCTCTGGGGTCTCAGTTTTAGTGGGAAAACTTGTCAGCAAAACACTTTGATTTTACCTTGCCTGTGACAACAATGAACAGAGGTGGCCTTAGACACCTCCTCTCTCCCCAAACAACAACACTTTTAGAAAACATACCCACATTTTCTTCTTGAAAATTCAGTGAAGGCTCTCACTTTAGGTATATAACATGATAGAATTTTCCTTTCTTAGGATTTTAAAATCTTCTTGCCTGCTTTTTTTGGCATATATTTTGCTTAGATGTAGTCTGTCCCCATAGATGGAATTCCTCTCCTTATAGATGGAATTACTCAAAATAAATCCCCTCAAGGGAAATATTTTCTCTTGGAGGTGGTGTTTTTCTGGTTCATCTCACAAGGATGCTCGACTATAATAGCTTTTTTTTTTCTTTCAGATTAAATCAATTTGAGATGCACTGGTGAGGGAGCCTCTAGCTCTGAAATGACAATTGGCCTTAATTGAACCTCTTTCACGGTGGGAAAGTGTTCCATCCTGGTGAGGGTATTGTGTCTAGATATGGGTACCACATTTTACAAAAGACATTGAAAAACTGAAGTGTCCAGAAAGCATGGTAAGAAGATTGGGAAAAAACAAGTCATATGAACCCTTGAAGGAACTGGGAATGTTTAGTTGCAAAAGAGAGATCCTCAGGGAAGATCTGCTAACTATCCTCAAGAGCTATCCTATAGAAGAAGGATTTTTGTTCTATTTTGGTCTCATTTTGGAATTTTTGGATTAGAGCTTAACACAATGAGTATAAGTTGACTAGCAGCATATTTAGGTTTGATATAAGGAGACATTTCCAAAAGTAGGATGGGCTTCCTTGGGAATTAGTAGATTTTTTTTACAACTGGAGGTTTTCAGGCAAAGGCTAGGTCACTATTGGTTTGGGTAAGTTGCAGAAGGGATTCTTTTTCAGGAGTGGGTTGGCCAAGATGACCTAGGAGTCCCTTCAAACCCTGAAATTCTGTGATTTTTTTTGTTCCCCTAAATAATAAACACTTTACTGTAACCACAAATGAATTTGTTTCTTGTATAGTTTGGAGCAATAAATGAAGGATATCATGCTTTAGTTCCCTATTTTCAGAGTCACCTTCAGAATTAACAGAGTATTGGCCCCTGTTCTATTATCTTCTAAAGGATTTGGAACTGGAAACAGGATAGATACTTATTTTTCAGAAGACAGAAATTGTCATATATCCTTGATATATTTTCCCAATAACTGAAAGTGCTTCCAAATGTTGAAAAAAACAGCTCTTTGGGGGCAAGTCTTTGCTTGAAATCTTCCAGATTATAGCACATTTTCTTTCAAAGACAGAGCTACTATAAGGAATTTGGTACGTAGGCAAAAAAATGGAAAATCGGGCCCTGTGGCATTTGAGCATAGTCAATACAATGCTAGACTTCTGACCAAAAAGACCTGACTTAAAATGTTAATTATTAGCATGGTGACCTTGGGTAGATCACAACCTCTCTGAGCCACAGTTTGCTCCTTTGAAAAAAATGAGGAGAATAAAACTTTAGTACTTACTTCCCAGGGTTGTTTTGAGACTTAAGTGATATAATCTATATGGCGCATTATATGAATGTTGGCTGTCATTAATGTTGTTATTGCAACTCCTGAGTGTTACTGTCCAATGGAGGCTTTGAGGCATGATGGATGATTGCCCACTCCCACCCCCCAAATCTGGGAATCTTTAACCTGCAACACCTTCTGAAATTCAGAATGTTACCCAAAGAGTAAAAGGAAATAAAAGTCCACATGAAGGAAGAATATAATAGGATCATATACTTGCAGCTAGAAGGGGTCTTGGGGGAGCGGGGAAGGAGCAATGAGCCCAATACCTTTATTTTTCAGTCAAGAACACTAAGTCTGAGAGAGACTAAGTGATTTTCCCAGTATCACACAGCTTCTAAGTGTCTAAGATAGGATTCAAAACAAGTCAATTCCTGACTTGAAGTCTATCATTCTATTTACAAAAAAGTGATAGCTATAGAGTGGATCCTTGGTATTCAATGATGGCCTTGTTTTGTTAAAACAAGTTAAATGACTTGTTAAAACAAGTAATGACTTGTTTTAACCAACTAATTAGTAGGAAGAGGTGAGGTTAGGGAAAATTGAGGCTACTACTTGGTTTTGAGTGGTTCATCCTTCCTTCTCATGCCTGAAATTTGTTCAGTTTTCACAACTTCCATCCCACTCAGAACTTTGAAGGAAGTCAGAAGGCAAGCCCCTTTTCTGGAGCCTAGGAATAACAGATGTGGCTCCACCCAGCCTGACTTTCTCAATGGATGTTTATGTACTGTAGAAGCACTGGCCTATGATTTCCATCACTACTGCCATTTATTTCAAAGGTGCTTTTGTGGAAGGAGACATAGGAAAAGTAAAAACCAGATTACCTATAATCTCTTTTCTTTAGGGGTTAGGGAGTAGATTAAACCTAATTGACTGATGGCCCTAAACTCCATTGAACAACATTCTGATCTAGATGAGGTAATGATTTCTCTCTTCATTTTATTAATAGGCCTACCAACAACAGCCCAAATGTTTTGAACATGATTCATTGGACCAAGAACCCAAGCTAATTTTTAGTTGCTCTTGCAACAGAACATTTTAATGAATATAAAATAAACATCGCATTCACTCTCCTCTTTTATGGCCCTCTACCTCTGTAGTTATCTGACCATCCAAAGCTCAAAACATCTATTTAATGATGCAAATAAGTTAGTACCCACCCAGACGCCTTCAGTAAGTGAACTGGCCTGGAAAAATATCCCCAAATCACAGATTATCAGACTAGGAAAAGACTTATTTAAGTCTGACTATTTAGTCCCATTTATACACAAAACATTTTTTATAGGTATATTAACTCTTTCATTTGACCAGTTACAAATAAGTTCCCTATTCCTATACACATTCTTTACATCATGCATATAGCCTGTCATCAAAGTTGACATTACCCACAGACAGGATCTGACTGATTACAGATTAAAAAGGAAAAATCCAGCAAGAATTCATTTCAAGCCAAGAAAATTTCAGTGTCAAATTCCTGATGCTTTGACCATGTTAGGAAAGGAGGCATTTCAGACTGGTATATATTTTAGCCAATCAAAACCTACCGTTGAAGTCTCAAAATCTTTATGATTTTTATCATTTTGGATACAGATGTGCCTATAGTTTATTTCATATTTTGCTAGAGTATAAAGCTTTGTAACCTCTATTTGGATCGCACAGAAGGTTTTTTGCCTTTTTTTTAATGCTCTAGATTAGTATGTAGAAGTCGAATAAATTCCAGATAAGTAAACTGTTACCAAAATCGAAAGTGTGTTGCTACCAACATGTACCAACTACTAAAGAAATGCTGTCTGGAAGGCCGAAAAGATGCAATTTGTAATAAGTGTAATTTTAGTGAGAACATCAAATTGGTTTGTTTTGGTTGAAGGAAAGTCCTCATCCTGAAATTTGCTCATAATTGAAGACTAAGAATGACAGAATTCATAAGATCATAGATTTAGCCCTGGAATGGATTATGGTCCAACCCCCTCATTTTACTGATGAGTCCTAGAGAAGGGAAGCAATTTATAGGATCATAGTATTATGGATTTAGAGCTGAAAGAGAACTTAAAAGGAAACTGAGTTTCAGAGAAGGAAAGTGTCTTGAATTTAATTAGTTTTCATTCCAAGGGCAACTGAAAAAGCCTATCAGTAGTAATGTGGTATAGTGGAAAGATCACTGGCCTTCTCTTCGATCTGTACTGCCATTGTGTTCTTGTTTCAAGCTACTTCATAGCCCATCATTAAAGTTTTCTCTTTTAAAAATTTTTGTAATTAACTAATTTATTTATTTTTAGTCTTCAACATTTAGTTCCACAAGATTTAGAGTTCCAAATTTTCTCCCCATCTCTCCCCTTGCCCCACCCTGAGATGGCATGCATTCTGAAAAGCTTTCATTCTTTACGAATGTATAGGAATAGATAATGAACTCTTTAGGAAAAAAAGTACTTATAAAAAATAGAAGAAACATTAACATATAACCTTATGATGTGAATTGTCCAATACTGTAACTTGTATTTGAATGTCTCTCTGTCCATGGAACAATTATCTCTAGATAAGTTCAGGTATGGTAGCCTATAATACCAGCATCTGATTTGATGCACCTCCCTTTCCCTCTATGAATATCTCACATACTAAGGAAGGGTGTGAAAGGTTTCAGTGCTTTGACATCAATAGTTAAAACCATTCATCATAGTAACTTTGGTGAGAACTAGCTTAGTAATGAGGCTACTTCTCTCTGGAGAGAAAAAGAGACATTCAAATAATGAGAATGTATTCAAACCTATTATCTCCATTTTCCTTCTTTTTTTGGCTAATGGAGGGTCTTCTAGATATAGGTTAAAAAAAAATGAAGAAAGCAAGAAAAACTTACCAGAATGAGAAAAGAATCTCAGAAATTTGTCCACCCTATCCTTGTTTTCCTACCGAGTAGGAGAGCTGATATCATTCACAAATCCAAGACAAAGGTGAAAATCATCTGTAGAAATTCTTCCACTCAAATGTATTGGATTTCCATGATCTATTGTTTTGAAGTTGAATGAGTTTCACCTTTTAATGCCTACCCCTAGCCCACACTTTCAAAGGCTCAATTGAACAATAACAAACTATGGCTTTTGCTCCAGTGATGTGATTGTACAACATGGCTAGTCCTGCACGAAACCAGGTTGATTCCAAAATGGCTACATTTCAGGTATGGGGGAGTAAGATCTAGGTGTGCTAATGGCAAAGTGCTTTAAGAAGATCCCTGGAGAAAGAAATGCTCTCCATAAGTGTGGGTTTAAAATTCACTTTTTACATTATTCTTCATCCATCACATTTCCTCCCCCGCACCTGGCAATTTTATCTTTAAGTTTAAAAGAAATCACTCCCACGGTTGTCCAGGGAATGCCATCTTATTTCAGTCACATTAGCACATGTGGTTCTATCTATAACTATGAAGCAAAGAAGAATAAAAAATATAAGCCTTGATGACTTAAACAGAAGACATATCAAAGTCAAGGAGAAACTAAGGGGGATGGAAAGACGGAAATCAGAGTAGCCAAAGGCAGCCAACATGATGAGGACAACAGTAGTTGCTTCCTGTAGATATAGTTCTTAATTGTGTGTGTGTGTGTGTGTGTGTGTGTGTGTGTGTGTGAGAGAGAGAGAGAGAGAGAGAGAGAGAGAGAGAGAGAAAGTGAGAAACTTGACCCCATCTGTTCTTTCGATTTGACCTCTGCATGAATATACTATACCCTAGGTTAGCAACATTTCCACCAGTTCTGGATATAAAAGAGGTAAAAAGTACTTTTGTGAGCTGGAGGGGAAGAAATCGCTTTACTTAATTTTAAGTCTCTTTCCAGGATGT
>CM053590.1:55304329-55344763 GCA_028646515.1 Pseudochirops corinnae | reverse complement strand
CTTTTCCCCCTGAACTAGGTACATGATATGTTTGATTAAAGTGAGATTGTTAACCCATTTTGAGTTGCTTTCCTTTAGAAAAGCAGATCTAAGAACCTGTGCTAGTAGCCGCCCTAGGCATGCTAGGGTGCTTGCTGTTACACAAGGGCAGGAAAATGAATACTTTTTTGACACAGAATTGTAGCAGCTCTGATTCTCTATTACCTCAAATGAAGATTTTCCATTGTTCAGCAGAACAGACACTTCTCTGAGGCCAGAGAGCGTGAGTGAGCTTCATGAGTCACCTGGGGACCTTTTCACCAGGAAACACACACACACACACACACACATATATCAATTTGACCCCAGAGGATATTCCATCCCCCTCTAGTCTAGATTTCGCAAAAGGCCCTCCACTATCTGGAGCAAAGGGCTAGGTAGGGGATTGAAGGAGAAGACTGGATAACTGAAATGTGCCAATAACCAGTAGGATCATTCTAACATCAGCTCCCTCGTTTTGTTCAGGACAAGTTAACAAGAGTAAAAATCATAGAGGTTTCTCTTGCCCATCCAATGGGGAAAGTAGATCCAGGGTAGTGAGGAAAATGGCCCAAAGTGTCAGAGAAGAGTCTGCCAAAGGCCAGGAGGATTCTTTTCAGACTCAGCAGAGGCCTGCTTTTAAACCACTGTTCTCTCTCCCCTCCTCTTTGCCAGCTTGAGCTTTATTGTGTTAAGTCCTAAATTGAAAGCAGTGTAAATTGAGCCTCTCTAATGAAATGGGAATTGTACTGTAATCACTTTGTTAAGCTCTCCGGGAACTGAAAACACACGCAGAAAGTAGGATCCAATGACAATCAGGTCTGGATGATTTAACTTTAACCTAAAGGATGCCTCCAATACCATGGATCCCATAATAACCTCAGATAGAGAAAAGAAACCTCATTCTTCTTAACCAAATATTTCTAGCAGGCAAAAATCCAGTAGCTTATACTTTACTCAGCCAGAGGCTGTTTTTGAAAGCCAATCTGCTAAGTTTTGGGGTACAGGTGTGAAGATAACTCACCTGTTCCTACCAGCAAAAAAGAAGCAGTAGCTTTAAAAGATCTTTTTCTGTTGCATTAACTCTTTCAGAAAAGCTACTTTCATACACACTGTCCCCCTTTCCCTTGAGGTTGAACAGTGTGTTAATAGGCATCAGGCCTATTAAGTCAGATTTTCTGAAATATGATGCTATGACACTATGGTATGTAAAAGGAACCACAGGGATTTTCCTTGAAAAAGCAAAACACACATTAGGCTGGTAATAATTAAAAAGATTGCCCAGAAACCTGAGGAATGTTGAATGGAATATGGGGTGTTTTTCTTCTCCTCCCTGGTCTAAGAATCAAAGTATCTTCTAACAACTTGGAAAGCTAAAACAATGTCTTTTAGTAAGCCTGCTGCCCTTAGGAGGTGGGTTTATTTTTAGACCTCATATACAAGGTTCTGGAGGAAAATAGTGGATGTTGGAAAAATCATTTTACCCCTAGGGAATGGGCATTCACTTTTTCAGCCAGGAGCACATAAACAGTTTATGTGAAAGATCACCAGTGAGATTTTAGAATGATAAAAAGTTAGAACTTTGGAGTCATTAGCCATCAGACCCGAACAAGACTCTTCCTTCTCTATAACATCCGCCACCAAATAGTTATGCATCCTTGGTTTATGAAGCTCCAGTGATAAGAAGGTTTCAATGTTTATTTTATCTAATCAAGTTTTAAAAGAAAAAATAAAACCCTAGCTCAAAACACTGTTATATTAAACAAAGCAGAATTTTTTCCCCAATAGCCCTTTGTTTGGGTCCATATGGCATTTCTGAGGCAGGTGAGAATCCTTGTCTCTCCCTTTTTCACATACCTGGTGACATCATGCTACTTACATTCTATTACTTCCCCTTCACACGGGCCTCCATGTTTTACTTTCACTTGTCTGCTTGGGCCCCAGGACTCTTTCCCTCTGGATTTTACTCCCTGACTGTCTGGAGGTTTTCATTTCCCCCCAATACTTGACACAGAGCCAGACGACCTAAGCTGCTGAATGCAAACAGATGCCAGGAATATTTCTCTACCACCATCTGCATTCTACTTCCTTGTTGTACCCATGATCTGTATCTGATCTGCATGATCTTTCTGAGGCTTCTGTGGTGGAAAGAATTTAGTCTACTCTCTCCAACTGTGTGGTCACTCCCCAAGTTTCATTGTAACACAGTCTGGGACAACAATGTTTTTGCACTGATTTTGGAATGGATCCTCTTAGAGCAATGTCCTTGAAGGGTAAAACAAAATGCACGCATAGGAAGAGACTCAGGGGAACAGGAGGTCAGGGGGGCTGCCCTGAAACGTGATGTTTGCTGTTGTTTAAGAGTAAGCACATTCGCCTTCCCCAGAACCATGATGTACACACAGTAGGTTCACACTCAGTAGAGATTTGGTGAAAGAATCAATGTTCCATGTCAGGAGTATGCAAATAGTTTCCTTCTCTCGCCTGCCAGCCAGTAGTAAAAATTTCACTTACTGAACAATTTGGCCCACATTTACAGGGATTGAAACTCTTCCTCCAATAATTCTGCAAGTGGTATTACCATCCCCTCAGCCACCCCAACTTGAAGCTCCAGGGTCATCTTTTATTGTATCCTCCCTCATCCCAAACCCCCTCTTCCAACAAATCAATAAGTCCTTTGCATTCTTCTCTTGGAATACCTTGCCTTTATTCTCTCTTCTGTTCCCACTGACCATCAACCTAGTTCATAAAAACTCCTTTAGCATCTCCTTTGACCTCCTCTCCCGTTTCCATCTGGGCTCTGGCTGCTCCAATCTATCCTTCACACCACTGGCAATATTCATGTTCTAATGGACTTTTAATACCCTTTAACTCTGCAGCTCAACATGTTTCAGTGACTCCCTATTGCCTAAAAAATCAAGCACATGCTCCTTGGTTAGCTTGTATTCAAGGCACTTTAAATGCATGTACTATTGCCTGTACCTGTGCCCTGAATAGACTTTTCCTCCACTGCCCATTTTTCCTTGTAAAGCCCTTCTCTTGCACTGAAAAATGGAGCAGTAAGACTCCAATGATCACCTACCTGGAAGTGATCTCTCTCCCTCCTCCAGTATCTCCTAACTGTATGTGTGGTTTTTTTTTTGTTGTTGTTGTTGTTAAATGGCCTTCTCCTTAGCTGTTAATGCCGATTTGAAATATAATTATCTATTGTCATATGTCTTACTCTTCTTCCTCTTGTCTGGCTTCCTAAGGCTAGAAACTGTCATCTTCCATCTTTGTATCACCTAGCATGGTTTCAGGCACCTGATAGCTTATAGATCTGTGGAATAATTGAAAGCTATGGAGTGATGCCAAGGGCCTTCTTTAATGACTTTGCCATACCTTGTTTTCCTCTCTTCCCCATTCTCTGCTTCCCTCAAATCCCCAGGGAAGAAAATTTAAGACGAATAGCCTTTTGTGTTCCTTAGAAGAGTGCCTATACTTTGCTAGAGGGGGAAAAGTATAAGGGGGTAAGGGCCTGGGTCCCTAGTTTCCCAAAATTTTGATATCCACTGCCTATCCTATCCTTCTACCATCATTGTTCCAATTCTTTGGTCCCTTTTCAAAGCACCCTTTTCTATTTTCTTTGTTGTATTTCCTCTCCTATTGGAATGATATCCACATCATCCATTCCACATTCTATTTTCTCCCACTTCTAGCCCTGGCCTCTAGTTTCTGAGCACAGCTCTGTTTTTATTATTCCTTACTGGCTTGCCTTGAGAAAATTGAGAAAAATCCTACCAAGCATTATGGCCATTTGACCTCAAGAACACTCAAGCCCAACCTAACTAGCCCTCCCCTTCCTCAAAAAAAAGTGAGGAAGAAAGAAGATGAAATCTTGGACACCAACAGAATTTTATAAGCCATTTTTAATAAGCTTGAAAAAAAATCAGAAATTTGGATTACATTTTCCACCAAAAATAAAAATGCAAGTATAAAGTTGACAGGGTAAATAAGAACTTATAAAAATAAGATGGTTTCTGCCCAATCTAATCTTGGAAGAGAGCTTCAAGCACTGTATCATCCCAAAGCACCAGAGAAGAGAATAACAGAATTGGATGTGATTCATCTTAAACTATTATTAATGGCTTCGAGGTACAGGCTAGGTGAGCCAGACCAAATATTTCATGGGGTTTTGCTTCTTTCCTATAAATTAAAATTGTTTCATCATTTCAGTCATGTTTGACTCTTTGTGACCCTTTTTGGAGTTTTCTTGGCAAATTTACTGGAGTGGTTTGCCATTTCCTTCTCCAGCTCATTTTACAGATGAGGAAGCTGAGGCAAACAGGGCTAAGTGACTTGCCCAGGGTCACACAGCTAGTAAGAGTCTGAGGCTGGATTTGAACTTAGGAAAAGGAGTCTTCCTGACTCCAGGCTTGGCATTCTATCTACTACTGTGCCACCTAACTGCCTGTTTTCCTGGGGTGGAAAGAGGTAAATTGTGGGGCAGGGAGACATGCATGATTTAAGCTACAATCATCATGGATTTGTACAAGAAATCATTTTAACTCAAGGTACCCCCAGATTTCCAAGAACTTGGATGTCAGAACCTAAGAATTCCACCCTCATAAGCCTCCCCTCATTCAAATCCCTATGGAAGTGTTCCATAAATCAGAACAGAATAACAAGGGTGTTTAGTACCTGAGGCAAAGAACAAAACAGAAAGTCTTGGAAGTATTTATTAACTAGAGAAAAAAAGGTCTTGCAGAGACTTGGTTTGGTATGTGTGAGTGACACGCTCTCAGCATTCATGGCAGTAGGTGGACTTCTTAAATGAGAGTCGTCTCTGGCTTTACAGCTCCTACTTCTTGAGTATTTTTAGGTAGAACAAACTTCCCCATGCTATTTACCCTCCTCGCCAAGGTGATAATAATAACTCCTACTTATATAGCACTTTATAATTTACAAAGTATTTTCATTAAATCATTTGATCCCTACTAGGGAAGCGGTGAAATATTTATATTACTATTTTATTTATATTATATTACCATTTGTATTATATTTTATTATATATATTACCATTTATATCATATTACCATTTATATTACCATTTTACAGACAAGCAAAGAAAGGCTCAGAGAAGGTAAGTGACTAGCCTGGGACCACATACCTAAGTAAGAGTTAGAGCTGGACCACAGACTGAGGGCCTCTCATTTCAAGTCCACAGCATGCTGCCTTTCTTGCAGAGCCATCCAAAAAGAAGAAAAATAAAACAACACAACACACTTTTTGCTACTGAAAAGAAAAAAAAAAACCCTTTCTAGGTCAGTTGGTTCAATTTACTTCATTTGGCTTTTTATTCTGTTTCAAATACAGCATTCTACCCATGAATATCATTAAAGGTGATGTGACATGTATTTAAAAAACTGAATTTACAAGATTCACCTAAGGTCCTATGGTATTCCAAAAGGAAGGACATGCCTGTCTCCGAATGCACAGACGGGACAGTCTTTTTTAAGTGCCCCCCCCAAAATCTGTGAAGACTCAGCACCTTTGTCCTCCACTCTTCAAACCTCTGGCAGCATTTTAAAAGGCTGAATAGCCCCCATTCCATGCTGAGAAAATGGCCCTGTGCATTTGTAATATTGCTTTGGGTGAAGGCTTCTAATCTCTGTTTAAAAACATTAACCATGTTGGCACCACTTTTATTTGGCTAACACCACAAAGTGGCATCCTTCTGTTCCATCCTTTAAATAGTCAATTCATTTTCCCCAAAAGAAAATTGCATCAGGGTATTTTTAATTGTATTCATCTGTAATTTCCATATTAATCACCGGAACTAAAATGAAAATATCATCACCCAGGTCAAACATGGCATCATTAACCATAAAACATTTGTCGAATGCTTATTGCATGTACTAGGGCTGGGAATACAAAGGAGCAAGAAAATTTTTTCCTCAAGGAGATTACAGTTTAACTGACAATATATATAACCGTACATACTACTGTCTATGTATCCACACATATATCATCTATATATATTCATACTGATAATGTGGTCATCTCAAAATGCATACATATGTATATCATGCTCTAGTCGGTTTGCCTTTCTAATAATTAGATAATTAATTGTCCTTCTGTTTACACAAAAACTAAATGTTAGTTTAAGTCAGGCTTTTATTAAACGACTTTCCCTGTAAGAGAATTGATGACATTCCCAAGTAGTAGCTGTAAAGCATGTGATATTCAAAGAAATTCATGAAATGCAAATGTACTCTCATTTAATATTCATTGCATATGTGAAAGAAAATCATTGCCTTGTTTGAAGTGAAAATGGGAGGAAATTAATGAATTTTATAATTGTTCTTTGTTACCATTAGTCAGTGGTTACCTCTGTACGGAAGACATACACATGTATGCATATATATATACATACACACATCATACATATACACACGTGTGTACATACATGAATACACATGTGCACATAACCATCCTTGTTCAAAAATTCTAGTAAAATCGTTGTATAAAATCAGGGCAGCATGCAAAAATATCATATACATGTCTCATGTACATTCTGTTCTGTCTTATGACACTGCCGCTACCCCTGGTCCAAGCTTTCCTTCCCTGATATCTGGACTACTGCAATAGCCTTCCTGTTGGTCTTACCAAAAGTCTCTCCCCATTCCAATCTTACCTCCACTCAGCTTTCAAAATGATCTTTCCACAAGGTCTGACCATGTCATAACCCTTCAGTAAACTCCCTTGGTTTCCTATCAGTGACTTCCTGGATCCTTCAATCCAGGAATCAAATATAAAACCCTCCGTTTGGCATTTAAAACTCTGGTCCCTTCCTACCTTTCTGGTCTTCTCATACCTCACTTCCCTGCATGTCCTTTGCAATCCAATAACATAGTCCACCAACTATGTGCCAGGCACCATGCAAAACACGAAGAAAAGTCAAAGACAGTCCATGCTCATGGAGTTCACAATCTAATGGGAAAGACGATATGTAAGTCACTATGTAAAAAAAAATCATGTATTTGATCAATTAGAAATAATATCCTCACCAGCCCTTAGTTCTCTCCTTTGTAAAATGAAGAGGGCTGAGTATATGATCTCTAATATCCCTTCTGGCTCCAACAGTCTGTGTTCAAAGGTTCCTTCCATCTTCAACATTCTAAAGAAGGGTAGTATGTTAGATAGGATGCTGGATTTTAGGAAGATGAGGGTTTAAGCTTTGGACACTTAGTAGCTGTGTAACTTTGGGCAAGTCACTTAACCTCTCGTTTGTAAAATGGGGAGAATATTATCCGTAGCTTTTACTTCCCATGTGTATGATGAGAATTGAATGAGATAACATAAATGAAGCAAACCCTAAGGAAATGTCATAAATGTCAGTTATTTCCTAAGCTCCCCTCCAGTCCCTATAGTCTGTCATGGCTAGTAATGTAAAGCATTACTAGCAGTTGCCATTAATAGTTAGGGTAGATTTAAAGCTGGAAGGATCATAGAATTCTAGTGGGAATGAACACCAAAGGTCATTTAGTTCAGCCCCTTTATTTCACAGGAGAGGAAAATGAAGCCCAAATTTCTTGCTCAAAGTCACACAGGTAATAAGAAGGAACCTTTGAGTCCATCTGGTGCAACCACCACATTTTACACATGAGCCAAATGGTTAAATAGATCATGAGGAAGCCAGGATCCCAAATGAGGCTCTCTTTCTCTCAAAATCGAGCATCCATTCTACCATACCAGGCTTACTTATTTATTCAAATAAGATTTTCTTTTTTTTCTGCTAAAAAGAAAGGTATGCTAGAAGATATAGCAAAGAAGGTAGGTATGCCAGGGAAAAAACAAAAACAAAAAAACCCAAGCAAATGCTCTGAGGTGCATAGGCATAATAAAACCAGTTGCCAAGGGAAAGAATAAATAGGTAATAATATTCTTTCAAATATGTTAATATTGGGAGGACAAAGCACCTGTGGGTGAGGAGGAGAGACTAAAGAATAATACAGTTGTTCCTTTTTATTTTTTTAAAAACCATTTCAAATTGCAGGGCACCTAATTAATTAGGGAGTTGGAAGGTTGTGGGATATTTTAAGTTGTTTCTCTTATTCTCATGAGCTGGGGAGGAAGGGAGGTTCTTGGGTCAAACTGGTCTGTAACATGAGGTTTTATAGAATGAACTATCTTTAGTGCCTAAGGATGTGAAAGAAGAGGCTTATTCACAAAAGATGTAACAACATGTCAAGATTAATGAAATAAATATATGTATATTTACTCATTAATACAATAGTACCTGACTCTTCATGAGCCTGTTTTGTGGTTTTCTTGGCAAAAATACTGCAGTGGTTTGTCATTTCTTTTTCCAGCTCATTTTACAAATGAGGAAACTGAGGCAAACAAGATGAAGTGACTTGTCCAGGATCACATAACTACTAAGTGTCTGAGGTTGGATTTGGACTCAGGAAGACAAGTCTTCCTGACTGTAGGTCTGGAGCTCTATTCACCGTGCCACATAGTTAGCTGCCCCTCACTATTCTTAGAAGAAAGAAAAAATTGGAACATTCAGGGTCAAAGCAGTGAAAGTAAAGGCAAAAACTCAGGATTTCCATTGTGATTATGGGAATGTTTGCTCATATTAATAACACTTTAGGAATTCCGAAGGTTTAGTGCACAATGACTCTGCCCGGGGTAGATAGTAAAAGCATTATGACCTCTCTTTTAGGAATGAAGAAATTGTGGTTAAGTGAGGTTAGATGACTTGTTCAGGATCACATGTGAGAGATGGGGTTTGACCATGTGTATCCTGACTATAAACTTGGAGGTGTTGTCAACAGATCACAGTCTTCGAGTCCAAGGATCTTTGCTGAAATGTAGACTGCTCTTCCAAAGACCCATCTTGTCTCTTGAAATCCTAAGGGCTAGTGTGGAGAGAAGAGTTTCCTGTTTGTATATTGCTTGAGTGGCTAATAGATAAGTGAGCCAATGTGGTGGAGCAGAACGTCCAGGGAACTTGGAACGGGAAAGATTCAGGTTATGCCAGTTACTGGCTTTACAATTTGGAGCACATCACTGAACTTCTCTGGACTCTTCCTCCTCTGTACAGTGGAGACAATGCGATGCCTGCCATCCACCTCACAGGGTTGTTATAAGGATTGAGTGAAATAGGGTCAGTAACTGTACTTTGTAAACATTAAGTGCTTCATAAATGTAAAGTAATGTAAAGTATTACTGGTAGTTGCCAATAAGTTAGGGTAATAAATCCTCTATGTTTTGAACCCTTTTACCAGCGCAGAGCTCTGCTCTCTCCACATACACACACACACATAATGCTCACCTACCTGCCTGTTGCATTTATCTAACAATTTCTCATCCATTGCCCTTGGGAAAGTTATTCTTTAATAGCCGCAGTGGTTTTCCTGAGCTAGATCAGTAAGTACTGTGTACAAAAAGGGAAGGAGCACAGAGATTTGTCTCAAGCACATAGCAAAGTCAAGGACTGAACCAAAAATAGGGTTCTGAACTTAATTTCTCCTTCTACAAGCCGCACTGTTAACAAAAACCAGATCTAAAGTCTAGATCACTGCTAAGAGTATCTCAAGG
Organism: Pseudochirops corinnae; assembly: GCA_028646515.1. NCBI lineage: Eukaryota > Metazoa > Chordata > Mammalia > Diprotodontia > Pseudocheiridae > Pseudochirops > Pseudochirops corinnae. The sequence goes on along the minus strand of CM053590.1, from coordinate 55,335,157 downwards.
AAAAGAAAAAAAAACAACATATACACACAAAAATCCAGCTTCATCCCATGGGTTCCTGCAGGAGCCAGAGGGAATCAGTGAGTGCCTGATCTACTCCACCTCAAAGTCCATGCATACAGGCACACACACACCCTTCCTTGGCAGGCAGAGGCTGTGGTCCTCAGCAGGCCTTAATGGAGGCTACATGCATCCCTATTCTGAGACTCTTTCCTCTGTAACCATCTGAAAGTGGGTACATTATTTTGGTAAAAATTCATTTCAAAATTCCATAAAGCGGATGCACACACATACACACCCTTTTCTTTCACTTAATCAGTGGTTGAATGAACTACAAAGTAACTTTCCCGTCTGGTGTCTGACTTTTGTCCTGAGTTTTGGGGGGCTGCTGTCAGGTGAGGCAGTGTGGAGAGGATCTTCTGGATCCTCTGGCTGGCTAGAAGGGGCAATTTGTTCCACAGGCAGGCACCAAGGGAGTGCTGGTGCTTAAAGCTCTCTGCATTTAATGGAGCTCTTACTTTGCCAAAAAGGAGGGGTGGGGGTAAGAGGGAGAGAAATGTTTTATGTTAAATTTATGATGTTTCTACAACTGTGAAAGAGCCAGCTTTCTAACTCCAATGCCTCACAAATTCCTTTTTACAGAAGGCTTTGATGGGTGGGTATAATTAGGGATTCTTCAAATGGTCTTTGCCTTCTCGTGGTGAGCTTTCAGGTCCAACAAGCTCCTGCAGGTACAGCTGGCTGGAATGCTGGCGGCTGGAAAGAAACCTTGTTAGGAGCCAGGCCAGGCCCAGCCCAACCCGGCCCAGCCCTTCCCAGGCTACTCTGGGACAAATGCACCTCCTGCTTCCTTACCTCAAAAAAAAAAAAAAAAAAAAGGGAGCATATGTGTATGTGTGTGTTTTGGTATGTGCATGAGTCCATGGGGGCAGTTTGGATAGTTAAATAGGGCCAGAACTGGAGTAGGGAAGGCCTGGGTTCACATTCACCTTTGATGCTAGTGGAGATTAGTGGAGAATGATTAGTGGACAAATCATTACATCTTGTAATGTCCTGTAATCTCATCAAGGCTCAAGTAACTCTCTAGAGCAAGGGTCCTTAACCCTTTTGGGGGATCATGGACAGTTTTTGGCAGGCTGCTAAATGAAACCTATGGATCCCTTCTCAGAAGGTTTTTAAATACGCAAAATATATAGGGGTACATATAATTATGAAAATGTCTTTTAAAACCAAGTTCATGGACCCCAGATTAAGAACTGGTGCCCTAGGGATTTTGGTGTGGGTGAATAAAAAGGATTTCTATTCTTAGGAAATCACAGATCTTTGACATGTTCTGGTATGTTTTGATATGACATTTCATAAAATGGGTGGTCGGGGTGGGAGGGAGTGGTTTGAACAACCACAGCCATGGGAAAAATCAATGAAAACCACGGTAAGATATCTGGGGCTAGACCAGTGGTTCTCAACCTTCCTAATGCCGCACCCCTTTAATACTCCTATGTGGGTGTATCTGCATGTGGGTGGACCCGCCTGGAGACAGATAGAGGAGTGGTGTCTTGGTTCCTAAAACCACTGGAAATAAGTGTTTTCTGATGGTCTTAGGTGACCTCTGTGACTCTTGTGAAAGGGTCATTTGACCCCCAAAGGGGTCATGACCCACAGGTTGAGAACCACTGGCCTAGACCAACCTATAGTTGAATTCTTTCTTTATTTGTTGCCAAGGCTACTATGATCCTAGCACACATTTTAAATCCTAGTGCTTAGGATAGTCTACCTTGCATTACACACTACATTTGGTGATGCTGAAAACAGACAATTATGAACTCTACTTCAGTCTAACTCAGCAAGCATTTATTAAAAAACTTGCATGCAAGGCACTGGGGTTACAAAGACCAAAATGGTCTCTGCCCTCAGTGGTGATTTGGGCCAACCAGAGAAAATGGTTCAGTGGCCTAGAAAGTCTCTACCATGCAGTAGGATAATCTAAACTCATACTTAATTTGTGCAGTATTCTAGTTATGTGACTTTGGGCAAGTTACCACTGTTCCCTAGGTACTGGTTTCCCCTTCTGTAACAATGAGAGAGGGCTGGGCTCCATGAAGTGGAAAGTCCTTAACAAACCTAGATTCTTTGAGAATTCCAATAGATTTAGAACTAGAAGGGGTCAAAATGCCCTTCTAATCCTCATTTAACAGATGAGGAAACTGAGGCAATGGTAGTAATTTTGTCGTGATTACATGAGTATAAGTAGCAGAGTTAGGTCTTTACTCTGAGTCCATGCTCTTTCATCTATATTAAGGAGGACAAGTTGGCTGTTCAGGTGGAAAGTCAACAGTTTTGGCCTGGTAGATTTTCCATAGCCATTTACAAATTTTGTTTAAATTCTGAGACCTGGAATGAAACTCATTTTTGAATTCTTCGGTTTTAGTCATTCCAGAATGATTTTCCTTTAAAAGAGGTAATCAAATTAACACAATGTTTCCATTTGGAAACTGGTCCAAGTACAGCAGGGGGTAAATATGTGCTGGAAATTGCCCCATTAAGGAAGTATTCCAGCAGAATAGTTGCTTCCCCACATCTTGAAAAAAAAAAATCACAAGCTACAATTTTACAGTAGGGGTGGATGACCAGTGTCTATGGAACAAAGAAATGAGCAAAAATAAAGGTACTTCTCTCTTTAAGAAAACGCAAGATATAAAAACCAAGACTTTGAGTAGATAAATCATTGAGATATCCTTTCAATAATGAGCTCTGTGGTGGATCTGAAATGAGATTTAACATCAATATTTGATTTACATACATATGCATTGAGGGTTTTAGACTTTGCAGATTTTGAGCATCATTTAGGATGAATCACGTAGGAAGATATGCTAATGACAGGATATGGTTTTAAATTTTCAGGCGTGCTGTTTCATCATTATAATACTTGACACCATTAAAGTGCTTTTTTTTTAAAATGCTGCTATTACTGACTGAAGCCACACCAGACTCCTACACGGTAAAGTACATTATTCATTTTCATTTCTATTGGTTGAAAAAAATTTTTTTTTCCCAAAATGTTGTTGCTCCGAAACTGGGAGTGTACAAAGCCTTCTTTTTCATTTCTAGTCACTGGCTCATGACAATAAAGTCAGAATGCCATTTTTATTTTATCTAGCTCTGACTTTTCAGTTCTTAATCACACTTTCTAGTGGCATAGTCACATTAGAGGAAAGATTTCAACATTCTAAAATGATCAATTGTTAGAAATGCTTTGAGAGATCACCACCTGGGGGGAGGAGGAGTAGGTGGCACAGTGAATATAGAGCACTAGCCCTAGAGTCAGGAGGACCTGAGTTCAAATTCAACCTCAGATGCTTAACACTTACTAACCCTGTGACTTTGGGCAAGTCACGTAACCCCAGTTGCCCTGCCCTCTCCCCTCCAAAAAGCAAAAAGCAAAACAACCAAAAAAGAGACCATCACCTCCAAGCCCTTCTTTCTCTATTGGCAAAATTCAAGTCAGTTCAGTGAGGGTCTGTTTGCTCTAAATTATGACACAGAAATAATAATTAATAAACACCTCTTTAAGTTCTACTATGTTGTATCTCCTTCAGAGCCATATTCTCTGTTGGGAAGATGTTCAATTAATTCTTATTGTTCATCTGTCAGTCATTTTCTGTATATTCCATGTCTCCACCCCAAACAGATTGAATCATTCTGTGTAACACAGAAACAGTTAGAAAAAAAAAACAGTGATAATGAAGAAATATATTCAATTTAGCAATTAATATATATTTAATTAGGGTAGTACTTTATCTTTTCTCCTCCCTCCTAGAAGATGTTCTCTTATTCAATTGTTTTTCATTCATATCTGACTCTTCATGACCCCATTTGGGGCTTTCTTAGCAAAGATACTGGAGTGGTTTGCCATTTCTTTCTTTGGATCATTTTATGGATGAAGAAACTGAGACAAACAGGATTAAGTGACTTGCCCAGGGTCACACAGCTGGTAAGTGTCTGAGGTCAGATTTGAACTCATGAAGATGAATCTTCCTAATTCCGAGCCCAGTGCTCTATCCACTGCTCCACCTGCCCCTCACCTCTCTTATTTGCTACATAATGTATCCCTGTTCATTCAAAATCTGCTCAAAATACAAAAAATGAGATGCCCAGGTAGTATTCAGATTGTACTCATCATTACATTCAGTCATTGGTCTTGCTGAGCTAATCTTCACTATAAGATGGCATCCTCATACACATAAAGACATAACACTTCCCCCATACTGATTCGGAATAATATTATTAAACCATTACAATCAAATACTGCCATAACAACTTGGCCCCTACCAGAAAGAAGATCCTTAGGCTCCAGCCAGAAGGATTCTGGTGCCTTTACCCTGTCCATTCAGTTGCAGCAATCTGAGCACTGAAATCTCAATTCCTACAGAACCAATTACAATAGCTCCAATTCTTATAGTGCTTTAAGGTTTGTAAAGCACTTTTCTTAACACAACCCTGTGAGCTAGTCCCCCCATTTTTACAAACTGAGGCCAAAAGCGAGCTCAAGGGACTTGCTGAAAGCCACACTGTATTAGTGCCTGATCTTTGGTCCAGGTCTAATAACATCAGCCCGAGTACTTTTTGTTCTTTATCAAATCTGGGAATACGTGAACTGAACTCAGAAATGAATTAGAGTGAATGAGTCTAGTAATGTCGGCAGATAAAATATGATGGAAAATTGTTGATACTTGGTGAAAAAAGGCACCAAGTCTGAGTCCTTTGTTTTTCAATTCATCTCAATGGGACTATCTGCTGTAAGATTTTAATCTTTGGTTCAGCTGTTTTAAAATGTATCCTTTTGAGGAATAATTCTGGAAGAAAATGATGTAAAATCCAAATTGGCTACCCATAATAGCCAGTTTGGACCAGGTATCAAATATGGGGCAATGCACCAGAATCAGATTAAAGTTTAATTGGGAAATATTTAGTAAGCATATAAAAATACAAGACAACATAGATAATGTTAATTTGTGGTCTTCTGAGTCAATGTGTGGTTCTATTTGAGTTTGACATCGCTGGTTTAGACCACGTGGATTAGGTATTACTACACCCTTGTGGAAACAACATACCCTTTGCATACATACCAAAAAATGGCAACTGAGTAAATTTTGTTTATTGCATGCCGGAGCTGCAAAGAACTGGTGAGTTATTGTCCATCAAGTCTAAGAGAGTCTGCTTAGAATCTGATAGCTGGATGCAACATTAGGCATTGTCTCTTCCAATTTCCTAATAATACATTTATAGAAACTGAGGCCCAGGAGTTCATACTGTAGTGGGAAAAGTGTTGGGAGTCATAGACAGAGTTTAAGTTCCAACTCTGATGCTTACTGCCTATGTGATATTGGACAAGAGACCAAACCTCTCTGAGACTCAGTTTCCTCATCTGTCAAATTAGGGAGTTGAATTTTTTGTTGACCTTTTAGGTCCCTTCTGACTCTATAATTTTATGACTTGTCCAAATGACAATTGGTTAGTGGATGGATCAAGACTAGACCCATTCTTGACTTTCCACTAAACTACACAACCTTCTTTAAAAAGTATAATAGGGGAAAATATTTCTAATGCAATAGCTTATTCTCAGGTGTGCTTTTGAGAAAGATTCCTAATTCTCTACATGAAAGTTACATAATCTTACAAGTCCAGAAATGAAGTTACAGATATAAACTATTTCCCCAATTATAGCCCTGTCTTGAGAAGAAGGTAGTAATTGGTATGTAGAATGATTAAGGCATATCCAAGGTTCTAGAACAGTGGTTCTCAACCTTCCTAATGCCGTGACCCTTCAATACTTGTATGTGGGTGTTTCTGCATGTGGGCGGACCCCCCTGGAGACGGATAGAGGAGCTGTGTCTCAGTTCCTAAGACCACTGGAAATATGTGTTTTCCAATGGTCTTAGGCGACCCCTGTGAAAGGGTTGTTTGACCTTCAAAGGGGTCGCGACCCACAGGTTGAGAACCACTGGTCTAGAACAAGGAAGCTCTACCTCACACTCAAAGATAAGTTTGAGAATTAACTAGGTGGAATTCCCCTTCCTCCAAATAGTTTCTCAGCTTTTTGTTGATAAAAATTTCAAAAAATTTATTATGCAGATAATAAAAAAGCATACTTGTTATTTTTAGGCAGTCTCTGAAATGTGTCCTCTCTGATCTTATTCTCATTGGCAAGAGAACTGGTATGAAATTAATATCCTGACTTGTTGAAAGGTAAAAAAAAAAAAAGCAATCCACCAACTTACAGCATTGCACCTGCTATCTGGAAAGAGTCAGCTGTAACCTGCAAGTATAATTTCCCTTAATCCACAGTCAAAAGCTCTGGGTTAAGTTTCCCCAAAGGCTTCTAAAGGCAGCTCTGAGGCATGTCAATATAAAAGGATCCAATGTTTATTTTGCCAGAATTGAAGGCAGTCCTATGTTTGACAAGAATGCCAGTATCAATTCTGTGAAGATGCCTTTTAAAAAAACACCAGGGTCTTTTGTTGGTCACCAAAACAAGTAACACGGTAGTTTCTCAAAGAAATGTTGAAAACAAAAGATTTTGCCAATTTGTTTGTTCCTGATTCAAAGAACAAAAGAGAATGGAAAAAAAAATCACTAAACTTCTACTTTGTTCTGTATGACAATTGATTCCCCAGATCTATTGATGAAAACCCAAAATGAAGAAACTCTTAAAACATTAGTAGTCATGAGAACATTTTTTGTATTATGCATATTTCGTTTTATGGATAGATATCCAACATACATGTTTTCTTTTCAATATTAATCAGGCAATGGTATATGGCTACAAGTCATGGAATGCCAAAACCCCACAAAAAATTAAAGATGACTCATAGGATGGCAGGAAGACATGGAGTGGAGAGGAGAGGTAAGCAGACTGAAGTATATCACTAGCAGTGACTTGCATGAAAGTGGTATAAAGCCAAGGCTGGGGACATATTTCAAAGGAAAAGCAGTCATGAAGTGAATAGAGAGAGAACAGGTGTTGCATTGAGTACCCACAACAGAAAAGCTTGGAAGTCACTTCAAAGCATGTTAGCAGTATGTTGGGTATCTTATCTCCAGAGGACTTAGACTTGGATTTGCCCAAGGTATACATAGGCTGACCACACTTGGAGGGGTGGTAATATTCACAAGTGGAGGGAATACCTTGCTGAGGAGTCCACAGATCCATTAAAGTGTCAGAATATCTGTGCATTTGAAGGAAAGCTAGTCTACCTTCTCTGTGGTTAGCACAGAGGCTCCCCACCAGGCTGGTCTTTTCCAGCCACAGTGGCCCTTGGAAAGTATGAACTGTGTTATATAGGGGCTGTGATCTGAGTCTTTAGAGGGAATGTCACCGAAATGCTGAAAGACAGAATCAGGAAGCAAAAAGACCAATGAGTTAATCTATGAATTAGAGGAATTTTTATTTGGATGTTTTCATGGATGTTTACACTTTTTTGAATGAGTATTTTTGTTTTCATTTGTGGCGTGTATAACAGGGGACTGTAATTTTAGAGCTGAAGGGACCTTAGAGGCCATCTATCCAACCTCTTCTTTTTACAGATGAGGAAACTGAGGCCTAGAGAGTTTAAATGATTTGCCAGATTTGAATCTGGACTGAAGTTATAATGATTCCAGATTGCTCTTTCCATCACACCTCAGATTCTCATTCAGTGTGCTTTAACCAAAGGAATTTTTGAATTTATGAACATTACACATGTAAACTTGCAACTTCCAAGGACCTCTTTCTCAGTTAGCAGAATAAAGCATATGCAAAGCTTCACTTAGTTTCACATACTGCTATAAACAGAATCAGAAAAAAACATCCACTGTCTACTTAATGTTAACCTGAGACTTTTCAAAAAACAAACTTCTATCACAAAAAATAAAGATAAAAAAATAGTGGCCATGAAACAATTTTTAAAAAAAACACAAAAGCAAATATTCCCCCCCCCCAAAAAAAAATCACACATGCATATTCTGCAAAATGAAAACAGTGAGAACTCATTTCTAGTTATCTATAAACTCAATCATGAACTTCAGGGAAATAGCTTTCAAATGTTAATATCTTTGATAAATTCAGAGATGAGGGCTTTAAAAAATCATCCTAATGTCTCCATTTTGTACTTACCAACACTTGGTCCCACCTTCACTTAAGCCAAACAGAAGACTGAGACCATTATTCAGATTTCTGCCTTATAATTATCTAAGCCTTCCACTTAATACTGAGTATGGAAGTACAGAGGGACAGCTAGGTGGTACAGTGAGTGGACCAGTCTGGAGTCAGAAAATATCATCTTCCTGAGTTCAAATCTGGTTTCAGATACTAGTTTGTATGACACTGGGCAAGTCACTTAGCTAAGTTTCCTCATTTGTAAAATGAGCTGGGGAAGGAAGTGGCTCTATCTACATGGCAACAGCATTTTAAACTATATTCACTTATCTTTAATAGCATTTGGCCAAAGCTGGAATTTTTCATGGCTTTCCAGTGGCTGTATAAAAGGCTCTCTGAACAAGATGATGCCTAACTTATGATAGAACTGCTGGCCAGTTGGAGAAGAGAGCAGTCACTGGGCAGACATTAAAGAGGAAGCAGTCTTTCTGATTCCTAGGACAGTCTTTATTCACCACATCAGATACATAGTGGCTGTGGGACCCTAATAGTGCCCTATGAAACTCTAACACTGATTAAGAATTTCAGAGAAGGTTCACATCTTAATTGACAGGGGGAGTTTCTTCACTGAGAGTTCCCTACTGGAGTGAAATCACAAGTCTGGTCTAAAAACCAAAAATAACACCCCTAAAAGAAACAAAAATAAGGAATGAGGGTGGTAAACAGAACAGTAGCAGAGAAAGGTGCGCCCTATCAGGCTCCTCTCTTCCTTCCAAGTCATTTTCCAGTAGAACTAAGAATCCAGTCCTCTTTTCCAGGCCTGCTAAGACCAGAATGCAGGGTTTGTTTACTTTTTGACAGCCGGTGACCTCACAAGGACATATGGAGAAAATACAGTCCAGTCCAGGAGTTACTCATTGTTAATCACCCCTGTGCACATGGTCCTATACATAACTAAACAAAACTGAGTCAAAAGAAAGAGCTTTGGTCCTTAAAAAGTTTTTAAAAGAAACTAGGCATGTCAACTTTTCCAAAAGTATATTGAAAATCACTTCTGGTTAAATCACTCCCAGAGCTGACTGTAGAGGCATACCATGGGCACACATTCCAGAGCTCAAAGTACCTGGAGGGCGGGGAGTTGGGAGCTACCATTAGAGGAGACCTGGGCGGAGTTGGAACCAGAGAGCTTTCCTGAAAGGGCAAGGACATTTCTCTCCAGAACTTGCCCCTTTGGTCCTGGCTATGGAGGCTACCTCTGCAGCAAGAGTCAGACCTTGGGAGAAGATGAGAGACTGGTAAGGGTCCCTGGAAATAGACCTTTCTGCTTATAATTAAATTTCCCAAACTGATTAATGCCAGAGAAAATTGCACTTGTACTACATTGGTAATTAAACTTATTTGAAGTTTTGAAATATCGATTGATGCTGACTCTTACTATTTTTAGGATTTTTAACATCCGCCTGCCTTGGGCTATTAAATAAAGGGGTTGACCTCTGAGGTGAAAGGCTGGAACACATAGCGGGCACTCATATAGAGCTTCACGTGGGAGGCATAGAGGTAATAGTGTTCATACTTGTACAATGCTTTGAAGGTCTCAAAAAGTATTTTCCCCTGACTTGGGTTTATGGTGGTTATTTGTTCTGAGCTACAGTGCGATTCCTCACTGTCTCTTGCTAGTGTGTGTGTGTGTGTGTGTGTGTGTGTGTGTGTGTGTGTGTGTGTGTGTGTGTTACAAATCCTGGAGCTCAGAATAAAGGCTGTGACTTTTCAAGAATCTTTCCTGTTTTATCTGGGTCTAAGACGTCATGGGTCAGTGGGAGGTAGCTAAAAGCAGCTATACCTATAATCACCTAGGAAACATAGATGAAAATATACATAGGGCCTAATGTATTTTTTCCCAAAATGAAAGAAATTGGCATAAAAGTTTATGTATACATCTATCTGCACAACTTACAGGCTGTTGACAAGAATAAAAATGCAGCACCTACAATTTAATCCAGACAAATCTCAGAAAGAGCGTTTATGGTGCCATCACAATTTTTCCTTTACTGGCCTTTATCGTATGAGTCTTGTCAATAAGTTTCAAAAGGACCAAGATTTTGTTTAAAAAACAACTCAAGTAACTGGTTATTGGCTGCAAAGGTCAAGATTTCATAACATGGCTCAGTGAGAATTGGGATCCTACTGTCCTAACAGACTGAGATTAGCTCTATGCGTAATATGCACTTCCTCTGAAAATAAGAGCTCCCATCTATTCAATTCAAACAGTAGGGTTCATTTATTTGGCTGAAAGTGAACAATTTCTCCTTCCTCACCTCAGTTCTTAGAACCTCTGATTCCATTCAAATCTCACCTGTTGGGGGAAGAGGTACTTCCATTTTCTGGGATGCCTAGAAAAGAATTGTTGTCACTATTGAACTTATGATCAAAACATAACTGAATTCTTCATAACCTCAGGAAATCCATAACTGGTTAAAGCAAACCTAGAAGATGGCAGGATACCTCAGTCTGCTTGTTAATTGAATACCAAATACAGCCTTTCCCTGTTCATGCCACTTGTAACGTCTTAGATAAAAGTTATCATCTGAAGTTTCGGGGCTCTTCTATTTTGAGTTTTTTGCAGCAAAAGCATTTTTCCCTTGAAATTTAAAACTACTTTAAAAAATAACATGCTGCCAATGGGAATTAGCCAATCGCCTGCACAATTCTGACTCATCCACTAGCCCAAGTCCTGGAAATCTAATTGGAAAAGAGCTACTATATTTTTTTAATAGTATAGGCAGTTTCCTGACATAAATTGAAAAAAATTTATATATAGATTGTGTTATTCTGTTTTTTTGTCACTACTAACCCTGAATTATGTTTTTTGTTGATGCTGAGTTATCAAATAGATGTTTCACTATGCCCTAACATTTGTCACTTGGGAGAAGAGAACAGGAAAGTTAAAGATTACACACCTGAGTAACTTAAAGGAAAGTTTACAAGTCTCTTTTTGCATGCAACAACCTTGGAAACGGATTTTATTATGAGAATGACATTAGAGTAAATTCATTATCGTCTGCTATACTGCTGAGCTCAAGGACCACTGGGCTTAACTATTTTATTTGCTGCTGAAACTTCCTGCTTCTGTTATTTCTGCCTAATATAGTGAAAATTCCTTGAGAACAGGGACTGGTTTGCTTTTGAATTTTTATTCTCAATGCTATGCACAAAGTAAGCACTTAATACATGCATTTTCATTCATTCATTCATACATGTTTTCAAACCTAAAACATATTATACATGTATTATCTACAAAGCTCAATTCATTATTTCTCTAAAAATAGTAATAAGGGGGCAGCTCTGTGGGGCAGTAACTAGAGCCCTGGAATCAGGAGGACTCAAGTTCAAATATGATCTCAGACACTTACTAACTGTGTGCCCCTGAGCAAGTCACTTAACCCTTATTACCTCCAAAAAAAATAGCAATAAGCAGGTAAAGTTCTTCCTTCCACCTTCTTTTCCTTCCGTCAAGTGCTAACACCAGTGCTAACACCGATGTAAAGCCCTTCCTGATTCTACAAGATGTTAGCACCTCCAAGTTACTGGGGATTTATTTTTTATATACTTTTATATACTTTCTATACTTTATATTTTATTTTTTATATACTTCATATTTATTTCTATGTTTTCCCTTGATAGAGTATAAGCTTCTTGAGGTTAGGGACTGTTTCCCTTTCATTTTTATATTCCCAGTCCCTAGCATTGTGCCTGGCTTATGTTAGCTGCTTCATAAATATCTGTTTGATGAAATCCCTTTCTTCCATAGCTCATGCTTAAATACTTAAGTTTTCTATCTCTTCTGGTTTCTTTTCTTACTAAAGAAGGGTGTGTGTGTGTGTGTGTGTGTGTGTGTGTGTGTGTGTGTTTATAACATTAGTACATCAGAACTTCTGCCAATGAAGGGTTCTGAGTATCTATTATCACCATGGTCATTCAACTTCCTAACCCTCTGTGTTTCTCCCAATGGACGTAGTTAATGACCTTAAGAAGTAGACAAAAGAAAAATCAGGAGAATATATAAACTTCACAGTAGCCATAACAGCATTTTCCCTTGAAAGTAACCCAAGAATAAATTGTACAGTTTATATAAACACATGTAAGGCATCTGAAAAAAAAAAGTGCAGTTATGTTAATGGACCTCCTACAATTTCATACCACTTGTGGCCCTCCCTGTACTGTGGAGCTAAGAAATACACTGCCAGATGAGGAGCCAGAGTTTCTTTTCTTCTGCAAGTAGAGAATCTATTCATTCCAATGATGTTGAAATTAACTTCTGGGTGCCCTGTAGCCAATTCCACTGCCACCCATCTGTCTCCAAACCCATGTGCCATATGCTCTGAAGCTGGGTAGGTAGAAGGCAGCACTGCACAGTGAAAAGATACTTGAACTGGGAGCTAGAAAAGGGTTTCTGGTCTGGTCCCTGGTATTTGCGTTACTCTGGCAAATCACTTCAAATCTTTGTACTCAGTTCTCTCATCTCTTAGCATACAGGGACATCATGGTCTACTCCACAAATCTGCTTACTATATGATAAAATCTATCACTCAAGTTACTCTCCTTGTCTTCCTAAGTTTGGGGGTGGACAATATATTGATATTCCTGCCAGTTACTAGCACTTCATCTCCACCTGCCTGGGCCCCCAGTAATTAAAGGAACCAGAAGAGGTGACAGGTGTTAGTGGCGGGTGATTTGGCTTGAGGGATATAGCGCTGAAGGGTGACAACAGAAGGTTGTGCTAGACGCCCCTGGGATCTGTAAGTGAATTCTAAGTCACTCATGCTGGGACCGGTAAATAGAGACATGAATTTAGTTTCTGGCCCTTCTACAAATTCCCAGAAGCCTTAGTTGTATTATCTATATAATCATACCTGATGGTTCCATAGAGCTATCATGTTTTCTAATACTTCATTTACTTCATATCACTTAATTCTCAAAATAGACATGTGTGCTAGGTATTAAAGGTTCTATCACTGCTTCACAGATGAGGAAACTGAGTCACAGAAAGCTTAGGTAACTTGTCTGTGGTCATACAGCTAGTCAATGTGGGTGGGCAGATTAAAACCCAGATCTCTCCTGATGAACCGTCTGGCAGATTCAAGAAAGATTTTGCCCAATCAATAATATTAGCGGATATTTACATAGAACTTATAAAGCGCTTTACGGATATTATGTCATCTGATCCTCACAACAACCCTTGGAGGTAGGTGCTGTTATTACTCCCAATTTACAGATGAAGAAATTAAGGCAAGCAAAGAATGGATGATGTGCTTAGGATTACCCAGTTTATAAAAGTATTTGAGGCTAGATTTGAACTAAAATCTTCCTGATGGCATGGCAAGTTCTCTATCCAATGCACCAACCACTTGTGCCTACCTGCCATCGTACAATTGTACGAATACTGGATTTGGAGTTGGAGGAGCTGAGTTTGAATGCTATCTGTGTGACCTTGGACAAGTCATTTAACATCTCTGTGTGCCAGTTTTTTCACTGGTAACATGAAGTATTTGGACCAGATGACCTTTAAGGCACCTCCTAGCTCTCTAGCTAGGATCTACCTTCAATTCAATTCAAGAAACATTTGTTAAAGACTTACAATACCTAAGTCACTGTGTTAGGCCCTAGAAACAGTCCTTGAATTAGCTTACAACCTATTAGTAGGACACAGGATGAGCTTACGCATTTGTGTGCCAGATAATTTGAAGAAGGGGGAAGCTATTGACAATTAGGGGATTCAGGAAAGGCTGTTTGTAGGAGGTAGGAGTTGAGCTAAGCTTTGAAGGAATCCAGGTATTGTTGAAAGTGGAGGTGAGAGGGAGTGCATTCCATGGATTAGGGGTGAGGGTATGAAGGGTGTGGGGCATAAGTGTGGAGGAGTCAATCTGTGCAGAAGCTCAGAGATATAAATAGCTAATAGGTCAGTTTAATAGCAAACTGGAGTGTAATGGGAATGATATGAATTAAGTCTGGAAAATTTTGTGGAAGAGAGATTGTATAGACCTATGAATACCAGACTGAAGAGTTTACATTTTATCCTAGAGGGAAAAGGAAGGACACTGACCATTTTCGAACAGAGGACTAACATGGGTGGAAGTGTTTTGGGAATATTAAGAGTGAAACAGGCAGTGAAGAGCGTCCAGGGTTAGTCTGGAGACTCAGGAACACCAGAGTTAGAAAGAATCCTGACTCAGATACTCTCTAGTTGTATGACCTTGAGCAAGTCACTTAACCTTGATCGATCTCAGTTTCCTCATCTGTGTAATGAAGATAATAACAGTATTTACCTCCCAGGCTTGAGATAACATGAAGTGCTTGGCAAACCTCAGAGCACTCTTTACAAATGCTAGTTGTTATATTATTACATTAATTTGGTTAGTGGAGGATGAATCGGAGAGAATGACTACATGTGAGATCTATTAGGAGGCATGGTTGAGTACAGTGGAGGTTTACAGAAGATGTATGTAAAGTTCTTGGAAATTCTTGGGGAAAAGTTGGAAAAATAACTTTCCCCTCCCCAATTCTTGGTATGTTTTTATGCTCAAATATATTTTCATGGAACACATTTTTTTTTTTTTGGCTTTTTGGAGGAGGGAAGGTAGGGCAATTGGGGTTAAGTGACTTGCCCAAGGTCACAGAGCTAGTTTTTGTGTTAAGTGTCTGAGGCAAGATTTGAACTCAGGTCCTCCTGACTCCAGGTCTGGTGTTCTATTCACTGTGCCACCTAGCTGCCCCATGGAACACATTATTGAGAGACAACATAGAAAGGTGGAAATGAACACCAGTCTTATGTTCAACGGGACCTAGGTACAAATCTTCTGGTATGTATTACCTGAGTTAAAATGGGTATAAAAATCTATTTATTACTTGTAAAAAAAATTGGGTAAATTACTTTATCTCCATGAATCTCAGTTTCCTTATCTCTAAAATGTTTGACTCAGCTTTAAAAAAGCTAGAAGATGACCTTGACACTTCCTCTTCTGCACTGACTTTGCCTCCCAGGGCCCCTTCCTCATTTCTACTCCATCCCTTCAGGGCTCTAGTAATTCCCACACAGGCTGAGTCAGCATTCAACTAGCTGCCAGAATAACTCTAAAAGCCCAGGGGGAGGAGTTGTAAACTCAGACACTTTTAATATCCATAAGCCTCTAGGGTCCTGTGAGAACCTTGGTACAACTTTCTTTTGAAGCTCATTAAAAAATAATAATAAAATAAAACCTTTAGCTGACTGAGACTTCTGACCCTTCAATACCAAAGACCTAGTATAGATACCTACCATTCCTAAGAGCAGTCAAATGAAGATTGGCATTTGTTCTAGGGGGTACCAATCTATTTCAATTATACCGGAGAGAAAAATCATCACTTACTACCTAGGCCATGTGGCCTGACAGTGTCTTAGTAAGATTTGTCATCTGTTCTCTCTAGGAAACTCGGAGACTTATATATTCAGAGCTAAAAGGGACAATAGAGGTCACTGGGTAACATCCACTTATTTGACAGATAAAGGAAACTGAGGCTGAGTGAAATTAGATGGTTTGCCCAGGTTCATCTAATTTTCTCTATGTCTTCCTAAGTCATGCTGCTTCTTAAAAGTCTAGTTTAATGAACCATCATATGCTAGGAATTCCTTATGTTTAGTCATATATTTTTTTTAAAGAGTTAACTTTTAGATTCATATATCCTTTCTCTTTAAAAACTCTATATCCATATGACCTAGGGATCAAATATAATGTCTTCTGTTTGGCTTTGAAAATTCATTATGACCTGGCTTCCTCCTACCTTTCCAGTGTTCTCATACTTTATTCTCCTCTATACTCTGGGATCCGGTAGCCTCTTTACTCTCCCTCACTCCTCATAATGTAAGGCACTCCATCTCTCAACTTTGGAACATTTTCATTGGTTGTTTCCCCTATGCCTGGAACACTCTATCTCCTCTTCTCTACCTCCCAGATTCCCTGGATCCTTTCAAGTCTCAGCTAAAGTGCCACCTTCTGCAAGAAATCTTTCCCAATTCTCCTTAGTTGTAGCTCCTTTCCTTTGGCACTACCATGAATTTTTCCTGTCTGGATCTTGTTGGTACAGAGTCTTTTACATCGTCTCCTCCACTACACTTTGAGTCCCTTGAAAGCAGAGACTGGGCTTGAGGAAGGGGATGAGGGGTTGGCTTTGTTTCACCAATGGCTTGTCACACGGTAGGTCCTTAATAAATGCTTGTTGACTGACAGACAATGAAGTATGGAATGGGAAACGGGGCAGGCAGAGGAAATGTTGGGCTGGTAAACAATGGCTGGCAGTCTAATAAGATTGAGTTACCTTCAAGCATCTGGTGATGTGGTGCCTTCATTTTCCAATCCAGAGTAGAGTAAGCCTTCGCCCAGAAACTATCCTTCAAGCTTATTTGAGTCAATAAATGCATCATAAACCTGTCTTACTATCATGCTGCAGCAATCTTTGGCCATTTCTATTAAGTGCATGAAGGAAGAATTGTAACAGCTTGCCTAAGCCGGTGAAATCGTTTCCTAAGTGTTAAAAAAAAAATAACTGGAGCAAGGGATAATTCACAAACAGAAGCAGGATCTTCATTTAACTCTAAGGAGGCAGCAGAATCTCGTAGACTTGAGCATTGGGCTTTGAGTTAGAAGACCCAGTAGCATCCAATCACCATTGCCTGACTTTATCATTTTGGGACCTTAGACAAGTGACTTAATTTGATCTCCCCAAGCCTCAGTTTTCAGATCTGTGAAACAGGCCTACTAGAACACCAAGGACAAATATATATACCAGTGTTGTTTTGAGGAATGCACCTTATAAACTGCGAAGAGGCACATAAATCTAAGTTATTATTATACTATGAATCATGCCCTCCTTCTTTCATTTGGAAGCCTGTGTTTCATCTGCCATTCACACATAACAGCTTGTTTTTCTTCTTTAAAAAGCAGTGGGAAAAAAGGATCAGCTCTGGAATCAAAAGGACCGGCATTCAGATCTCATTTCTAACAGGTGTGTGACCTTGGACAAAATACTTAACCTCCCAGGGTCTCAGATTCCTTATCTGTAAGATGAGGGAATTAGATGGCCTGAGGTCCCTTCCAGCTCGGACAGCATGACTAAAAACTTCTATTATGGAGTGGGAGAGACAGAAGAATATAGCACTGGGGATATGACCGAAGCATCAGTAAGAGAAAAATACGATACAATAAAATGAAGGTATTGGACTAGTTGTTCTCTGAGAGCTCTCCTAGTTCTAGATCTATGATTCTATGTCATTTCAGTAAGCATGCTTTTATGAATTTATACCTCCAAACCAAGGCCACATAGAATAGTGTAATGGGGGACTGGCTGGTGAGAGCCCTGTCCCCCTGTTACAGCAGAAATAGCATTGGTCTTAGAACTGAAAGAGCTAGGTTTGAGACCCAGCTCTCACAATTACTAGCTGTGTGACCCTGGACAAGTATCTAGGTTTGACACCCAGCTCTCACAATTACTAGCTGTGTGACTCTGGACAAGTATCTTTTATCTTTCCTTGGTTTCTCCCTTTGTAAAACGAGTATTTTACTGTGTACCTTTCAGAGTTGTTGTACGGAATGTGCTTTAAAACATAATGAAAATGTTCAGTTGTGTTTTAAAACTAATCCTCAAAGAAAAACCACTTTCAAATGGTCAGGGATTGGAATTAAATCTATTATATAACTTCAAGTTATCCTGAGAAGACAAAGGGAATCGAACTAGTAATGGGTGAAGGTGTGGCAAGAAATCATGTGATTGCTCCTGATGCTTTCCCCACTGCAATCATCCCTTCCTTGACTCTGGGGAGAAGAAACTAAGGATGAATGAAGAAGAATAACCAGGACAGAAAAATCTTGGGATCACAAAAAATGTCATTTCTAAGATTTCACCCAGATTTTAAAATGCCTCTAAGGTAGGTTTGTACAAGTGTTGATGGCAAAAGAAATTATATATGTTTCTCTCTCCTTTATTTTCGTTCCATGAACCACCAAAGTAACTCTGGAATTATGAGAAACTGTTTTTATTAAAGTGGTGTGCCATCTTTAAAAAAATGGGGAACAGGATTGGATAGGGGAGGATAGGTATTAACCAAGGTTAGCAAGTTGAGATTGGTAGAAGGTCAAAGGACACAAGAGGATGTGAGAGTGGGTAAGATTATGCCATTAAAATGCCAGACTATATAATCAGACGTTAGTAGGTATTAAGTAAAGTCAGAAAAAAGGTTGTGGAAAAAATAATGGAGTGAAATCAAGGGACCAAAAGGTCACGATGAGGTCCAAGAACAGACATGGCAGGAATGAAGGGAAAATGGAAGGAGATTGTTATAAGAGAGGGCAATTTCTGTGAATTTGTTTTATTGTGAAACAGTTTTGAGGGGATAATGAAGTTTAATGTTTTACTCACCCTGCTGTGGGGCTAAAATACAACAGAAATGAAGGGAAAAGGATGCAAAGGAATCTAACTTGGAACACAGGGTATCAGAAGCTTTATCAGTGTGGTGACTGAAGTTTCTGAAGATGATGTCAGAGGAAGTAATAGAAAAGAAATCAGAGATAATGGGGAAAATGCTCAAGAGATTGTTCATAATATAAGTAAGGCCTGGGAGAGGATGGCAGAGTCACACAATGAGTTTTGAGGGCAGAGAAATCATTGAATGATAACGTCAGGGCAAAGGTCTAAGAGTGACAATGAGTATGCCGCTTCCATCCTATGCTTGGTGAGACTGAGGAGGAGCTGGAGGTGGAGCATTAGACAGAGTTCCCTAAGAAATACAGTCACTGGGGGACAGTTGCTTAAGTGAATGTATGAGAAAGAGATGGTGGTTTGTTTTTTTTTTTTAAACAATGAAATCACAGGTCTAAAAAATAACAACAGTATCACCTACAGTAAAACAAGGGCTTCTAAGGGTGCAGTGGAAAGGGAGAACAGGGTAGGGTAGAGAACCTAGACCTAGGGGAAGACAAATAGTAGACACGCAGTGATGGGTCACAGAGAAATGAGTAGTTCTGTTTGGAATACCAGTATTCTCGGATGTGTGGTTTACAATTTGAGCCGTTTCACTGTTTGACTTCAATGGCTTATGGGGAGAATTGCAGGGGTAGAGAATGAAGGAACTAGATGAAAACTTGCACAGTCTCGATCCTACTCCTGAATCCTCTCTCCATTCTTTCTTCCTTTTGGAGGCAACCAGGGCTAAGTAACTTGCCCAGGGTCACACTGCTAATAAGTTTCTGAGGTCAGATTTGAACTCGGATGCCCCTGAGTCTAGAGCCAGTGCTCTATCCACTGTGCTACCTGCCTGCCCTTTTCTCCCCATTCTTGGCAATCAGTGCATGTATTCTGCTAGAATTCCAGCCAAGAAAGCATTGGGTGGTCATTGTGGTAGCCAAAGACACACTGCCCTAGGCTCCAGAGTTGAGTAATGCCATGGGTATAAATAACTGGGGACCTGGTACTGCAGAAATAACAAGTGTGAAGTCCGCTCGCAGAACCATAATAAGATGTAATAGCCAGCTTCCACAGCTATGAAAACACTGCATCCACATATCTCAGGAGTCAAAGGTGCATACTCAAGCTTGCCCAGCTGTCATCAGACCTTGAGTATTTTTGTCTTTGCGTATATTCCCACCACGATGCTTGAACCAATCAGAATCTTTCCAGGCTTCTTCTGGTCACAGATTTTTGAAAGGTTCAATGCAAAAAACACAAACGGGTGAAATGATACTCAGAGAAAGCGTCTTGATTACCCCAGTTTCTTACGAAGGAGGAATTCATTTTCAGATGTTGGTTTATTTTTTTCTGGCGGTCCCATACAACCCCTAGTTGTGGACTTGAACTGGTTCACCCAGATGAAAAGATACACTCAATGAGCTAATAGTTCTTGCTCCATCTCTGAGGATGACTATACGAAACTGGCATTCTGGCGTCTCCCTTGAAGATCACCTGGTGTCAATTAAGTGTTATCTACCACATAGACACTACTCCTTCACCTAATTTGTGTTCGTTTGTGGCTTGTGATAATACCAGGTACTATTTATCGCATTTTTTAAAAATGGGACACGTGAGGTTCACAAGGACATCATTAGCTATAAAATGACTGTTTGACTTGCTTTAAGGCTTCCTTGCAAATGTCCAGGTCAAAGGAAGATCTATTGAAACCCTCAGGGCAGAGGAGGGCCATGACAGCTGTCTTCAAATATCTGAAGAGAAACTAGACTTGTTTTCCTTGACCCCAAGGGGCAGAAGTAGTGGCAATGGGTGGAAGCTGCCAACAGACATATTTAGGTACAATGTTAGGAAAAGTATCCTAATAATTAGAGCTGTCCAAAGTGGGGTGGACAGCCTTGGGAGTTAGTAGTTTCTTCCTTATTTTATCCTTACAACAACTAGGAAGGTAGATACTGTTCTTATCCCCATTTTGCAGATGAGGAAGCTGATGCAAACAGAGGTTAAGTGACTTGCCCAAGGTCACCCAGCTAGTTAAGTGTTAAGTGTTTCTGAGGTAGGATTTGAACTCAGGGCCTCCTGACTCCAGGGCCAGTGCTCTATTCACTGTGCCACCTAACTGCCCCTCTCCCCTCTTTTTAAATTTTGGAAAGCTGAAGTTATTAGAGAGCTGAATTCTGAACAGGCGAAGCATTCTTATATTTAATGTCCTTTAGAAGTACTTAAGCCTGGATTAGATATGGGATTCTCTTCAGGAAGAACACCCTTTCCTCACCCTATATTCACTGAGTTTTGGATTCATAGAACATTGCTGACTTCCATTGTTTGTAAGTGTTTAGTATTTTGTAACTGGGCAACTTTGTGAATGTTTAGTAACTGTTCCCAACTTTTCCAAACGTCTAGTTTATTAAGGTAAAGATTTTGAATATAATACAACATAGTGAAGAAAGATAGATTCAGATAATTCCCCCCAATCTACCACCCACCTGATGTTCTTCTCAATCAGCTCTTTACAAAAATACCACCAAGTTTGCATTCTGACAATGAGGATTCTGAGGACAAAGTTTACTCAATTGAAATGAAGCAAAGAGCTGAAAAATTACCTAATTAACTAGTTAATATGGACCCACTTCATCAAATTGCTCAGTTTTCTGTTTTCCCTTGGCTATTGATTAAAAGTGAAATGACCTAGCTTCTACTGCCCAAGCAGCTTGAGCAAGACTGGAGCCTGATCTCCAGAAAACAACCTAGGGATCACTGCGGCTGCCTAGCTGCCGAGCCAGCTAATCTATCAAGGTTTGAGGAACTGTGTGTCTTTCTAAAGACCAACCAACCAAAATACATTTACATAGAATCTTTGCTAAGGATGCCAGAGGTTTTTACTTATTAATGATGAGTTACTCATTTCATTGGGGGCTTAATTGGATCGAATTTTCAAGGGAAAAGGAAATGAGAATGATGTGAGAAAAGGGGAGAAAGCCCTTGATGGTTTTCTCTCTTTTAATTTTTTCTCCCAAAGGCATAAATACTAGTTGGGGGTAGCCTCTGTCTTGATGTACTGGATAGGGGCTGGAGGGTGGGAGGGAGAGAGGAGAAAAAGAATATTTCCTCCACAGTTATTTTAACAATATATAGTCATGAAAAGTTTCCAAAAGAGACCCAGGTTGGCTAATGGCTTATATTAAAAACAGAAAGAGAGACCTAAGTGCCACAACTCTGTTAAGATGGTCCCTTTAAGTAATCATTGTCTACTTACTCTAATAAGTTTAAAATATGTGCTTTCCTTTAAATCAAAGAAACTACAGGTTAGTGATGTGTATACAGAGGCAATCAGAATTTGCCAGAGGCATTGCTGACTGACCAAACAGCTGGAAAAAAAAACCACAAAAACCCCCAACAAGCTACTTTCTCCACTTACTTCCTTTTTCTTTATATATTCGTAGGTCTCAATGAAATTTCAAGAACTCATGGCAAATTTTAAAAGAACCTCTATGCTCACCATCCAAAATAAATGAGTTCATAGCCCCCCAGATCCAGTGCACAGCACATTACGTAATCAGTGTGTATTATATACTTTTCCAGAAATCTCCACAGAAATCCTTGGAGAGAAGGGATAATGGGGAGGTAGGGAGACTGAGGCACTGACTAGCGAGAAAAGAGAAGAGAAAGGGATATACTGAGGATGGGAGGAGAGGAACATACTTCTAGTTTGAAATGTAAGAATAAATGGCTTAGTGGCTAGAATACCAAAGCTAGATGGAGTAAGGAAAACGAGTTCAAATCCTGCTACAGATGCACTTACTAGCTATAGTACTTGGGTGAGCTTTTTAATCTCTCTCAATCTGTTTCTTCATCTGTAAAATAGCAACAGCACCTACATCACAAGACTTTAGGGAGGATCAAATGAGCTAATATATAAATGCTTTGTAAATCTTAAAGTTCTATATATGTCTTAGTTATAATTATTATTAGTGGTGGTGGTCTTAGTAGTGGTAGTAGTACTAGTATAGTAGTAGTAGTAGTGGTGGTGGTGGTCTTAGTAGTAGTAGTAGTAGTACTAGTAGTGGTGGTGGTGGTGATGGTTGTCTTAGTAGTGGTAGTAGTAGTAGTAGTAGTAGTAGTAGTGATAGTAATAGTAGTAGTAGTAGAAGTAGTAGTAGTGGTAGTAGTAGTAGTAGTAGTATTTAGAAAGCATAGAGAATACTTTTGATTCTCCTGGTCTCCTTTAGTGCACAAACATAAGTAGAGGTGATAGAAGATAACCACTCAAGTTTAGAAGTGAGTAAGATAGAAAACTTACAGGGAATGTGTGATTATGGCTGTAAGGGCCTCAGTTATTTTTCCTTAAATAGGATTCCTGAGTGCTATATTTTGATTTGCCTCTAATCTCACAGACTCAAGAATTTAGAGCTGAAGGGATGTTTAAAAAGATTAGACAGTGCTACGCCTTCCTTCGCTTTTATCAAAAGAGATTCTAACCTGTTTTCTTTTCCCCAGTAGATGCTCTGCAGTTAGAATCATCCATAGCAGTTTCTTAGCCAAAAGTATTTCTCAGAGTGAGAATAGCTGAAGAATAGTATCAGAGCACCAGTTTTCCAAATGGGCTTCACAGAAATGAGTGAATCTACAAATAAATGAGTGTTCTCTTAAATTAGAATAGTGATTTTTAAAGTGAAGGTAGTTAATATGAACTCCCATTGTATATTGTGTTTAGTCTATCATAGGTTCATCATTTCCAAATTGTTCTCTTTCCTGGCAAAAAACTAGATTACAAAATACAATGTGATGGACTTTTGAGCAATACATAATCCTCAGTGATGTTTTTATAAATATGATCTATGCACCATACCTACTGAGGTTCTAGGAGGATGGTGGCAGAGATGAAGAAATCAATTTTGAAAAGAAGAACCCATTTGCCATCCTGCTTTTGTGACACATTAAATGTAGTAGACATTTCTGAAAGAGATCTCTTTTGTAAATGCTCCTGAAAATGAATTCCCCAAGAGTCAATAATCAGCATTTATTTTTAGACATCTCTTGAACTCCTTCTAAGGTGGAGGGGGAAGAATGAGTAAAATGAAATAGGACTTGTCTAAGTGTCTAAAATCTCAAGGATATATTCTAATGCTAAGAAGATTTATTGGTGAGAAAACAGCAAAATATACCTGTTTTGTTTATTTTGACAAATAAATATTATTCATATACTTTATAATGCTCTATAGCTTATCAGAAAATAACATTATAATGCATTGTATAATGGTGAAGTCATTGGAATAAGCTCCATATTTTTCTATTATTCAATCTTTATTGATATTAACATTAGGAAGAAACAAAAAAAATACCATTCAAAATCATTCCTAAGCAAAATAGGAAGTACCACAATCTTTAGGCAACTCCTTGAATATAACTAAGACATTCATATTCACAAGAAGCTAAATTTCTCAGACTGCACAAAAAGGATGCCTTCAACCATCTAGCAATTCTTTCCCCTCTCTGCTGACAGTTCTGATGCCATACCCCAAAATAGCCAAGTAGCCTCCTTTCTCAGAGTGAGAGAAGTATGACCCATAAACTCAAAAAAGTAAAGAATGCCTAGTGTTTCCCACAGGAAGTGTCAGCTAGACATGTCAAAGTGTGGATATGCAAAAAGAAAAAGGCAAGAAAGACACAAGTAGGAGTAAGAGGGATTAAGTTCTGTGATCATAACATATATTTTCTTTTTCAAAAGAAGTCTTTTCTGAAGAAATAACAACATCTCTTCACCAATTTAAAGACTCAAAGAAAAAACAGGGATGTTCATGTATCACTACTTTTTAAAAGTGCAT
This sequence comes from Pseudochirops corinnae, assembly GCA_028646515.1. NCBI lineage: Eukaryota > Metazoa > Chordata > Mammalia > Diprotodontia > Pseudocheiridae > Pseudochirops > Pseudochirops corinnae. The sequence goes on along the minus strand of CM053590.1, from coordinate 55,310,713 downwards.
TTTCATATCTCCCGCTAATTAGCTCACATTTTCCCTCCATTCTTATATCCTACTATATTTTAAGCACCAGGACAAACATCAGTGTGTGTGTGTGTGTGTGTGTGTGTGTGTGTGTGTGTGTGTGCCTGCACGCGCGCATGCATGTACACGCACAAGATGTTTGGAGGAGGAGGGAAGGAGAGATGGGAGAGAGAGCTAATCTATCATTTTTAAGTTAGGAGAAAATTTGCTTTTTCTCAGTTTAGGCATATAATTGCCAATAAACTTATTTTCTGAGTTTAATTCAAGTCAAATAGTTATTTCACACTTATTCTGAGCCTAGTATCATTCAAGTCATGTCCTCCATTTCCACTGCTAGTTTCCTGTATTGGGGGTATTTCTTCATTCATTGGGACCACCAAGAGGCAAGGCAGGAAGAAAGGATTTGAAGCTAGCCATTTGGTCACTTCTTAATGGTTTCAAGAACCCAACTGATTGGATCAATAGGTTAAAAATATTGATATGCAGGAGGTTTGTATTCCAAAGTCTAGCTTAACTCTCTACACCCAACGGACATTCGGTAAGCATTGTTGACTTAGTTCTTTCTCAGTTTTACTTACTTATGCTTGCCTGATCTTAGTCATCTGCAATCTAAAATCAATTGTACCTTTGACTTGGTCAGTTTCATGAAGGTCAACTGGGTGGCCATCTAGCAGTCATCCATAAAGGAAAAAAAAACCCAACTAACTGTAAAACTTGAGCTACTCACATGAGAGAGCTGAACAATATGACCTCTAAGGTCTCCTGCAGCTGTCAACTTATGACCCTATGAATATATGGCGTAGAAGGTATTTATAGGAAAGCAACTAGAAAATGACACACTAGATTTGATACTAGAAAAGAAAGGCAGCAAGTGTGAAAGGTTATCATAAAAGGGAGCTTTAAATAGTTCTTTGGTGGTGTAGTAGGTAAAGGGTGGAACTTGGGATTCCAGAAGACCCAAGTTCAAATCTTGACTCAGGCACAGATTTGCTGTATGACCCTAGGCTAGTCATTTAACCACTCTCTGCCTCAGTTTCCTAATCTGTAAAATAGAGATAACATTCCTTTCCCATGGGGTTTTTGAACATTCAGATGAGATAGTAGGTGAAGTGCTTTGCAAACCTTAAGATATTACATAAATGCTATTTATTACCATCATTATTTTTCTCCTAAATTAAAAAGTCATTACTAGAACAGGGGAAAGTTCCCAAAATTTGTAACAACAACAACAAAACCTCAAACCAACGACAATAAAAGAATGAAAAAAAAAACCCTTGTATTTTTGTTGTGCTTTAAGGTGGCAAAGTGCTTTGCTAGAGAGGAGGCCCATCTGTGTTCTTATTAGCCCTTCTAGTATGCCTTGTTTGTGAAACATTCTGCCACCATTCCTTAGTCACTCACTCATTTCTAGAACAGAGAAGTCTGTTCTAGACCAACATGAGTTAGGTAAGTCTCAATGGAGGTCTCATAACTCATTATAAACATGTGTTATGATGCCCAATTTGCATATAAGCCTGGAGAAACACAAAGCAGTGACCAGTTAGGTGCTTAGGCAAATCGGGAATCAAATTGATAATCTGGGTGAACACCATAAATGTTATTCTCAGTATATCTGGTTAGCTCAGTTTGGTAACAGAGAATAATGCTCGAGGCCAAGGTCATAGGTTTTGTTCAAGAACAGGATAGCACCTCTCACTTCATCCTGTAATCTTGCAGAAGTGTGCCATTGGGGGTGGCAGTCCGAGCAAGAAAATGTGGATATATACACACACGATATTAATATTACTGGAAAATAACTCAAAATTCACTTTACTGAACACATCCTGTAGCACATACCAACACTACTGTCACATGGAAAAGACAGAACTTTACTCATTATTATGCTCCCTTGAACTACATCCAAGCAAACTTAATTACTTGTGGGACAAATGAACACAATGGAGTAAGGTGGTCTCATCTCCAAGGCAAATGTGAACATATTATATGAAAAACTTTGTGAATAAGAAAAAGACGGTTCACAGTACTCTGTATTTGTTGATTACCCAAGGAAAGGATCAATGCAGGTCACTGGGATGCTTCCTTGTAAGCTTTTTCAGATACCCACGTGAGATTTACAGCAGGCTGAAATCCGTTCACTTCAAGTCTGAGACAGAGTAACTGCTATGTGAAATACTCAGAAGCAGGGCTCCCTCACCCTTCAAGCCATTCAAAGGACTCAACCAGTCATGGTACCTCATTTTACCTATTTCTGTGGAACCACTTACTCAGATGCTTTGGTTCAAAATGGTAGGGTTTTTGGTGGCAGTGGTGAACATCTATCTGCCTAGCCTAAAAGAAACAAAAAACTTTTTTGAAGAGCAAAGGGAAATGTTTGGTGGGTAGATTCTTGAAGAAGCTGAAGACAGCTGATTTTATGTTGTCACATTCTTGTACTCTGATCCTGTTGTAAGAGTCAGACTTGAGTAGTAGCCAGAAGGTAAGTATGAAGAGATAGGCTCCATTGAGGGTTACTTTTGGTAAGAATGGCCTGAAGCTTGGACCAGATATAAAGGGGGAAAGAAGTCAAACTGGTTTGTTTTTTTAAACCGTGACGGAATTGTCCATTTTTGGTAAGGAAAAAAAAAAGTTGTCAGCATATTAATGGCTGTTACAATCCTAAACACCATCTCTCTCTGTCTCTGTCTCTGTCTCTGTCTCTCTCTTTTAATTTAGTCTCAGTATTTGGGAGCTGCCCTATGTTGACCTTCTAATTATGATCAGTTTTCCCAGACCAGAATATGGGACAGGGTTTACCGGCACAACTTTCACTATGTTTCTTGGTAGTGAGTGAAAAAATTAAGAGTTTGGAGGCATTGCAACAACCCACCAGCACTAGGACTGATCTGTTACATTTAGTACACTAAGTACACAAAGATCTCTTTTGCTATTAAAGTAATACTCAGGCCTTTTTGGATTTGCAAAAATTTACAAACATTTTATTAGCTGCTCCCATCAGACATTCTACCTTGGGACCCAAGTCAGTGGTCTCCTCCTCAGTTTTGCAATCCAGGCAACAAGATGTGAAGGGGCTTGCTTTGTGCAGTAACACAAATCTGCTCATCCTCTAAGTTAGCCCCTGAGCTGCCTCCTTGAAAGACCATTTTGGATTAGAAGAGGGTGGGAAGAGAAAGAATGAAAGGAACTGGGGGGGGGGATGGAGGGGAATTTGGACAAGATGTTTGCCTTGACTTTCAAAAGAGTGTATTCACCTGCTTAAACTCATTTACCTTTCTAGTCTTCCATTATCTGCCTGGGTCAAAAGATTGAAGTCACACTGGCACAAATATTTCTACTTTCAAGATTTAAACAAATTTCTTTTAAATACTCTCAATGACATTGATTAGACTTTGTTGATTAAAGGCATCGATAAATTTAAATGCATCTTATCATAAATAATACTATTCCTAAAATAGGCTCATCCAAACCTAACTAATTAGTACTGAGAAATTAACCATTTCATTTTACTATCCTAAGTGCACATTCATTTTCTTCTAGTTTGGGCCTTTTTATCTCCACATTAAATAGTATTCTATTTTAAACAAATACAAAACTAGAACAAATTCTATTTTCTCAGAAAAAGCTGAAACAGTTTAAAGTATAGAACGCTAGAAAATTTTCAGAAATAGAAATTCAAAAGTCAACTATTAAAAAGTGTTGGGAAAAGTATCTTGTCAGAAAAGATACCTTCAAGTTGATGAATAGTAAAATTACAGTTGGTATTGCAAAGGAACCCCCTTCCACCTGGGAGAAAAAGAGAATTTTTGTCTATCTCCATGAATCTTAAATGAGAGGTAAAGTGGATTTGTACAGCATTAGTTTTGAAAATAGGGGGGAAAGCCATTTTACATTTGTCAAAATATCCAAATCTGTGATGATAAATTTCAGGGCTCCTAGCTAAATGAAAAAACAACAGCTCTGATCTTTCAACACTGACCACTCTCTCCCCAATACAAGGAGAATATTCACCCTCTCACCTACATTTTGCAGGTTTGATATAATAAACTGTTTCAAAACATCTTTATCGGTAGAAGGGCAAACATAGCCAGGAAGTTTATAACCCCCCCCTCCAAAAAAAAAACCCAACACACACACATATACACACACAACACACACACACACACACACACACACCCCAACACCCTATGCCAATGACATCAGCAACAGGTCGGAACCTGACTCTTGGAATACGAGTTCCTTAATTTTAAGATTGTGCAATTAGAATCTTCTGAGGAATGTTTCTTGTTCCAAGGGAGCTTATTGTCAGTAGTCACGAAATCAGGTTCTCTCAAGCAGGTCCGGAGAGAATGATGGACCTTTACCAGTTTCTTTAAACCGGTGTTGTGCTGTTTGTCTATCTACTTCCCACCCCATCCCGAAGAGGGGAAAAAGAATGGAGTCTTCCTTTGTAAAGTTATTCCCCCAAAACGATTTGCACTAGAACCTTTTTAAGGGATTACTGTGATCAGTTGATTTTGAGGATTCTATAACCTATCTAACATCCAAATCTCCAAAGCTCTGGCGAAGCCATTCTCGATCCCGGAATTGCCCCCTGGAAGTTTAAAAAAGTATTTTAAGAAGCATGGAAAGAATCTGAAGCGATTCAGGAGTGGGAAATAAGGAAAGGAGGGAGGCTGGTAGGGGGAAAACCAAAGGTGAGTGTAGGGAGCGTCCCCGTTCCACAGCTGAATCCTGCACAAACCTGCGCACCTTGTAGGGCAGGGAGGAATCAAGCATAGGCCGACAGTCACAGGAGTGGGAAAGGGAAAGGGAGAGGGAGAGACGGAGAGAGGAGAGGAGAGAGGGAGACAGACGACACACAGACAGACAGACACATAGAACAACAGTTAGAAAGGAGAAGCAAGACAATCCTGCAGTGTCGTGAGTGTGACTGAAGGCGGAAGACCTGAGAGTAAAGAATGGGAACCTGGTTGAAGGGGTTCGGATTTGGAGACTTTCTCTTTTACCTAGAGGTTTAGTGTGCTTGGGGGGAGGGTTCAGGCAACTCCTAGCAACCATAAACCCCACCCTGGACTAGTGACAAGACAGGCTACAGAGAGTAATGAAATGTAAGCGAGGGAACCAGAATGGTTTGTCTCTTAAATTTGGAGCATGAGAGAGTTATTAACCAGCCACAACACCGGTCCAGAGGACTGGACATCTCATGCCGTCTTGTCTTCCTGTCCTAGGAAGTACGAGAGCTGTGGGGGAGAGGGGAAAGGAGGGGGAAGCATAGAATCCTGTCCCATTATCCCTGCTGCACAGTGTCACCTACAGAGTAGACTGTGGCCAATGCCGAGATGCACCCACCCCCAGAACTCTACCTCGCTCTCCCACGCCCGCCCCCCGCCCCTTCCCGGCCAGTCTCAGGCTAGGGCCAAGGAGACGAAAGCCGGCTGAGAAAGTTTCCTGTGCAAACGCAGATTGAGCTCGCGCAGCCAGATTGAGGGCGCGTCCGGGAACTGGTGATTCTGGACACCAGGTTTCCATTCAGGAGCTCAATGTCCCAGTCAAAGATCCCCCAGTACCCCTTTCTTCCTGGACCAGACAGAATTGTCAGGACAACCCCTCCAGGCTCAGATCGGAACAGGGTCCTGGCCAGAGCTCACAGCTGATCTCGCAGGAAACGCGGGAGGCAAGGGGGAGCGCCGGCAGACTGGGACGAGCGAGCGGGAGGGAGACAGGCGGCCGGGTAGGGCTAGGGCTAGGGCTGAGACTGGGGCTGGGTGCAGGCAAGCTGGCGGCAGGGAGAGACCAGGTGCGGGCGGAGGCAGGGCAGGGGACACGGAGAGGCGGGAGGCGAAGGCGACACCTTTACCTTTCTTTTCCTCCAGCGCCGAGCTCAGGGAGAAGTGTCCGGCAAGCAGCACCAGGACAGAGGCTCCAGCAGCCCCATAGAGCCCCATCGCCGCACGGGATCGACGATGGTCCCAGTTCGGTTGTTCCAAAGTGATCTCACGAGCCAACAACACCTTTTCCCTGCCCCAGCGCCCAGGGGAGGTGGAAGGTCGCTTAGGGTAGATTTCTGCCAGGTGGAGAATCAATCCCAAGGAGGCCCGGGCGTTTGCCTTTTGCTTTGCGGAAAGCTTTGCTTGCGCCCTGCCCTCTCTGCCTCCGACTCCGGTTGCCCGACAGGCTGGCTTAGCAGACCATGCCGGGAAGCCGCTCTGCTGCTACTGCTGCCGCCGCAACGCCAGGAGGGGAGGTGGAGAAGGAGGAGGAGGAGGAGGAGGAGTGAGGAGAAAGAGGCGGTGCGGCTGCTGCCCCTTAGCCTGCCTCAGCGCTGTGTGTATATGTGTGTGTGTGTGTGTGTGTGTGTGTGTGTGT
>CM053590.1:55286118-55303829 GCA_028646515.1 Pseudochirops corinnae | reverse complement strand
AAAAAAATCCCCATTCTCTCCCACATCCATATCCTTCTCTCCACTGAAAAGGCCACCACTCTATTCTAGGCCACCAACCCTTTTCACCTAGACTATAGTAATAACCTCCTAATTGGTATCCCTGCCATCTCTTCCCTCTCTAAGCCATCCTTCATACAACTGTGAATACAATTAAAGAATTAATGGAGAAAAAAGATAATTATTGCTGGAAGTAACCTTAGATACAATTTAGTCAAATTTCCTTATTTTGAAAATGGGGAAGCTCAGGTTTGATTTGGGCAGTGTCACATAGGTTTGTGACATTTGAACCGTGTTCTTTGATTCCAAAGACCATACGTTTTCCTTTATATCACATTCCCTTTTCTTTTTTCTTTTCCTTTTTGGTCACATTCCCTTTTCCTAAGGTAGAGATCTGACCATGTCATTTCCTTGCTCAAAAACCTATTCTGAATACCTATGACCTCTTAAAAAAATGGCATTTAAGGTTTTCTGCAATCCAGTTTCATCTATCTTTTCAACATTATTTTACAGTATTTCCTTTCACCTACTCTGCTCTAGCCAGATTGGATGACTAGCAATTGCCTGACTTAATATTTTCTCTTTGATTCCCATGCATTTGAACAAATCATGTACCATGCCTATAATGACTTCTCATTTCAGAAGCATAAACACTGAAGTTCAGCTTAACTGTGAAATCCTTCCTGGCCTTCCCTTTCCATTGAATTACCTTCTATTGCCTTATGCACATGTCCTATCCCCCCTGTAGCATGTAATGTCCTTTTGGGAAAGGACTATTTTTCATATTGTTATCTTACGTACCTACAATCAGTGCCTTGAGAAGAGACTTTAAAAATGTTAACATAAATTTATTGAAATAACCTAGAGCTTTCCCTTTTTTCATAGGCTCATTATTTCATAAGAACATAGATTTAGAAAAGATGTATGAGGCCATCTAATCCAAATCCCTCATTTTAGCCATGAGGAAACTGAGGCTAGGAGAGGTGACGGTTTATCTGAGGTTACATAGCTTTCAGACTCCATACCCATGCCCAAATCCAGCAATATCTCCTCAAGATATTCAGTCTGCACTAAGCCTCTCCACTCTTTACTTACTAAGATCTGGCTTGGAGTTACTTGCTTTTATCTGCAAGGAACCTTAGAGAAGATTTTCTTTAATCCCTTCACTTTCCAGAGATAGAAAGCAGAAAACCAGCAAAGGGATTTGATTGGTCTGCAACACCCCATCTGGCTTTAAATCCAGCTCTAGAGAAGGTTGAGGAACCTCCATCAGCTGGAGGGAATCAGGGAAGATTTTGTGGAGAAGGTGGTACCTAAGATAAAATCAAAAGGAAGGGAAGGAATAAGGAGGAAGGGGTGTGCTCGAGATGTGGGTAAATACCTGAGTCAATGCACTGAGGTCAGAGCGCTGGATGGTCTAGATCAGGAAACTGCTGATAGCCCAGAGTGTGTGAATGCTAATAAGGTGAGATAAGACAGGGAAAGGTAGGTAGCCTGTAGAAGGGCATAAATGCCAGGCTGGGGAGTTTCTAATTATGTACATTGTAGTCTTGTGTTGTTTCTTTGTAGGGAACTGCACTCTCTCGGTATTAAAGACACTGTAGTGTGTTAAGATGCTATCACAAAGGAACATGTAATTTATGATTATTCTGACGCACTTCCATGCATGAAATAGTCCTCATAAAAGCAATCAGGTCTTGCCACTGCCATCTGCATTAGCTTAAGGTTGGTGAAGAAATTCAACGTGTTTATAATTTTTCAAAGCTTACTCCAAATACTGAAACACTTCCCCGGAATGTTGAGTAAAAAAAGTATGTTGAATCTTGCCTAGAAAAAAAAAATCGAATGCAATTTTCGCCAAAGTTATAGAATCCAACCCAAGCAGTATTTATGCAAGGTGTTGGACTAATGACTGAGCCCCTCAAAGATAAAATACCACACAAAAAGTCAGCTGTTGACCTTCAGGAGCTGAAACACTATAGGAGACATGACACTTAAATAGCTAAAGCCAAGGTGGTGCAGTGAATGGAGTTTCGGGCCTCGAGTCAGGAAGGCTCATCTTTGTGAAGTCAAATCTGACCTCAGACACTTATACAACTACGTGATCTTCGCTTTTACTCTTGTTTGCCTCAGTTCCTCATCTGTAAAATGAGGTGGAAAAGGAAGTGGCAAACAGCTTCTTTGCCAAGTAAACCCCACATGGGATCCCGAGGAGTTGGGCATGACTGAAGTGTCAAAACAACAACCAGTGTTTCAAAAGTCTTTCAAAGTTTAAGGTTGCACTAAGACTTTTAGGATAATGTGTACAAAAATGATAACTGGATAAGGAAGGAAAGAGCACTCGAAGCTGAGGGGATGAGGAAAAGCTAACAGTCAGAAAAGGTCCATGAACTGAAACTAAATGAAAGCTAAGAGTTCTAATGATTCTTAGATCTATATACCCCAGGATGGAGATTTCTTACCCTTCTTCCTCTTTTTGTCTTTTTTTGTTTGCTTTGTTTTGTTTTGTTTTTGCTTTTTGGAGGGGGGAAGGCAGAGCAATTGGGGTTAAGTGACTTGCCCAAGGTCACACGGCTAGTAAGTGTTAAAAAGTATCTGAGCTCATATTTGAACTCAGGTCTTCCTGATTCCAGGGCTGGTGCTCTATTCACTGTGCCACTGAGCCACCCCTCTGTTTTTGTCTCAAGCAATTCAATCCCTATGACTCATCCTTTTATAGATAACCATATCTTCCCCTGACTTCCAGCTCATGTTTGCTTTTGAATAAATGAATGAAAAACAAATGATTACCATTTCAGAGTCCAAATAATTACATACAATTTGGGGGACAGAGGAGGGTTGGGATGTAGCTTTGTGGCTAGTACATTAACCTTTAAGTCAAGAAGACATTGTATAACCATAGAGAAGTCACTTAACCTTTCTGAGAATTGCTTTATTCACCTGTAATATGGAGATGCTTTATGTGATACTTGATTTCATAGTCATTGTTCAAACGGGATGGTGTCTAAATCCTGCCTTACACATTTTAGAATGCTAAATAAATGCTAGTTACTCAAAACATTGTATTTCAGAAGTGCAAGAGACCTCAGTGGCCATCTAATTCAATCCATACCTGATAAAGAAGCCCTTTTACAGATCCCTAACAAGTGGTTATGAAGAGGTTTACCCAAAGAGGGTTAGGGTTGCCTGAGACCCCAAAATACCAACATGCCGGATGCTGCGGAAAGAATTCCACTCAAGTCTTCTCAGCTAAAGAAAAGTAAAGTTTATTAAAAGTTTGCCTGTACTGGACACAGGGCGAGTCTGTGCTAGAAAACTCTGTGGTGCTCTCGAAGAGCAAGTCTGTGCTAGGGCCTTCTGTGGCGCTCTCACACCACATGGAAGGGAGATGGGATTCTCACATACAGAGGAATCTGGGAGTGGTCTAGAGGAGGAGTTTGGGGAGGGTCTTCAGGAGGAGTCAATGAGGTCAGACTCCAGTAATGAGTTTGGGGAAGGTCTTCAGGGGAAGTTAATGAGGTCAATGCAAGAGAGGATTGTTATTTTGATAGGCTCAAGAGTGGGAAGCAGATAGACAATGGAGGGCCAGGCTAGTTACAGAGGTTTGGGTCCAGCCACAGTGAAATACTATGGCCTCTGCAAATGCCTCATCAAGTGGGAAGATTCAATCAGACTTCAAGGGATTTCCTAGAGCCTGTACCTCAAAGATTCAAGGAGAACTCAAGGGGGGTCCCAGAGCCTACACCTCATCAGTTGTATAGCCATTAGTTGAATAGGGCAATGAGGCTGAACTTGCCACCTCCTGAGGCAGCTCATTTCACACTGGGATAACGCTGAATTGCCAGGAAGTTCTTGAAATCTAGCTCAAGTTTGCCTCCTTACAACTTGTGATTCTACTCATTCCTCCTAGTTCTGCCTTCTAGGATCAAGTAGGATAAGCCTAATCCTTTTTTTTTTTTTCCTAGCTAGCATTAGGTATATAGGCTGTACCATTTATATGATATAGACATGCCTATTTGCAAAGAGGCATTTTGCTGAATATGGATGGCATGCTAAATACACACTTGTTTGTAAGCATTTTTACCTATACCTGTTATTTCATTTGTGTAGGGAATGGGTCATGGAGTAATCTTATCTATGGCACCTATTTTGTAATTTATGGTCTCAGATAGTTGGCTAAGGCACAGAGGCTAAAAGACAGCCAATATATGTCAGAGATGGTACCTGAACCTAGGTCTTTCAGATTTCTAGGCTAGTTTATATCCACTATTCTAAGTTGCTTTTCATTTATAATCATGGAGCCATAAAATCTAATTTTGATAAAAGTCCATAGATGAGGGATCATCCTGTGTAGCTATTTTATTTTATTTATGAGGAAATTGAAGTCAAGAATGGTATCGTGGCATCATGACTTTTAAGGTTAAGTTAGTGGTAGAACTAAATCTATTAACCAAATCTGAGGAATTATATCTCATCTAGAAATTATACCTTATCATCTCTATCATTGCCATGATCGTTGGCATCATCATCATTAATGAAATGTTTTTGTTTTTGTTGTGGGGTTTTTACACAGGAATAAGGGACTAGACCTAAAATAGAATACAGAGAAATCATAGCTTCTACCATTTTAGAGATGAGAATTTGAAGGAATTAGAAAAGATATAGAAATAGTTGCTGAAACAGAATAAGTATTGCTTTAAAAGATGTACTGGAATGAGCTTGCCCATTCCCCATACCTGCATTTCCCATCAAGTCAATCTGGTGCCTAGGAATATACCATCTATCTACTTTTAAAGCTCTAAGAGAAATGGCTCTTCTTTTGCTGACGCCTTTTCCTCCATGCATTCTGATTTTTCATCCCTTTTACCTTGACTCACTTTTACTTTGGAAATGAATCTGAGATAGGGACATGCCTATCTCAATAGGTGAGTCATAGGAATTGAGATCGACGAGGACGATGAATTTTAAAAGGTTTAAAAATTCCAAAGAATGGGGAAGCTATCTGGCCCTGGGTCAAAGATACCAAATGTAAGAGCAGAGGTGATGGGATGGAGATTCTCGTTTGATTGAAGCTGGACCTCTGCAGGATCTTAGGGATCTTCCAGTCCAATCCCCTCCAATTTCATGTAAGGAAACTGGGACCCAGGGGGAATGACTTGCCTGAAGTCAAAGCTAGTTAGTGACAAAGTCAGAAATGGCTCTGTCTTTTTCAGTGCTCTCTCCACTGTCCCATACTACATTCATGGCCTCAAATTTCATAGGCTTGACTTGCAGCCCAGGACTTGTTGTTTTCTTTTTTTTTCTCCCTTTACTTCTTAATTTTTGAGGACTGATATCCCTAAAAACAAACTGTGGTTCTTGATCCCTTATTGTCTGTCAAGGAGGCTAGAATGAAAATGTCCTGAGACTGAAGTGAAGCCAGGCTGTGGATAGCTCACAGTCTGTGAGGCTTATCACTTGAAATACATTTGATTTTCTGATTTAGCTGAAATTTGCAAGAAGGATGATCTTGGGTTTCTGTTAGGAAAGGGTTAAAGAATCTAGTCTCCAAGAGAGTCTGTTTAAAGACACTGGGAAAAGAAATAGTGACTGATAAATATCAGTATTGGATCATAAGAATAAGTGATACCGAGTTAGATTCATTTTTCTGAAAGGGTTATTAGGTGGGCAAATCAGGGCAATTCTATACAAAAAAGCATGTCTGCATTTTAGCAAGGTATTTGTCAAAGTCTCTTATGGTATCTTAATGGACAAAATGGATCAATATGAACTAACAATAGTATAATTAACTGCTTACATTTCAAACTGGATAGTTCTTAAGCATCTCAAATTCAAGAGGTCCAAAGTTCAATTCATTGTCTTTCCCTCAAAATCTGAATCTCTTCTGAATTTTCCTATTTCTATCCAAGGTACCATCATTCTTCTAGTCACCTAGGTGTCCATCCATGCCATATTCTTGAATCCTCAACCTCCCTCGCTCCACATATACAATCAGTTGTCAAATCTTGTTTCTACCTCCACAACATATCTTGATCTGTCCTTTTCTCTCCTTCACAGGTCCATTAACCTAATTCAGACCTTTTTTTACCTTTTGCTGTAATTATGGGATAGACTAATTGGTATCCCTGATTCTAGTCTCTTTCCTCTACAATACATCTCCCACACCATTGCCAAAGTGATTTTCCTAAAATACAGGTCTGATCTTGTTGTTCCTTTTATTTGTTAAACTCTAATAGCTCCCAATTCCTTCTAGGATCAAATATAAAATCTTTTGTTTGGCTTTTAAAGTCCTTCACTATCGGTCCCAACCTATTGTTCTAACCTTATTATGTATCAATTCCTTTTCCAAATTTACAATCCAGCCAAAATGGCTTTTTTACTGTCCCTCACACATCATAATCCATATATCCCATCTTAATACCTTCTTATACTAGCTGTCTCCAGTGAATGCACTCACTTTTACCTCTTAAAATCCCTTGTTTCCTTAAAAACTGATTCTTTCCCTATCCACCTGGGTTCTAAGGTCCTTTTAGAATTTTACTATGTATTTGTACGTTATGTATTTTTACACATACTTTATCTCTCCCAACAAAATATATCCTTCTTGATGGCAGAGACTATTTCCATTTTCTTTGTACAGCACCTGGCACATAGTAGGACTTTCAAGTATTTATACTTGCTGACCTATTGGTTGAATTCTCAAATCTCAACTCTGAATCTCTGTATAGTGATATTTCATAATCATATTTAGAAAAACAATGAATTTAAGTTTCTCCAAGAAATTTTACCATTAACCAGAAATTGTGACATTTGAAGAGGAAGCTAACATTTGGGTTAAAGAGGAAGAGTTCTGTTTTGAATAAGTATACCATTTATGGTGACTGGCTCTCATCCAAGTTGAGAAACCTGGTAGAATGGGAAGCTCCTTAATAGGAGATATTTTTATTTTTATGTATTTTGAACTTTTTTCTTTGTGTCTCTAGCACCCAGAAAAAATGTCTTACATATAGTAGACTCTTAATAAATATTTGCTGAATGAATAAAGTTAAAGTTGTAGCACTGTAGTTCAGGAGAAAAGCCAAGACTGGAGAATTAAATGTCTTCTCATCCCTGGAGAGGTGACAGATCATTGAACTTGCAAGAGCAGGTGAGATCTCTGTGAGAGAGAACAGCAGAAGACTAAAGACTGAATCTTTAGACTGTAGGCATTTAGAGGACAGGAGAAAAATAAATGGAGGGTTCTAAAGAGGCAAACGAACAGGCATAGATGAAAAAGGAAATTCAGTCTCTCCCAAACAGTGACTGATTGATTTCAACCAAACAGCTGAAGTCTGTGTATATGTACAATGGGCTAGGGGGAAAAGATCCCACGGCTTTTATGTGACAAGAGAGCTGATCATTTAACCCAAACTTACTATTAGAACAGGTCAGGAGCAAGGTCTGCTGCCTTGTAACCAAGCCCTGAGCCCTCAGAATGTCTTGTCCTAAATTCTTAATTAAATTCAATCCAACAAGAATTGTTTTTAATCATGCAGACACTGGACAAAGTGTGGAAGATTCAAAGAGGAAAAAATGGTATGATCTTTGCCCATAAAAAGTTCACATTTCATTGTGGGGGAAGGGGAAAGAGGTAGGGAAAAGCAGAACATAAGGAGAAGTTTGTAATTTTCAAACCTGCCTATTTAGTGACTGTGACATGTACAAAGGGAACTGACCAGGCTGGTTTCTGGCCTCTGAGAGCTTGTATTCTAAAAACTATATTCTAGTGAGAGAACATTCAGTCAAATAAGGGAGGGGAAAAAAGAGTAGCAAGACACAATTTAATTAGCAAATGATCTAATGAAAATCATGCCAAACAGTTCTCTTGAGAGAATTCCATACCTTCCTGAGGTCCCATTTGAGTCTGGGGTGGGGTTTGGGTATTTTCTCTAGTATGGCACAGGCTTTTTTGCACATATCGTTGCATCTTTTCACCAAGAGGTTAAAACCATAGAATCTTAGTGCTAGGAAGTACCTCATAAGTCATCTAGACCAAACGATATCTGTGAGAGCCAGGACCAAACAGCAACCTGAGTGCCTTGTACTCAGTCCTTAAATTCAGAATGGCTGCCAAAGGCTGGGTGCCATTGCTTGTTTTCACAACCAAGCTGACTTCGATGCCACTGCTTATGGATGTCAACAAGTGATTCTGCAGACACTTCCCTATACTGTGCCCAATTTTAAATGCAGGTTTGGAAGAATTATACTCCTTTTATGTTGTAACATGGTTTTATTGCTCCAATTATGTCTTCAGCCCAGGTCTCAAAGGTTGTGTTTAGTTCCGAAGCTAGTAAGAAATTTGTATTGTCAACAAACTATTACTGATAAAGGGAATGTTTAACAGCTCAGTCTATGGAGGACTTCCATGTGTATATTACATATATGTCGAGATTAAAAGGTTGGTCTGAAGAAAAGGAAGATAACAGGCCTAGAAAAGAGATAAGTGCTTCAGAGATTCTAACCAGAAAAGACCATTTGTTTTGATTAGCATATCAAATAGGATTACGAGAGTAAAGACTTTTTGAGTTCAAATGGTCAAAAGCTGTAGACAAGCCCAAAGCGAAAGAGATTGCTGTTGCAAAAGAACAGAAAAAAAAAACAACCAGAATTTGTTTTAACTGTGAAGGTGTAGAAAAAGGCTTGTGCTTGCTACTTTGGGACATAGCATCATGGGAGAAGACAAACCCAGTCGCAGACCATAAAATTCACCTGCTTAATTTTTCACATTAGGAAACTACACCCTAGAGAGTCAAAGTGACTTACCTAATGTCACACTTAGTTAATTGGTAGGTACAGGGCAATCAGCTGTTCTTATATGTTAGCCTGGAAAATGCTTTTCATCATTAAGTATTTGCATGCTTTTATTATTTTAAAATGGCATTTATGGACACCTCTGTGGACTTGCTTTATAGTTATTTTAATAGGTTATTCTTCACAGCAAGTCTATAAGACAAACCTGTGTTGTCACCCCATTGTAAAAAGACAGAAATAGAAAAGCTAAATGATTTGCCTGTGGGTACATAGCTAACTAATGACAGGAGCAGCATCACAGTTCTCAGCTCTTGTTCTTTAGGTAAATTGCTCTGTGCAATAGATTAATTATCTAGTAGATGTAAAATTCAATTTTGCCACTTCCTAAGAGTCCCTGGCTGTCCTGTTACTGTTACTGAGTTGGTGGCCTCATTTACCCATGGAGACCACATAGTTTTTTTTCTACTTTTGGTACTCGGGGAAGTGGAGTTACTAAAAGGCTCTATTATTTTAAAGAAAAGAAAGAATACGCATTCAGCTTTTTAAAAGTGATTTTCATATTCTCAGCATTTGTGAACCCTGCGGGCTATTTCTGCCATTCTTTCACTTCCTGGGGGATAGTCTAAGAACTCAGGCAGATAAAAGTAATGCTGTAAAATATGTAGAATCGAATCTGAAGAGAGGCAGGCAGGGGGTTGAATGTAGCCCATTAAGGTTATCTTTCAATTAGAGTGAATGACCATATAAAAGTCTTAGCATTAAGTCATTAAAAATTAAAAGAAGAAAGAAAAGAGTAAATGGTTCCTATTGGCACAGTACCTTTCCTGGAGACTGATTGACAGGCTAAAGCCTTCTATTCAGTACTTTTCACCAGCCCCGACTTCACTTCAAATTGTTGTTGAAAAATTCCAATTGGGAACTTTGAGTATCACATTGTTCTCTGCCTTCAAAAGAACTGCTATTTGCTAGATATAGCAGCTGCACAAAGAGAATGACATGGAGCAATGAATGTCAAAATAACAGCTGGCATCAGGAATCAATAGTTACCCAGGGCACGCAGATGGACATGTTAATAGAGACTATGCTACGTATGTTTAACAAACTGGTGTGTAAGTACCGCAGGGACTTGAGTGCTTGTTCACCAAATGCAGAGCCTGCGCTTGGGCAGGCTGATCCCAGGCTCTAGGGAGGTGCGGGGGGGGACCTGCGGGGATTGAGGGGGGCTGTCCTGCAGGAGCAGAAAACAAGTGTCTCTTCAATCCTAGTATTAGAGAATCACAGATGCAGACCTGGAAGAGACTTTATTTCAAAACTATTGTGGTATATTCATCATCAGGTTGGAAACTCACTGAAGCAGCCTTGTGGTTCAGGAAAAAGAACAACATATTTGGAATCAGAGCGCTTGAGTTACAATCCTGCCTCTGACACTTACTGTCTTTGTGACAAACAAATCACTTACCTCTCTTGGTTTTCCTATCAAAAAAAAATGACCCCCCTTTGGGGTTTTCTTGGCAAAGATACTGGAGTGGTCTGCTATTTGCTTCTCCAGCTCATTTTACAGTTGAGGAGACAGAAGTAAACAGGGTGAAGTGACTTGCCCAGGGTCACACAGCTAGTAAGAGCAGATTTTAACTCAGGTCCTCCTGACTCCAAGCGCTTTATCCATTATATCCCCTGAGAGGATTGGAATCTAGAGGATGGCTTCTAAGGTCGATCCCAGCTCTAGATTTATGTTTATTCCTCCCTAAGAAGAAAAAACCGAGAGAAAAGAGAAAGATTGGCAGCTCGGTGTCTAGAATACACTGTCTAGTGTACAGTGTCTGGAATATAGTATCTAGAATGCCAGGGAGCCAGTGCGGTGCTGGATGATTTCAGATCAAAAACCCTAGGATTCTAGAATTTATTCCTGAGAAGCCATTTAGTACAATTGCCTCGTTTAAAAGATGAAGGAATGGAGGCCTGTAGAAAGAAGGCCAAGTCAATCAATGAGGCGGGATTGAAATAGAACCACTAATTTATAATCCTGAGGTATCTATGGAATGATACCAAAACACTAAGTTCATTTGGCTCATTCAGTCACTTTTGAGAAAATCAATCAAATCTGTGACAGAACAGCTATAAAACAAAGAATCTGTTGAGTTGACTGATTGTTTGCAGTTTTTAGTCATGTAGACAGTCTGAACTGCAGACTAAAGATAGCCTTCTGGTCTAATGCTGGCATTTCATGAGAGCTGATGTACCAGACTATCTACGTACAATGTTTTGGTAAGAGAACTAATGACAATTGATATTTACATAGTATTTTGAGAAGCAATATATTGTAGTGGATAGATTCTGGTCTTAGAATCAGAAAGACATGGGTTCCAACTGTCTTTAAAATAATTTACAGAATAAAACAAGCATTTCCATAATATAGTATAATAAAAAAGATGATTGCACATGAAACTGCAGATCTATTATGTACAACTTGCTATTCCTTTCAAATATATAATAAAGTCATCATGTAAATTTCTTTCTTTTCCTTGTTTTTCTTCCTTTCTCCTTCCCCCCCTGTCCTAGAGATGGTGTGTGTGTGTGTGTGTGTGTGAGTGTGTAGGCCATTCCCAGTTGTCATGACTTATATCTTGTCACTGGACCCAGATGGTTCCAGAGGAGAGACTGAGGCTGGTCACTTTGCACAGCCCTCCTTCACTTAAATCCAATTCATTTGCAAGTCATGACATCACCTTCCTGATGTCCTCTTCGAGAATGAAGGACAAACAACAATATGTGTAAAATCATTTGAAACATATTCCTGCTTGTCAATTCTTTCTCTGGATGCAGAGAGTGTCTTCCTTAAAATGTCCTTTGTAGTTATGTGGGGTTTTTACAATAGTCAAAATTACTTATTTGCTCAAAGTTGTTCTTAAAACAATATCACTGTTACTGTATACAACGTTCTTTTGGTTCTGCTCAATTCATTCTCCTATCTATGTTTTTATAAAATCAATGAGCTCATCATTTCTGATAGCATGGTAGTATTCCATTGCAATCACATACCACGACTTGTTCAGTCATTCCCCAGTTGTTGGGCATCCCTCACATTTGCAATTCTTTGCCACCACAAAGAGAACTGCTATAAATATTTTAGAACTTATAGGTTCTTTTCCTTTCCCCTTAATCATCTTTGGAAATATACTTAGTAGTGGCATTGTCTCTTAGTGCCCCTTACACATACTAACTATCTGATCATGAGTAAGTCAGCTAACCTTGGTGACCTTGGCAGCCCCTAAACACTCCACATTTCAGATGATGTAAAAATTCTGCATTGGTGAAGGAGTTTCTATAGCAGAAATTCCTTACACCAATGAAAGCCACAGATCTGGGCCAAGAACAAAAAAACTAGTTCTTAAAAATTTTTGAGGTCCCTTGCATATACCATGTCACCTGACCCTCAGAGGTCAGGTAGGTGCGGTAGTCATTATCACCATCATCATCCTCATCCCCATTCTACAGGTGAGGAAACAGAAACTGAGTGAGGTTGAGGGGTCACACAACTCATCAGGAACAAATTAGGATTTGAGCTGGCATCTTTCTGGCTTCATTTTTCCAATCTATGAAACAAGAGGGTGGGACTAGATAAGTGGTCTTTTCTACCTCCAAATCTTTTGATCTCATTATATGTACTACTCTAGGCTGCCTTTACTAAGAAATAAGAGAGAAAATTTGACAATCAGTTGGGAAAATAGTCTTTTGCAGATATAGTCCATTACTGGCATTATTCTTAGTTTGTTTTGTAAAAGAAAAATAATCATTGAAATCCTGAGCTTGGCACATCTCCTAACCAAGGGGTAGGTACCTAGCCCAGATGTTTCCCCAAAGGAAAAAAATAGATAGATAAGTAGATAGACAGACAGACAGACAGACAGACAGACAGATAGACAGATAGATAGATAGATATGTAGATAGATAGATGGGTGGATAGACAGACAGATAGATAGATAGATTTATTAAGCTCTTGTCATATGCCAGGCATTATGTTAATCTCTGGAGGTACCATTTTCTGAATATTTGCTAAATAAATGAATGGTCAAGCAGTCCAGTAAAATGTCTTTCATTTGTGCTCCTAACATTTTAAACCTTGCCTGTTTCATTTGGGTCTTGTTATAGCATAGCCTATGGCTGGCAGCAATTTTCATAAAACTCACTCATTTGTTTGCTCCTCAGGCAGATCACAGAAATTTCAGGCAGCCTTTGTCCACCCTGTCCCTTCTTAGTCCCTCTTTACTGCCATCTTCTGTTTGCTGGTCATGGTGTTCATTTTCTGGAATCTGTCTTTTTAAAATTTTTGAATGAGTCAAATAAGCAAAGCAAGAAACTTGACAGACTTTGTTCCAGGGCTTGAGCTTTATTGTTGAAAGTCATATTCACAATCTAAACTCAATCCAAATATGGAACAGCACATGGACGTTGACATCATAAGTATCCTAAGATTAAGATATTTTTCTACTCACACAAGCAAACTCATGATAGAAACATTTTAAATGAGATAAATTGGTCTCCATTTTTAGGCTCTTAATTTACTAATGCATTTCAGTTTCAAACTATAAAGAAGTTGTAGCGAAGGAGAGCTCCCTAGAGCCCCCATAGTAATTCTTCATGTGACTCAAGCCCTATCTGAACTAAATCTACGTGCCCCAAAGAGAAACGTGCTAGGAACTTAGTATGTACCATTTCCTTCCCAGCATGTTGACTCATGGCATAATAAACTTATTTGCATGTATACATCACTTGGAGCTATTCATCATCTGTTTCTATGCCCTGCAGTCACAGTCACTCAGGATGTTCTGGGTCACTGTTATCTACCTACCTTTCCTGTCCAAGGAGACAATTTTAAATGGACAGATTCAGGAACGTTAGAAAATGCTGTCTTTGCTAAACCAAAGAGTCAGTCCCTCACTTCAACTCCTTTTGACTATTTTGGGCAGAATTTGGTCTTTTTAACTTTTAGTTGAAAGCAACTGACCAAATTTGGTTATATTCAACCAGCATTGCACCTTGTGTTCTCTGATCACATCCTCTTCAACCTCAATAACGCCTTTGGAGATGACACCAGATACCTTCCCTGAGAACAGGGGTCTTAAACTGGGGTCCAGTGAATTTGTATAGTATATATATATGGCATATCTAACTATAGCTTTATAGATAGATAGTACATATTACATAGATACACAAACATAGGTATATATGTGGATTCATATATACTTATATTGTATATGTTATACATATATACATATATGTATATATATACATACAAAGAGATATTCATAAACTTGCTTTTTAAAAATTATCTCTTTCACTAGGAAGTATGGGTAGATAACAGTGACCTAGAACATCCTGAATGAGAATATAATTGCAGAGCATAGAAATATATTTTGTCGTTCAGTCATATCCAACTCTTCATGGCCCCATGAACCATACTGTTTATACTGTCCATTTTCTTCTCCAATGACTTAAGACAAACAGAAGTTAAGTGACTTGCCCAAGGTCACACAGCTAGTAAGTGTCAGAGGTCATATTTGAACTCAGGTCTTTCTGACCCTAAACCCAGTGCTCTATGTATCCACTGAGCCACCTAATTGCCTCTCAGGAAATCTGAGGTTAAGTGACTTTCCCAAAGTCATACAAATAGTAACTATCTAAGACTGAATTTGAATTCAGATCTTCTTGACTCCAGGCCCAGTGATCTATCCACTAAGCCATCTAGTTGTCCACAGAAACACACACACATACATATGTATACTTAGACACATATGTGTGTATAGAGTAATATAGTATAAATAAATATCATAACTGTATTTCAAAGTAATTGATTTCCATTTTAATCCTATGTGTTTTATTTATACATTTAAAAGCATTCTCAGAAGAGTTACTTAGTCTTCACCAGATTAACAAAGAGATCCATGGCACTCGAAAAATTAAGCCCCTATCACCCTAGAACTTCTACCCTTCCCATTGGATTGTAAGATCCTTGTGGGACCATCTCTACTGATCCTGATTTATATCTTGGCACTGGATCCAGAAGGCTTCAGAGGAGAAAGTGAGGCTGGTGACTTTGCACAGCTCTCTCTCACTTAAATCCAATTCACTTGCAAGTCATGTGTCACCTTCCTGATGTCATGGTCCTCTGCTAGAAGGACAAAGGACAAACAACAACAAGTACTGTATCCCAACACTTAGTTTTGCACCTAGCACATAATAGGTACTTACCAAAGGTCCATTGGATGGTATTGAGATCCTACTCCCCTGATTAGTGACTACTATGAACCTTTATTCCAGGAAAGCCAAGCCACCATGCTTCACGTCACTTTCTCCTTTGGACGCTTCATCTTTAGGTTCAATAACTTCTTTGCTATCCATACCAGAGACCACGTGACTTTTGCACAAGACCCACACTCCCCTGCTTCTTCCAGACTACTATTTCATCAGCCCTGTCTTCCCTTTCTTGCCCTCCTCCCAGCTCTGGAAAGATGTACTGTGATCAGATCACCTCTGCCACCCTTCCTAGAAGGGTTGTGTCAATCTAATCCCCTATGTACCACTCACCATTGCTGTGACTTCCTAGGAAAAAAACCCAGCACTTCTAGGCCACCATCTTCCTATTTTCTCCCCCATTAGAACATAAGCTCCTGGAGAGTAGAGACTACTTTTCTTTTTCATTTGAATCTCTACATAATGAGTGCTTAATAAATGTTTTTTTTCATCTGTTCATTCATTTGAACACCTTCTGTTTTTACAAGCACTGTACTAAGTATTAGAGATTTAAAATCTAAAGTTAAATATTCCTTGATTTCAGGAAGCGTATGTTCTATTGGTGGATTCAATATGCACATAGACAAATAAATATAAGGTACATAGAAGTAAATGTAAAATTATTGGGGGGTGCGTGTGTGTGGGGGAGAACTCTAACAGCTAGGGTAGCTAAGGAAAGCCTGGATAGGAAGAAGTACTTCAGCTAAGCCAACACTGGACATTGCTAGAAAAGGAGGGGGACTTGAAGCCCCTCATAGACTGTGTGGCCTGGATTTGGATATAATTTGGAATTTCCCCTCTTGAAACAAATTTTGAGAAAGGTACAGGCTGCTAAAATTCATATCAGACTTGACTTGTGGGGGCCATATAACCACGTGTATATTTGAAAGGGTAGTAAGTGGGTGACTGCCTTCTGTGTCTGGGACAGTCATTACACTTATCAAGCCATGCCATTTGGCCTGACCATAGCTCCTGCAGCATTCCAGCATTTCACAAATGATATTCTGACAGATTTATTAGATCAGAATGTTGCCATCACTTGGGTACCATTCTGATATTCTCCTGGGTTATTCTATCACAGAACACACCAACCAATGACCCATGGACTTTACTACAAGGTGGAGAACTACCAATTCCATCAATCCTTTCTTTCCTGGTGTTTGTCTTAGGCCCCAAGGGAATTGTGGTTCACCCAAGTTAGTGGGTTTGTGGTCATCCACAATTATGTACAACCTGACAATGTCTGGCCACTCTTGTAGCAGCAACTTGGGAGCACCAATGTGGGTTGGTGTTTTCCCCCTGACAATTCTAATTGGCAATTCCTTCTGATGGTGCTCACAGCACTTCCTGTCCATATCTTGAAATAAAGGAGGAAGAATCTGTTCCTTGTGGATCCAGCTTGTGGACCCTTTCAGTGGTCCAAGTGGACTTCCTTTCTTGCATTGCCTTGGCATCATCTAAACATTCATCTTCTCTTATTCATAAAACAAAACAAACAAGATGAGGTTTGTTTTCACTTAATCACAGTTGACTTTGAGTCATCTCTTGTCAAATCAAGAAACACTAATCAAGTGCTTACTATGTACTAAGATGGAGGCAGCTAGGGGTTTCAGTGAATAGAATGCTTGTCCTGGAGTCAGGAAGACCTGAGTTCAAATTTGGCCTCAGATACATACTTTGCTGTGTGACCCTGGACAAGTCACTTAACCTTTGTTTGCCTTAATTCACTGGAAAAGGAAATGGCAAATGACAAATCTCTCCAGTATCTTTATCAAGAAAACACAATGGATAGTATTGGCGCCATATTGTCCACATGGTCACAAAGAGTCCAACATGACAGACAACAACACACACCAGGAACTTAGCTAAGTGCTGGGAATATGAATATAAGCAAAAAGATAATCCCTACCCTCAAGGAGCTTACATTCTAAGCACAGAAGACAATATTTAAAAGGAAGTTGAAAAGGTGAGAGGGGGGCGGAGCCAAGATGGCAGCGTAGCAGCAGCAACATATCGCAGCTCTCACATAGCCACCCCAAAATACCCATAAAACAGGACTCTAAACCAATCCTAGAACTCTAAAACGCACACAAAGATACTTCCCACTAAAGTCAGCTCGGCTATGAGGAACCATATCAGCACTGCAAGCCACGGCTGTGCCCCGGAGGCGGCTGGGTGGGAGGAGCCTCTCAGGTGAGCGGATTATCCAGAGTGGAAAAGCGAAAGGCAGAGGTTTTGCACTCGCCTCCGCGTTGCAGCTTCCCACCCACGGCCTGCAGACAGCAGGGGGACTGAGAGATTGTTCTGAGGCCAAGAGCTCTCATGTTGAACAGCATGGATCTGGATCGCGGTCTTGGGCCTCGGTCCTGGAGTCTTCATTATCCAGTCAGCCGGAAGTAAATAGGAAGAGTTCCCAGCATCTTCCTGAGAGCTACAGCAGCCGGGAGGACCCCAGCGATTTGGGACAGAGCTTTTCCTTCTGGAAACAGAGCCCCATAGAGATTTAAAAAAAAAATCACGGTCTGAACAACCATGAGTAAGAATAAACATAAGAAGCAAAGTAAGAACAGCTCCCAAACCCTAGATTCCTTCTTTGGGGAAAAGAAAGATCA
>CM053590.1:55270501-55285618 GCA_028646515.1 Pseudochirops corinnae | reverse complement strand
GCGCCACAGGCTCCACGTGACCACATTCAGCCTATTAGGGAACAGAGTATACTTTCAAATATCCAAGGGTCCTCAGAGTCACGTAGCCACTTTAGCAAAGGGCCTAGGGGCAGGGAAGATCTTCAGATTCCCATAACAACTCCCCACATCAAAGCAATCCCAGGTCTGGTAAAAGCACCACCACTACCACCAACAACTCTTTATCTCACAGGTTCTCCCCACTTTTTTTGAGGTGATTGGGGGTTAAATGACTTGCCTAGGCAAGATTTGAACTCAGGTCCTCCTGACTATAGGCCTGGTTCTCTATTCACTCTATTTACCCCTCAAAGGGTTCTCTTGAAGACTGCAATTTATAAAGCTTCCTACTCTTTCTGCAAGTTTTAATTCTGAATCAAATCTCATCTGTGTTGAATATTTATCACTTCTCTCAGTTCCCGTGTTGTTGTTCAGTCATGTCCTACTCTTCATGAATTTTCTTAGCAAAGACACTGGAATGGTTTGCCATTTCCTTCTCCAGCTCATTTTACAGATAAGGAAACTGAGGCAAATAGTGTTCAGTGACCTGCCCAGGATCACACAGCTAGTCTGAGGTTGGATTTGAACTCAGGTCTTTCTGACTCCAAGTCTGATACTCTATCCACTGTGCCACCTAGCTGCCCAAGGATGCAGTATGTACAGCCAATCCATGGTGCCTTCCCAAGATTATTAATTTAGGGGTCAATTTCTCTCTCTCCTATGCTCCCTCTGTCCCCCAGTTTTGTAGCTGATGAAGCTGTAGCCCAGGCCCAGGTCAAGTGTGTTGCCCAAGGTCATGCAGTGTCACAAGTTGAACTGGAACTCAGGCCCTCTGATTCCAAACAGGGCCGACATTATTTCCACGATACCTGACTGCTATTTATTACATCTTTCTCTCCAATAACCCAGAGTATTTATTTTTTTACCTCCAAGGTTGATTCCAAGAGGCATTCACTATGAATAGTGGCAAAGAACATGGTTCTAAGAATAGTTTCTAACTAAATTTCCCTTGGCTGAACTCAATTGGCAGTTTATAAATCTACCTATTTAATTGATACCCAAGGAGGTTGAGCTCAAGGATCTTGCCGATGAACCCCCTCAAAAAAAAAATAAATAAAATTGCCACAAAGGTGAGCTGACTGTGAGAAGCACCATATATTCAGGTCTCAAGGTCATGCAAATATCTACATAATGGCCTCTTTGAATTATACAATAGTTTTTAAAAAATAGAACCATAAAATGTCAGAGTTGGAAGACAGTGCAGAGATGGCTTAGGTAAAGCCCACTCATTTTACAGCTGACTCACATTTCTATACTGCTTTGAGAAAGCTCAGAATAAAACAAAGGCCTTTCCTCTTAACAATACCACAAGGTAGATAGTCCAAGACTATTATTCCCACTTAACTGTCTTTCCTCTCCTTCTGGCCTTATATTCTAGCTCCACAGAGGCTTGAATCTACCCCCTTCTCTTCATGTAGGTGAGCTTTCCCCTAATTCAATTTCTCGTTGATATCTCCTGAACCATCACAACAATCTCCTACCTGGTCCCAATCTCTCCCTTTTCCAAACCATCCTCTGAGATAATTTTCCTAAAGCACAATGCTACAATGGCTCACCATTGACAACAGGGTAAGATAGTAACCCCTACCTTGTCACTTAAAGCCCTTTCCTGTCTGGCTCCAGATCCCCTGTCCAGTCTGGTTTCATACTATTTCTCTTCATGCACTCTGGGTTCTAGGCAACCAGGTGCACTTGCACTGAACCCAGTGAATTCAACATTCCATTTACCATTTCTGTATCTTTGCACAGGCTGCCCTCCCCAGCCTGAAATGCCCTGTTTCTTCATCTTTTTAACTTCTTTCAAGGATCACTAAAGGCGCCCTCTCCTACAGGAAGCCTGTGCTGATGCTACCAGTCATTAGTCCTTTCTCCTTCCTTAAATGATACTATATTACACACGTGAACATTTTGAATCCCTCAGTGAGACAATAAACTCTTTAAGAAGAGTGAATGATTTTTCTCTTGTTTTTGTATCCCCAGTATCTAGTACAGTATCCTGTAAAAAGTAAATATTTAATAGTTTCTTGTTGGCAAAGAAACTGAGATTGAATGTGGGGGAGTTGTCTGTGAGCTCATAGTAAAAGGAAGAATATCCAAGATTCTCCATCCCCAATCCATTGCTTTTTATGCTATATTGCTTCCCTTAAAAAAATATTGGGAGAAATTTATTGTTTCTTTTTAATAAAACCGTAGTAACTCTGAAAGATTTTGGAATTGAAAAAAGCAACATAATGTAATTTAGTTTTCTTTATGGCTTCTTTTTTTTTTAAAATCTAGCAACAGGAAGATTTTGGAATTTAAAAAGCAATGTAATATAAATTCATTTTCTTTTAATTTAACTCAAATGCAATTTTAAAGAGGGATAAGTGAATAGAAAACTCCCTTTCTGACTTAGAAATATAGAAAATAAATAGTGAAACTCTGTAAGATGCAGACCATTTGAAGATTAGTGTCCTTGTGCTGCTGAGATGATACACTTATCTTTCCACACAGGGTGACAGAAACTGTTTAAATTGGGTATGACTGGTAAACAAATAAACTTGTGGTTAGCCACTAAATTAATATTAACATCTGACAGTTAAAGTTCTTCGCGTTTGAATTATGAACTGTAGCATGTTAACGTGGAAGAAGCTTGGTCTACTCTTATAGAACTAAAATCTCCAGAATTCCCGTATCTTGAGAGTTGGGAAGGATTTTGGAAGCCATCAACCTATATTTAAGCTGGCGACCCTCTTACAACTTCCCAGAGAAGAAGGTCTCCAGCTTCTTGAAGCTCTCTTAGTGAAGGGAAACTAATAATACTAGCTAGCACCTTACATAGCACCTTAAAGCTTGGAAAATGCTTTATATATGTTAACTCATTTTATTCTCACAACACCCCAGGAATGTAGATTTGCTTTGTTTATGGTTTGTTTGTTTTTAAACGGATAAGGAAACTGAGGCACTGAAAGGTTGTGACTGTCCCAGGATCATACAGCTGGTATGTGTCTGAGTTGAAATTTGAACTCAGGGCTTCCTGATTCCAAGTCTTTTACTCTATTCACTGTACTACACCTTGCTGCCCATTTCCCTTTTGCATAGTTCCAACAGGAATTTTGTTTCCCATTAAATCTAATAGAAATCTTCATTTCTGCAACTTCCAATCATCACTAATATTTATGCCTTTTAGGGCTAAGAAAAAAAAGTTTATTTCCTCCTCTGTGTCACAGTTCTTCAAATAATTAGAGGCAGAGTATCATGTTCCCTTTCTCTTCTTTAGGTTAAATTTCCCCAGTTCATTCAAAAGAGGCCACTCAGTAGTATTCAGTTTTCTCATCTTCCTGCTCACCCCCTCCTGAAGGCTTCCCAGCTTATCATGGTCTTTTCTAGACTGTAGCATTCAGACCTGAACACAAGTTCTAGATGTGGTCCCACCATAGCAGTGTCCAGGAGCAGAACTATCCCCTTATTTTGGCTACTTTGCTTCCAGTGACGAAACCCTGAAGATTCCATGAATTGCTTTGGCTTCCAAATCCTACCATTGACTCATACAGAGCTTGCTGTCCATCAGCAAGCATCTCTTGTCTTTTTCACAGAAATTCTTGCTGAGGCATGCCTTCCCTAGCCTGTATTTCTGCAAAAAAAAAAAAATTTTTTTTTTGCTTTTTGGAGGGGGGAAGGCAAGGAAATTGGGGTTAAGTGACTTGCCCAAAGTCACATGGCTAGTAAATATTAAGTGTCTGAGGCCGGATTTGATCTCAGGTCCTCCTGACTCCAGGGCCAGTGCTCTATACCCTGTGCCACCTAGCTGTCCCTCTGCAATTTTTTTTTTAAACTAAGTATTATAACTTTATACTTATCCATATTAAATTCTATCCTGTTAGACTGAGAGTATTTTTTCTAGCCTGTTGAAATCTTTTTGGATGCTGATTCTGTCGCTAAAGATTGGCCCCTGTCAATTTTATGTAAATTCAACCAAATGTTTATCAGAGTCCCATCTGTGGCTAGACTTGAGTTCAAATCTCATCTTAGTTTTGCTTCTAGTCTCTCCCTACTCCAGTCCATCCGCCACTCAGCTGCCAAAATGATCTTCCTAAAAAGCAGGTTTGATCATGTCCTCGTCCTCGAGTTATCTCACATTAGAATGTAAACTCCTTGGGGGCAAGACTTTTTTGGGGGTATTCCTAGTGCTTGGTATTGTCCCTGGCACATAGTAGTTCCTTATAAATGTTGGTTGACTTGACTTGCCATCTCCCTCATTAGAATAGAAGCTCAATGTGAGCAGGGATTGTTTCATTCCTTGTTCTTTCGTCTATAGCATCTAGCATGATGCCTGGAATGTAGTAGGTTATTGATTAACTGATTAATCAATCAGCTTTTTGAGGGTTACTTTTTTTTGGTTTTAAGACCAAACCTAAAATTTTAAATGGTGTATAACAGAAAAAAAAAGAGAAAATAACCCATTTTGGTAAATGAACTTCACCATTATGCAACTTTGTGTATGCAAGTCTAGCTACAAATTTTGATCACAATTCATCTCCAAGTCAAGAGGTTGGTAGATTGAAATGCACATCAACCATCTTCTACAAAATCTCAGTCCCCTTTTCTTTTTTTCCCATTTTCTCAAGGATAACACCAATATTCCCCATTCCCAAGTTTAAAACTTTGCAGTTATGTCATATTCTTGCCCTTCAATTGTCCCCAATCAGTTTCCAAGTCATGTTGATTTTTCCTTCATGATTATTTTGGATTTCTTTCTTCTTTCTCAGCACCATTGCCACCTACATAAACTAAGTACTCACTGTACACACATAACTGAAAGAGCTCAGCTTCTTTTCCTGCTCCCTTGCCTTTCTTGACCCCACCCCATGTTGCACAACCCTGTTAGAATCCTCTTCCTGAAGCATAACTTTCACTTATTCCAGTAAGAACTTATTACCTATCAGATCAGGTTCAAACTTCTTAGTCTATCAGCCAAGAAAGTCTAATGAATAATCATGTATTAGCTAGCCAACTTTATTTCCTATTCCTCCTCAGGATGAACACTCTGCTCTAGCATCTCCTGGCTCCCTACTCACGCTTTCCTATGTAATTCAATCCCAACCAATAAAATGAAATTCAACACAGGATTATCAAGTACTTACTGTGTTCTGAGCACAATGTTAGGTGGAAAGGAAGATGTAAAATAATATTCAATATAAAAACAAAAACAGCAGGACACAAAATATAAGTTTAAGGAAAGAAGAGGGTTTGAGTGGCCTGGATAGATGCCATAAGGTTTAAATACCTATTGTGTTGTTCGTTTGTGTGACTCTTTGTGAACCTATTTGGGGTTTTCTTGGCAAAGATATTGGAGTAGTTTGCCATTTCCTTCTCTAGTTCATTTTACAGATGAGAAAACTGAGGCAAATAGAGTTCAGTGACCTGCCAAGGATCACACAGCTAATAAATGTCTGAGGTTGAATTTGGGCTAGAGCAGATGAGTCTTTCTGACTCTGGGTCCAGCATTCTACTCCCTGTGCTACCCAATTGCCCTACATATATATTACCTTCAGATAAAACATGGTCTGTGACTTCATGGAGCTATAAAACATGGTCCATGCCCTCATGGAGCTTAAATTTTTTATTGTGGTCTATGACATGTATACGAATCATTTGTACTTCTCCGTAAGATTAGAGAATACTTCATGGTAAAAAGATGTGAGAATTTTTGTGGACTTCAAGCTTGATGTGAGTTAATAGTTCATTATGGCAGACAAGAAAGCAAATGCTATATTGAAATTCATGAACAGAGACATGGTATCCAAGACTAGGGAGAGGATAGTCTAAGTTGCTCTGGTCTGGTCAGATTGTGACCAGAATATAGCACTCAATTCTGGTCACCACATGGTAGAAAGGGTGATGATGGGGTAGAGAGTAACAAGAGGACAACGGGGATGGAGAAAGAATCCTCTCAAAGAATAAACCATTTCTCATGATTCTGGATTTTCTTTTTTTCTACCCTCTCCACCCCCCCAACAACAACCCAATGACTGCCAAACAATCACAGAAAAAGTCAGAACAAAACTGACTGAAGTCCAAGGTCTTCATTAGGGATCAGTGAGCCTGAGAGGGTGGAACAAACATTTGAGTTGTTGTTGTTCATTAGTGTCTAACTCTCCATGACCTCATTTGGGGTTTTCTTGGCAAAGATATTAGAGTCGTTTGCCATTTCCTTCTCTAGCTCACTCTACAGATGAGGAAATGGAAGCAAACAAGGTGAAGTGACTTGCCCAGGGTCATACAGCTAGTAAATGTTTGAGGCTGGATTTGAACTCATGAAGATGAGTCTTCCCAGATTCTATGCATTGTGCTACCTAGCTGCCCAAAACATTTGAGTTAGGTTTGGTCCATCACCAAGGGATCATGAACTTATCTGAACCTTTGGCATCTGAGAAATAAAGATCATGAAAGCAACATCTAGAAATATCATTGACAGTTACCATTCCATTCTCATTTAGAAACTGGAAACACAATGGTAAGCCATAATAGGCAGCCCATTCTTCTACTCCATTTGAACAAAAATGCACAAGTTGGCATAAGTAAAAAGTAGTGGAGGAGACAAAGATTGAAAGTGAAATGGTCCAGACTGTACCCTCATGGAGCTTACTTCTCTCATTTGTATATATTAATTTTCTTTCTGGGAAATTATTTCACAATTAAAGCTCACATATTTCAGTTATATCTAGAAATCTAGACATGGTTCAGCAGCATCTCGTTTAACTGGAACTTATTATCAGCCTCAGCTATCTAGAATGTGTCTGAGGACCTAGAAGAAAATACACAGTCACTAAGTAGTTAACCTGAGTGCTACAAAGACCATACACTAAAATTTGGACTTTTTTTTGGTCATATCAGAGAGTCCCTCAGGTTCTCACTCAGATCCCATTAATTTTTGTATTAGACACAATTCAAGTCTCAGAAGTCTGTTAGAAGTCTGTTGCCATTTAATGTAGAGTCAGCCAACTCTTTCCACTTCAATAGCCCCTAAGGTCATAGTCATATTATAGGATATAATTGTTATTATGTGACCTCAAAGTCACACTACATTAGGAATAGTTGAAGGAACTTTAGCAGAGAAGAAGAGATTTAAGGGGGACATGACAACTGTCTTTAACTTTGAAGGGCTGTCTGTCACATGGAAGGGAGTATTAGGAGTTGTGTGTAGAAAACTGTGGAGAGATAGATTTATGCATACTCATGTAAGGAAAGGCATCTCAACAATTGTAAATATCTCAGAGTAATACTCAGTGCCTTGGGAGGTAGGTGATACTATTATCCCTGTTTTTCCAGATGAGGAAACAGGCAGACAGATAAATGACTTGCCCAGGGTCCCACAGCTTAAGTTTCTGAGGCCAGATTTGAACTCTTGCCAAGTATGTTTTACAAAGGATTTTTTTGATGGGGAAGGTCCAGATTGAATTAAATAATCCCTAAAGTCCTTTTCAATTCCTGAGCCAGAATTTGAAGAACTGAGTAAGTTATAACTCTACCACCTGTTCAGCTTGTGACTTTAGGCAGGTTTTTTACTCTCTCTGGGCCTCCGTTTCCACATGTAAAATGAAGAGGTTGGATTAGATGTCCTGTAAGATTCCCATCAGCTCCATGGCTATGATCTCATTATACTTTGAAGAGATTGTTGTGTGGATCCAATTAGGTCATCTAAGTGAAGTACTTTGTGCTATGTAAGGTATAAGGTACTAAGGTACTATGTAAATTTAAACTATGATGATGCAGTAGTGGTCATCATTATGGTCACCATTGTCATCTGACCTTGCTTCTCCCACCAAATGGCAAACTTCTCTGGAGGAAAGATTCTTCTTTTATTTCTTTGTTTCTCTCTTACCACCCATCATGGATCTGAGTATACTATAGCATAGTGGAAAAAAATAGAAACTCTGAGTTCCAATCCCACCCCCTATATTTCCTATTTGTGTGATTTTGAGCAAGCCACTTCATCTTCCAATGCTTCAGTTTTCTTATCTGTGTCGTCCCAGTTCCAAACCCATTGGTATCTTTGTTACAACTATAAAATGAATGGCTTCTGAAGTCCAGCTCAGCTCTAACTCTACAAACCATGAACTAAGTGGCTTGGTTGGTATTTTGATCCCCACATGGCACTAAGAGATTTTTCTTCCCAAGGGAGATCCATTAGTTTACCTGGAAATAAGAATTACATGTCTCAACAACCTATTTATTGTCCTAGCCAATAGATTTTCTACTTTTCTGGATACTCAGCTCAGACCCAATAGAGTTTTTTCCCCCCAGGTGGCATCCCTACCTCTAGTCATATTAATATGGTGAAGCTTATTCCTGGAGCTACTTCAATTGTTCTAAAGCAGAGATGTCCATTGACCCTGAGTTCATTTGGTTAGTAATGGCCCCACGGGCTGTTTTTGAGAATGTTTACTCAGGTAGGTGTGCTTACTACAGTGCAATAGTTAGAATAGTTGGCAAACCATTTGTGGCTTGGCAGAAGTCATGGGTATATTAAGGTACACAATTGCCTAGGTTGTTTTTGCAACACGGCAACAAATGGGAATTTCTACTGAAAAAAAAAAAAGGAGGTAGGGGAGATAATCTCAAATAATGCAGAATTTATAATGATGCCAGATTTTTCTTTTCTTTCTAACTTCCAAAAAACTACTAAACATCATGGAAAGAACAAAATTGACTAAATGCCTGGGTCTTGGTTAGGGATCAGTGAACCTAAGAGAATGGAATATTTGGGTTAGTTTTGGATGATCACCAAGAGATCATGCACTTATCTGAACCTCTGGCACCTGAGAAATGGAGAGGGAAAGATCATGAAAACAACATCTAAAGATACTGTTCCCATTCCACTTTCTATTCCAATCCCATTTAAAAATTAGAAGCACAAAGGCAAGAAAAAATAGGAAGCATTAGGCAGAGGACAACTTTCAACCTCATTAAACCAAAAAAGCATAATTACACACAAATAATTATGCATAAATAGTTGTGCATAATTATGCACAAAAAAGCATAATTACAAGACCCTACAAGGTGGGGGAGGATCCAAAGATTGTTGTTGTTTTTTTTTTAAATGACACAAGCCTGAACCTCAAGGAACTTTCTTCTCTCATTTGTATGTGAATCCAGAAGAATCATTTATTAATCAAAGGACAGATATCTTTTCAGTCACATTTACACCTAAATATGGTTCAGTAACATTTCACTTATCTGTTAGCCTCAGCTATCTAGAATACAATCAAACACCTGGAAGCAAACAAAAGTTACCTCTAAGAAGCTAAAATGGATGTGTGTGCATGCATTGATATATTGTTCATATAGGAAAGCTCCTTTGGGCTTTGATGATTGCCTATTTATTCCTAGTTTAGAAATAATTCAGTTTTAGACACAAAATCTTAGCGGTCTATTCTCATTTAGTATAAGGACAAATAATCCTAACCACCTCAATAGACCCTGAGGACATAATTATATTGATATGATAGATTTTCAGTATTCACAATGATGATTCAGAGTCATCAAGTAAAAACAGAATTATATTTACTTTGTTTAAGAAGGCAGGGAAGAGTATGACATAGTTTTTTTTTATTGCCATCTAAATAGAATAGACTTCATTTATCTAGAAAAAATAAATTATGTAGAAAGTCATTCTCTGAAAAATGCCAGCTAAATGAGATGTTACTATAGTTGTATGACCTGGAAGAGGGTTAGCAAAACCCACAATCTGGTAGAAGATGGAATGAATGTTAGAAAGAAAGAATAATGGTGACTTGGCTGGGTATTATGGGAGTTCAAATAAAGGGGGTAGGGAATAATTCCTGCCCACAACAAATCTTTAAAGTATTTCCAATTTCCCAGCTTGTCTAATTTTAAAGAGACCTTATATACAATTTAGTTCAGTACTCTTGGTTTACTGAGGAGGAATCTAACAAGCAAAAAGGTCAACTGATCGTCCAAGGTCAGGAAGCTGATGTTCAAGCTAGTTGTTGAACCCATGTTCAGTGTTCTCTGCAGCCTTTCCTTCTTGCCTGGTTGATACTTCAGTGTTTTTTTATAGGTTTGGTAAGCAGGATTCAATAACCAGGGCCTATGGGAATTGTCCAAACTGAGTTTTTTGATTATTCACCAGATGAATGGTTGGTTAGATACTGGACTGGAGATAAACAAATTAGGGCTGTGATAGCCCAAGCCCAGGCAAGCCTAAAACATTCCCCTACTTTTGGCAGTAAACTCTACCTACAAGGAATAATGACATCTGGATAGGTCAAGGTTTAAAGATTTAAATTCATTTTTTAAAATGATTGA
Organism: Pseudochirops corinnae; assembly: GCA_028646515.1. Classification (NCBI taxonomy): domain Eukaryota; kingdom Metazoa; phylum Chordata; class Mammalia; order Diprotodontia; family Pseudocheiridae; genus Pseudochirops; species Pseudochirops corinnae. The sequence continues at coordinate 55,275,232 of CM053590.1, read as the reverse complement.
GTTCGTTCTGCTTTTAACCCTGATCAGTTTATACAGTTGGTCAATAACAAACATTTATTAAGCTCTATATGTGCCATGCATTGTACCACCATTGTACTATGTCTCAGAGACTGCATTCTTTCTTTCTTTTTTTTTTTTGCTTTTCGGAGGAGGAAGGCAGTGCAATTGGGGTTAAGTGACTTGCCCAAGGTCACACAGCTAGTAAGTGTTACGTGTCTGAGGCCACATTTGAATTTAGGTCCTCCTGACTCCAGGGCCGGTGCTCTATTCACTGTGCCACCTAGCTGCCCCTGACTTGATTCTTTCTATCCACATTATAGATTCACCTCAGAAGCCCATGATCTAGTAACCACAACCCAGCACCAGGGTCTCTGGCCTGAAATGGACAAGGATTTATCTTGGGTACAGCTCTGCAAATCTCTTCTTTTTGGCTCATTTTTACATGCACCCAGAGTATTACTGAAATTTAACTAATGTCTGAGTTGCTACAAAAGTGTGTCAAAGGGTCCTTAAGCTCCCATACAAGTAAACAAAGTGACTGAATCTGTAAGGTACACAACGACTTTTATTTCTCCCCGCAGAAAATTCAAAAAGGACATAGAGTAGCCTTTAGTTTATCAATGCCTTCCCCCCACAGATCTAATCTCCCTTATTTATAGCAACACTTTGTGGTTTGGACTTCCTTCAGATGGGAAATGAACTTGGGTTTGCTACAGAAGTGATCCTCTAGCATTCTGGGGAGTCCCACTTTCACCCTAGGGACACATAGAAGCCTCCAGCCTTATGGTACTTCTTCTTCTTCTTTTTTTTTTGAGTTGGCACTTTTATGAAATGTTTATTTAACAGGTCAACCTCCCCAACCCCATCCCCTGCTCCCCACCCCTCCAGTGAGACTGGAGTTTCTTCTTGTTCTCCTACTGTGTGCAGGTAATGACAAAAACAGCTGCTAACACCAGGAACGTAACAAACTATTCCAAGAGAGAGTTTTCTCTTTGTAAAGGCCATATATATTCCACAGATCACAAAAGTGGCTTAAACACACTAAATGAATTCAAATGAGATCTGACAGCAGGCACACCCAGGAAACATAAAGTAGAATTGAACTGCTTCTGGGACTCTCATTGCCCCATCTTCCAGTCGCTGATTGAGTCCTGAGGGAGAAACTTGCCTAATGCCAAGGAAAGGTACAGGAACATTGCAATGTGATGTCAGAAGGGTTGTGCACAGGCACCAGCAGGCAGGAAAGTGGCATCCATTAGACACTGCTCAGGGTGGCCACCCCAGGGAGGACTTTGCCCTCTAGCAGTTCTAGACCGGCACCACCCCAGTGCTCACATGGCTAACTTTGTCCTTAGTGTTCCCTTTGGCACAACAAACAGCAGTATCCCCACCACCTGTGATAGTGATATGGCCCCTCTTGGTGGCTTTCACCACATTAGCTCTTTGGTTCCCTGAGCAAAGGCTTCCCACTCACATACTCTAACAAGTGCATTCCCCACAATCTGTTTGGCCTGGGCCATAGTTTTTACATACTTCTTGCTGCTCTCAAGGCCATAGATCAAACTCATCCATCCAGCAGGGATACCAGAAGCCATTATGGCTTGGCCAGTTTTTGCATTCTCATAAAACTTTGTGCACTGTGATGAAGTCAACAGGCAAAGTGATTTTGACACCATTCTTCTCAGTCTTGGTCATCAGGTCTTTGACAATCTTGACCCCCCTCTTCATCAAAAAGAAAAGTCTTATCTCCATGTTGTTGAGTAGTTGAGGAAAATGAAACCCATCCCACCACCAGTGATCATCTCATTGACTTTGTCTAGCATATTGTTGATCACCTGGATTTTGTTGGCAACTTTAGCTCTGCCCAAGATGACCAGGAAGGGCCTCTCTGGGCTTGCCAGCACCTTGGAAAAATAAATCAGCAACTTTTTCATGAGAAAACCACATGTCTTCTGGGGCAGTTTCACTCCCACCATGGAACTGTGGGCACGGTGAGCTGTACCAAAAGCATCATTGACCTAGTCATCTCTCAGCTTGGAGAGGGATGCTTGCAAAGCTTCTACTTTGGCTGGCTCAGCTTTGATCTTGTTCTCAGAAGCATCTTTGCCTTTTCTCTCTTTCTCTACATGAAAGTGAAGATTCTCCAACAAATTGATAGAAGGATTAGGTGAGTTAGCATAGACATTTTCCACTTCTGGACCCATACGATTCTTCAGGAACAGAACGTCTTTGCCCAGCAAGGATTTGAGCTCTACAGTCATGGGCTGCAAGGAGTATTTGTCAGGCATGGGGATACCATCAGGTTGGCCTAAGTGGTTCATGAGAACAATGGATTTGGCTCTGTTATCCCAGCAGTGCTTGATGCTAGGAAGAGCAGCCTTGATTCTCTGGCTGTTGGTTATCTCTTTGTTCTACATGGGAACATTAAAATCCACCCTCATGATGACCTTTTTCTCTTTCAGATCCACCTAGTCCAAGGTCAGTTTGTTGGAAAGAGACATGTTGGTTGTGAGGAGATTGTGGGGCAGCTGCAGCTGTGTCTGTAACTGGTGCTCTAGCTGTGTGAGCTAGGGACTGCTCTGCACAGAGGGGATAGCACCTACCCTATGGTATTTCTTTAAGTACTTGAACTCCCATAAGGAAAGAAAAGAACTTGAGCTTCATTGCTCCTGCACTATCCAAATAAATCATATGAGAATTTCCAGGTTCCTCTTCCCCCAATATCATATTGTTACAATGGTCAAATGTAAAAATCTTCTCTCCTTAAGAAGACAGCAGTGTCCAAGAATTCCTTCTACTCTTACTGGAAGGCAGGGTTCTGAGATTCACTTTACTCCCAAAGGCTGGTGTTCTCCAGGAATTCTCTCTTTTCTCCTTAGATGGCAGACTACTGAAGTCTTAAATGTGGGATAGCCAGGGAGGCAACTCTGAGTCTCAGACTCAGGAATTCCCCTTCCTCTTTCTAGAAGGCTAGATTCTTGACTTGCTGATAGATTTGTAGATTCCGGCAGTCATCCTGTTTCATCTATGAGTCAAAGTGCCAGGTTGATTTGGTCAGTGACCAAGATTATGGATTGGGCATTAGACCCTAAAATTTAGGGGAAATGGAGAAAACGGTGACCTTTCATAACCAGTACAATGCTAGTACTTTCTTTGGAGTCAGAGGAGCTAGTTTCAGATCCTATCTCCACTGTTCATTACCTGGGCGATAACTGGGTAAATAACCTCAATTCTCTGGGAAAGGGATAAGGAAACTTCAGATTTGAGTTTCTTTATCTGCACAATGGGGACCTTGTACCACATGGGCTCTGAGATCACCTGTTATGGGTTATATGCGAGCTATGTTTTGCTGTGCAATATGCTTTTCTTGCTATGTTATGCATCTTTGCTATATATTATTGCTGTTTCGTTGTTTCAGTCATGTCTGACTCTTTGTGACCTCATTTGGGGTTTTCTTGGCAAAGATACTGAAATGGTTTGCCACTTCCTTCTCTAGCTCATTTTACAGATGAGGAAACTGAGGCAAATGGGGTTAAGTGACTTGCCCGGGGTCACACAGCTAATAAATGTATAAGGCTAGATTTGAACTCAGGAAGATGAGTCTTCCTAGCTCCAGGCCCAGCATTCTATCCGCTGCACCATCTAGATGCCCTTGTTATATATAATAGCTAATATTTACATTGCACTATGTGCCAGGCACTGGGCTAAACATGCTACAAATATCTTACTTGATCTTTACAACAACACTATTGTTATACCCTTTTTACAGATGAGGAAACTGAGGCAAACACTGGTTAAATGACTTGCCCAAGGACACACAGCCAGTGAATACTTGAGATTGAATTAAAGCTCAGGTCTTCCAGACTCCAGGTCTAGAACTCAACCCACCATGCCATCTAGCTGCCTACTTAGAAATGTTTTGAATGAGCTATTGCTCTATGGTATATGTCTATTTTATGCTTCCATATGTGATCAATGTATGTGTTTACTATATGAATTATACAAATGATGCTTAGTATTCATTACTTGAGACTTGTGTCTTTGGTCTAATACATAGCCTGTTGTCATGTACACTATTATTATGTGCTATGTTTTTTTGCTTGTTACCTATAGTAAAGCTAACTGTACATAATTCCAGCTAGAATGTGATGAGTTAGTTACATAATTTGTGTGGTTATTCGTGGTTGGAATGGTCACCTGTTACTATATAATCATGCATGTTACCTACTGATGTATATTCAAAGATATCCAAGTATAGTTCATGTAATTTCCCTAGATTATAAATTCTTTCCTAAGGAGAGGATTTAGGCAGAGAGTGATGTTTCTTGTTGGTGAAGACATTACAAAAGAACCCCAACAACTCAGTTCATTTATTTGTTCATTTTGCATATACTGTTGAAAAAATTTAACCTAGTACAATGATCTCCCTTCCTTTGCTTATCTTTTGTTCTAATTTAAATTCATATGGAGGTATATTTGACCTGTGTGTTCTGCAGTCATACATATTCACTACATACATGCTCCCTTCATCCCTTTGATGTTGTGGTAATCTGCTAGAAAGTGTCACTGTGTGTGTATGTGTATATTTTCCTGTTGTTTTATTTTTGGAAAAAATGGAGATCCAGAGAAGTCAATTATCTGGACTACTAGGAAGTTAGTAGAAGAGTTCCAAAGTTAGACTCCTGTAACAATACTGGGATCTGAAGATCTTCCACGCCCCTTGAGCTTGCT
>CM053590.1:55240372-55270001 GCA_028646515.1 Pseudochirops corinnae | reverse complement strand
TTATGTTATGTTATGTTATGTTATGTTATGTTATGTTATGTTATATTATATTACATTATATTATATTATATTACATTACATTATATATTTATCATATTTTATTTATTATATTATTATTTATATATAATTATAATATACAATGCAATAATTATATACTTATATAGAATTACATCTATATTTATTATATTATATATTAATATATAATAAATGAATATGCATGTGCATGTATACCTGTTTACATATTGTAGCCCCACTCCAGTAGAATGTGAACTTTTTGAGGGTAGGAATTTTTTGGTCTGGTTTTATATTTGTATACCTAGTACCTATTATAGAGTGTCTTGCACATAATAGGAATGTCATTAAGTCCTGCTTTTTGGAATGGTTGCACTGAATGCAGAACAAGTTGCCCCTAGAAAGTTCAGATTTCTGTTTAATTCCTAAAGAATTTATCAAATATCCACAAAGGATCATATCTTGGGAAGACGGATTTCATGTCGGGATATAACACGTCTGGATATTCGCTTTAGAGTAGCATGTTCATAAATGATGTCAATGAGAATTTCATTGCCATCTTCTTACCAGCCTACTTCTGCTCTCCAGTCATGTTTTCTGCCTTATCCTTTCTCTCTTCCATCCTCCTTGCTTTCCAGTTCAAATCCAGTGGCTTTCTTTTAGTGTTTGTTCTCTCTGAATCCTATACACAGCTTCCTTCTTGAAACTCCTTATTTTTCTTGGATTTCTATAAAATGCACTCTTTTTTGATTGCTCCTCTTCCTCCTTCCTAAGGCCCTAATGTGAGAAACTCTTAAACTTCTGATTTCCCCAAGATATTTAACTCACCTCTTTGCAGATGACTCCCAAATCTCTCTGGTTGTGATATTTTCTGAGTTCCAGTCCTGCTTTTCCAGCCTCCTCTGGAACATTTCTTTATTGTCCCTTAAATTTGACATGAAATTGAACTCATTATCTCCCCCCAAGTGCTCCCTACAAAACTTCAACTCTCCTCCTGGCTTCTTTATTACTTTTTTTTTTGCTGTTTGGAGGGGGGAAGGCAGGGCAATTGGGTTTAAGTGACTTGCCCAATATCACATGGCTAGTAAGTGTTAAGTATCCGAGGTCGAATTTGAACTCAGGCCCTCCTGACTCCAGGGCTGTGCTCCATTCATTGCACCACCTAGCCACCCCTCTTTATTACTTTTGATGGAACCATACCTTCCCTGTCACTTAGGTTCAAAGTCTCAGCTTCATCTTAGACTTTATCTTCTTCTTTGCTTACAAAATGTAATCATTTATCAAATTCAGTGGATTCCTTGTTTGAAATATATCTGTCATCTGTCCCCAAGTTTCCTTCCCCATTGCTATAACCTTTTAATCTCTTCCCAGATTGTCGACATAGCCTCGTAACTGGTCTTCCCTCAATTTTCTCCCTTTAACTAATCTCTTGTGAGGATCACCATTAGATTAATCTTCCTAAAGCAAGTTTTAAATCATTCGTGTGCTACCAACCTTCAATGATCCCCTATTAGCTTACTAATAAAGTCCTAATTCCTTATTCTCTTATTCAAAGTCATCTAGAATCTTCCTATAACTCACCAGTCAATCATCAAATATTTATTTATTTATTTCCTTGGTAATGTAATCACTTTATTAATAAGGTCAATCAGTTATTAATAAAAGGACAGTCATTTGGCCATCTCTCTTAGACCAAAGTGGCAGGCTCATAGGTCATATACCTTTCAAAGACCGGGTGTTCCTAAAGAGTGACTATCAACTCTGATTGTATAACACAGTGGAAGGTGAGCTATATTAAAATGAAGGGCTGAGTGTGACATCATGTCACCCTTGAACAGAGAAACTATCTCTGTACTGAACCACCTACAGCTTTGGGCAGAACACAATAGCTTCCACCAGGGTGGGGTCTTAAACAAGAAAGTTAGTCCAATCTCTTTATCAGCAATGTCCTTCAAGGGACTGAACTTTTAAAATCAGAACTTTGGAAGAATGGGAGAGCTCAGGATCTCCCTAAGATTATTAAGGTGGTTAATACTAATTTCTTTCATTCTCCATTTGATTCTATTGAGGGGCAAAGCCCTCTCAATGAATCACTATCTGATATGACAAAGATTTTATCCAGGGTTTCTAACTACGGGACATATGAGGGGAGACAATGTGAGGGGGAAAAAGGGAAAGATGGATGGTGCTTTGACAAAATCAAAGGGGACATCAAATATTTATTGAGTCCTTACTTTCTATCAAAACCTTCTACTATACCCCTATACCAATCCTATAACTTGGAAAAACTAGACTGTTACCCACACTCATACATGACTTACACTTTCCTCATTCTGTTACTTCCCACCTGGAATGTTCCCCCCCATGTTGCCCCCCATGTGCCACCCCCCCTCCCCATATTCTCTAAACTTGGTGTTGTGTTACTTACCCTTCAGGACCCTGCTGAAAGCTGACCTCTTCCACAAAGCCTCCTTTGATCACCTTCAACTGAGAGTGATTGCTTCCTCCATTGTCTTGTTTACTGAGTACAAAATCCACACCTTTCTTTATGACATATCACAAGCTACTTTGTTTTATAGCTATTTGTGAATATGCTGCATTTTTCCTAATTCAATTTAATTCACTTGTGAGCAAGCAAAGGAAAAGAAGGACAACAGGAAGAGGTAAATGAGCTTTTTTTTGGTTATTTTTTTGAATGGTTCCCAGATTTCTTTGGGCTGCTTACACTACTACAAGAAGGAAAGAATTCATTTTGCCCAACAATATGGGATCTAAGGACATGCATCATAGCACAGAGAAGTCAACTACTTTTTAAAAATCTTTTTTGTTTGTTTGCTTTTTGGAGGGGGGAGGGCAGGGCAATTGGGGTTAAGTGACTTGCCCAGCGTCATACAGCTAGTAAGTATTAAGTGTCTGAGGCTGGATTTGAACTCAAGTCCTCCTGACTCCAGGGCTGGTGCTGTATTCACTGTGCCACCTAGCTGCCCCCCTCCCCTTTTTTAAATCTTCATTTATCTTGTGAACAATTCCAATTTGATATTCAACATTAGACATGAAATGGATTTGAGAGATTTGAGAGATTCCTTCGCTTTTTACACTCTCTCATTTGGTGATCTCACTGTCAAGCTCTCAGTTTAAGGAAGAAATGAGTACCCAAATAAGTGAAGTGAGTTGGTCAAGATTCTACAGCTAGTAAATGGCAGAATCAGGAATAAAATGACAACAGATGACAGTATGTAGCTTTATAAGTTTTCTGAATAATCATATACAATATTTTATTTGACTCTCACAGCAACCATTGGGGTAGTGCAAATATCATAACCCTTTTACAAACAAAGAAACTGTAACTCAGATCATTTAATGGCAACTCAGGACCTGTTTCTATCAAATCTTAGAGGTGAGAATTGAACCCTTTTATCTCCCACCCCCCAAGTCCAGCACTTTTCACACTATAACACTTTGACTCCATGTCTGAGAATCCAAGCCTATTTACTCCCAGTTCAGCATTTTTTCTCTAGGATCACAGAATTGTAGACATTCATTTCTCTTATCTCCATCTTTAGCTTCTCTGATTTTTTGGTTGTTTAATTTCTTTACAAATTTTTAAATGTTTGAAAATTATTTTCATTTGTGAGGATTTAACATAATATAGTTGAAAAATCTAAATGGCCAGAAGACCTGTCTTTAAATATAGCCTCGGACACATGCTGGTTATGTGACCCTAAGCAAGTCACTCAGCCTCTCAGGCAATTCTCTAAGTTTGTCATTTGCAGATAAATTAATGACCTATGTTGGTAGAGGAGCTTCCCTCACCTGTACTAACAGAATCACGTATCTTCTCCCTATTTTTATTTATTGGAGCCTTTCTGATCCCTCTTCCAGTTGCCAGTGGTTTTTAATAATTTCTCAAATGATTTTGCTTTTCCTTAATATGTATAAATATTGTACTCTCAGAATGTCAGCTCCTTGAAGGTAGGAATTCTTTTTGTCATTGTATCCCCAGTGCTTAGCATAATGCCTTACACACAGCAGGTGCTTAATAAATTCTTATACAAACCCAGTTATTTTTAAATTTCTATTTTACTTAGTTCATATTATTTGTTTTTCTTTATCTTAAAGATGAATTACTTCTTCTTAGTGATATGAGAATTATAAAGTACTGTTAACGATATGACAATATGTAAAGATTGCTAGGTCAGTGTAAGTACCTGGGTGTGTATGTGTGCACAGACTCTTAGGAATATGTATATAGCATGAATATTCTAAAAGTTATTGGATAATAAATAGACACAGGGCTATTTCTTGGGTAGATTTTCATTCATGACCTGACCTTTCCCTATATATCCTCCCATCAAAATTCTTAAGATTTTTTTGTAGTGAGTTGTCTTCTGACTCATCTATGCTTAATATCTTAAAGCTATCAATCTTCAGAAATTTCCCATTTGGGGAAAAAGAGTACTATAAGAGGATATAGTCTCAATAACCTTTAGGCCTTGTAGGTTGTGCCCTGCTTGAAAAAGTCATGAAACAGACTCTTTCACCAGCTGAATCTTTACGCTGCATGGAAATACTCTCCCCTAGTCTCTGACTAGGCAGCTTCTGTTGATTTGACTCAATGTGAATGGTTTATAGAACCACAGATTCTTAGAAGGGACTTCAAAGGTCATCTGGTCCAACACCTTCAATTTGCAGATAAACAATTCTTGAAAGGTTAGATGACATGTCCAAGACGTAGTAAATAGAAAAGCAGGGATTTGAACTCTAGTTTCCTAACGCCAAATCCAGCATATACTCTCTCTGAATTTATACTGCCATTTGATCAATTAATCAGTAAATATGTATTAAGTACTACGTGCTAGGCATACAAAAAGAAGCCAAAGACAGTCCCTACCTTCAAGGAACTTACAGTCTTATGGATGGGGAACTTACTCTGTTCTAATGCAGCTCTTCCTACTTATGGACAGATCTCCTTATTTAGATTTCCCTATACCAAGCTAAGTTTTTTCTGCTTTTCTGCAGCTATCATCCACTGCTCCTTATTCTGGCTTCTAGGGCCAAAGTAAACAACCCCAGTCCCCTCTTCCATGAAATGGCCATTTACCTACATAGAATCCACCATGGTCTCTTACCAAAGTTCTCTTTCCTCCAGGACAAGCATCCCTTTTATTGTTGCTTATCCCTTTACTATTCTAGTCACACTTCTTTGGACTTGCTACAGTTTGTAAATCCCTCCCTAAAATGTGGGGAATAACACTGTAGATAGGATCATACCAGGTCAAGAGACAGGGAGATTATCCTTTTGCTTGCTTTGGATACTTAGTTTTTGTTAATGCAGCCTAGGATCACCTTAGCATTTTTCTTTGCCAGGTTACTTATTGGCTCATATTAAATAGTCATTTCATTATTCCTCTCTTCTCAGTGAAAGTTCTTTTTCACAAGAAAGCCTTCCCATTTCTTATACTTGTATAATTGATTTTTTGAACCTGTGTCAATATTTACATTTATCCCTATCACATTATATTTATTATGTTATCATTCCTCAGCCTTCCTTCCTTCTCTTTCTATATTCTCTCATTTGGTGATCTTGCTGACTTCCATGCCTTCAATTAACCCCTCTGATGATCACTCCTGTATCTCTATATCCAGTTGTAGTTCTCCTCTGAGCCCCATACTCACAAATCTGGCTACTGGACATCTCCACCTGGATATCTTGCCAGCATTTCATACTCAATGTATCTAAAACTGAACTTAATCTTCTTCAAAAGAAAATCTGTCTCTCCTCTCAATTTCCCCATTTCTATTGATGATGTTACTCTTCTTTTAGTCACTCAAGCTCAAATTCAGATTTATGCAGCACTCTTCACACTCTGATCCATCATTCCCAATCAGTTGCCAAGTCCTATTGCTAAGTGCTACCTTTATAGGATGTACTTCATCTCTCTCTTACATTCCTTTCACACTGCTGTTATGTTAGCTGAGGCCCTCCCTCATCATCACTTGCTTGGATTATTATCATGGCCTCTCAGATGGTTTCTATTCCTCTTATCTCTCCTTTCCAAGACCCATCCTTCACAGAGTTGCTAAAATAATCTTCCTTATAAACTAAACTGGTCACATCATTCCTTTGCTCAGAAACGTTCACTGGTTACCCACTGCTTAAAAGATGCAAATATAAGCATTAGTCTAGTTTTTAAAGACTTCCACAGTTTGGCTTCAACCTACAGAAGGCAGCTGTAGTGGAGAGAGTTTGAGCATTGAATTTGTTGTCAGACTCAGCCGGGTAGTTCATTTAACCTTTCTGGGCCTCAATTTTCTTGTTTGTAAAATAAACATGTTAGAAATGATCTCTAAGGTTTATTATAGCTCTAAAATCTCTGGTCCTACCTTTGCAGTCTTATTTCATACTGCTTCTTTTAATATATTGCATCTTCCAGCCAAACTGGACTGCTGGCCTCTCCCTGAGCTTGTCCTACTGGCTCATAGATCTCTAAAGTTATTTGTGTTCCCCAAACCCCCTCTTTCACTCCCATGCCTAGAAAGAATGCCCTCTTAATTGCTGTCTGTTGAAATTCTTCTCTCCCTTCAATTTAGAGCTGAAAGGGAGACAGTTCTGATGCCGCTTCATCTTTGACTCTCCCAGCAGAAAATGCCAAACCCTCAGGGTAAGGTTCATGTAGATCCTTCCTATATACTTACCCCATTTGCCCTTGTATTATGCTTGCTTATTCCCAGGTGTTATGCTCTACTATGAGGCTGTAAGCCCCATGATGGCAGCAATGGTTATAATTTTTTCACCCTTGCATCCAAAACACTTAGCAAAATACTCAATCATAGTAGTCGCTTAAATAATATTTGTGGAATTGAGCTGAGTTAGATTGTATTAGGAATGATAAATAGCATTTATATAGAACTTTATGGTTTATAAAGCACTTTACATTTATCTCATTCATTTCTAATTGATTAGAAAGAAGCACAATAAACAATTAACCAACAAGTGCTAATTATTTCCACAGGATGTACCAGGCACTGTGTTGGGCTCTGGGAACACAAAGACAAAAAATGGACGGGTCCTTGCTCTCAGGAAGCTTATATTCTGGTAAGGGAAGTAACCCATCCATAGCTATATAAATATATACAAAGGATTTTTGAAGGGGAATAGACTTTTGATTACATTGGTGTAGGCAACCACTGACAAGAAAACTCTTTCCATCAATATAGATGGATATTTGTTGGCTTTCAAGTGTTGCCTGGGACACTGAGAGGCTCAATGATTTGCCTGGAATCATGCTGCCATTTTGTGTCAGAAGCAAATCTTGAATCTATAACTTTCTGATTAGGAGACTACATCTTTATTCACTATGTCATATAGATACCAGTTAAATACTAGGTCATTTCAGGTGAAAGTCAAGACAGCTCTCATGAGTTGAACTTTGAAGGAAGCCAGAGATTTTAAGAGGCAGAAGGAAAGGGGGAATGCTTTCTAGGCGTGCAAGAAAGGGCAGCAAGAGAGAATGACTTTCTTTGTAGTATCTATCAGTATGTCTTCCTTTAATGTCCATCTGCTTTCTTTGTAGTCTCTCAATGATACCAAGGAAGGAACATACCAGCTAATTAAATTCTCTGCCTCTGTCTCTCTGTCACTGTCCATCTATGTCTCTGTCTTTCTCTCTCTCCTCCCTTTTGTACCAATATAGATCTATCATCCAAGATTAACTGGAAGACCCTTTTCTAGAGGTAAGGATTCTAGCAAGGATATTTTCAAGGGAAACAAAGGCCAATTTTGTTGGGCCTATGTGATTTAGAATTGTAAATTTTAAAAGATAAAGTAGAAGGCAACAGTACAAGACTTGTGTGACCGTGGCCACCAAATCATTTCACATCTCTGATCCCTGATTCCTGTATCTATCAAATGAGAAAATTAAACCACATGGTATCTAAGGTCTGTCCTAGATACTGCTCTATAATTCAATGACTGTTCATACATTCAGATGTGCTGCAGGCCTTGGAGAAATGCTGAATTTTGGAAAATAGAATGCATTATCTATCTGATTTACTTACTCTATTCCAGATCATATACTTTCCAGAATCAAGGTAGGCCTGAGTTTAAAGGATCCTTAAAAAACAAACATTTTTAAAAAACCTTCATTTTACAGAGAAGGAAATCAAGGTCCAGAAATGTGAGGAGAGTCAGCCACAATCACAGATCTTCATTAGTGAAAGCACCCTGCTTCCCTGAAGGCTAGCCTCAGGCGGTATGATGTTGCCTGCTGTTGTAAGGCACCCACTTAGAGACATAGCACACAAAGACGTCTCCTCCATAGCCACAAGGAGACCAGAGGCCAATTTCTCTCAGTGAGCTTGAAAATGACACTATGAAAAAACACCTCTCTCTGGCCTCAAGCCTCAAGAAGAGAGATTGGTTATAGAAGAATTGCTTTAGGACTTAAAGAAAAAATGTAGCCAGTCTGCATTTTTTTCCCTCCTTTCCAATAACCCTGATCCCCACCTCTAGTTAGGTCATAGGGTCCCTACCAGGGCTGAAAACTGCAAAGTGACCTTAAAAGCTGTGAGTAACAATTTCAGCACAGTCTATCTATTATTATTGGAAGCTGTGCCCTGCCCTAAAATTCTGCCCTCTGTATTTGTCTGGGAAGTGGGCAAAGAGCAGGGCGCAGAAGATGCCAATGGCAGGAGCCTGTGTGTGCAAGGAGGCAATAGATTCATGTCAGGAAGGCTTTATACCAGTAGAGCTCCCAGTTTAAAAATGAACACTGGTCATTCAAAGTCCACATAGGCTTGACTGCCTCTTAGCATTTTTTTCCATCAACACAGCTGGGGATTCAGTCTTTTTAATCCTAATAGAGGATGGCTCACCTTTTCCAGTTCACTCAATGTATTTTCTCTTAGTTCCCTCACCAGTGATCTTTTTGTAATTTATTTATTTAAGACATGATTTTCTTTTAAAATTTTGAGTCCAGATTCTCTTTTTTTCTGCTACCCACTCCAGTGTATCAATTATATATGTGAAATCATACAAAACATATTTCCACAGTAACAATATCACCCAAAAAAATAGAGTGAGAAAATCATACTTTAATTTGCACTCAGAGTTTATCAGTTCTTTCTCTGCAGGTAGAGAACATTTTTTTCATTATAAGTCCTTTGGAATTGTCTTGGATCATAATATTGTTTGGAGTAGCCAAGTTGTTACTGATCTTTAGGTTCTTCTCACTTCACTTTGCATCTGTTCATATGGATCTTGCCATCTTTTTCTTTCTCCCTTATCATTTCTTTTAGCCAATAGTATTCCATCACAAGCATATGCCACAAGAGCATTCCTTCAATTTCTAGTTCTTTGCCGCCATAAGTATTTTTGTATATATAAGTTCTTTTCCTTTGATCTCTGGAGTACAGATCTAGTAGTAGTATTGTTGGATGAGAGTATGCATAGTTTTATATAAATTCCAGATTGCTTTTTAGAATGGTTGACCCAGCTCATTATTTTACCAACCATTCATTAATGTACTTATTTTCCCTCATTTCTAAAAGGTATAGAGTAGTACCTCAGAATTGTTTCTTCATCTTACTGACAGTGATTTGGAACACTTTTTCACATGACTATATAGATAGCCTTAATTTTTTTCTCCTGAAAATGACCTGTTCATATCCTTTGACCCTTCATCAATTGGAGAATGGCTCTTATTTTTTATGAATTTGACTTAGTTCTATACTTAGCATATATTTGAGAAATGAGACCTTTATTAGAGAAATTTGCTGTATTCTTTTTTCACTCTTCCTTCATTATCATTGGTACCTTTTTAGTAAAATATAGTTTCCCTGATTATTTCTTTGAATTAGGTCTGTTTTTGCTTTTGCTTTATCTGAGATCATGATTGCCATCTATAATGTCATCATTTTAAACTTGACTTTCTCAGAAGAGAACTCATTTTCATTTCCCCCTCCCAAACTTATTTTCTTCTACTTGTCCTATCTCTGTCAATGGTAACAGCATTTCTCTAGTCTCATTGTTTTAAAACTTTCGAGTAGTTTTCTATTCCTTTCTTTCCTTCACTGCTCCTATGTAATAAGTCATCACATTTTGCTATTAGCTTTGAAAGCTCCCTTGTGTACATCCTTTCCTTTCCACTCCATTTCTGTTATCCAATCCCTACTCTCATTATCTCATGGATGGATTCTTGCTTTGTAACTTTTCTCCCTGACTTCATTCTCTCTCTTCCTCATCTCATCCTATATCTTCACTGCCATTGAATAACTTACCTGATCAAACACACTTGACATCTCATGCACCCAAGACCAAACTAAATCTAGATTCTTCACTCTGATTTTCAAGACCCTCCATCATTTCAGTCTCCCTTACCTATTCAAACTGATGTCTCGCTACTCTCTAGCTCAAGATCTCTGTGACAGTCAGGTGCCCACTTACTCTACCAGCATCACTCCTACTTATAAGGGTCATCTTCTCTATTCTATTGAAATCTTACCCATTCCTCAGCCTTTAATGTCTAGCCTCCTTCATGAAGGCCTACCTTGGCCTATATTAATCTTTCCTATTTTTTTATACTAATTTTAAAAAATGTTTAATCATCTGGTGTATTGACTACATCATTAATTACTGGGTCTGTGTGCCTGTCTCATATCTCCAATTAAATTGCAAACCCCTGGGGTGCACTAGCCATATTTTTTTTAATTCTTCACAGTATTTAATAAAATGATAGGCACCTTGTAGATGCTTGTGGAATTCTTTGATTGAACTGAACTTACTTTGATAATACAGATTGTGATGTCTCTATGTCTTCTGCATCCATGTCATTTTTGTCCATGGATTCCCATAAATTCTTAAATAACGTACATCCTAAGTGTTTCTGTGAACACATCTGTAAGTGCTCCTTTTACATTCCTCCCTTCCCCCTCAATAGAGAGGAAACTTAGACTCCAGTAGAGAACAGGTAGGTAGGGGCTAGAGGATTTTCTTCCTGTTTCAAATATTTTCTGTTAGTTGGTTACAGAAAAATTATATAAATATCCTTCCTCTTCAGTCTCTTTTAAATTTTTTTATTTTAAGTTCCAAATTTTCTCTTTCCCTCCATTCTTCCCCAACTAATTCAAAAGACAAAAAATATAATACTCATTACACATATAAAGTCATACAAAACATATTTTTGTATTCTCTTCGATTTCTTCATCTGAAAAATTGGGAATAAAGATAATATTAATTTGGGATTACTAGAGGATCAATCATCTGAATTCAGAATTACATAACAGCTATTGACTATATCTGTAGAATCCTAAGTATTCAAATGAAAACTGAAGAATTCGATTACCTCGTTGCTTCCAAATATTTAAAAGATATTTGACGGCATAGAAATTGCCAGAATAGATCAGGTATTGAAAAAAAAAATTCCTTAAAAATCATAAAAGCTACTTAAATGAACTTTTTTTACATGACCAATCACTGATGATCACCAAAAAGTAGAGATGTGCTAGACCCAGGTCAAAACAGCATGCTCCAGGCAATTCTTACATTTCTAGTGTGAGCGTTTTTAGCTTGGAAATTGGCAAATGCTGTGATCAGGACTTGATTTATTATTTTATTGATTGTTCAAATTTAAGAAAGAGATGGATAAAATGTTAGCAATGCAAATTAAACTTAAAAGTGTGTCATATACATTTCCTTCCTCCCCAGTGCTACCCCAGAGTCAGTTATTAAACATATACATGCACACTCCTGCCAAAAGACCTTTAGTTTCATGAGTTTTATCAGGATCCAGGCATAATTCATCTTTAGGAACACTAAACCACTTACAAAGCAGTAAGGACAACTGCTTCAATACCAACTAGGAAAGCCATGGACAGTCTACTGCCCTGCACATACCACTTCCTGCTGTGTCTGGCCTCTCCATGACTGCAACCCAGCCAAGTACCCCAACTTCCCAAATCTGCTTAGCTAATGAGAGCCAATGAGTTCTCAGCTTGAAGCAGTACACCTACCAGCCATGATGCACACACTATTAATTAAACATATTGGTATCTAACAGCTGGGTCCATAGATAGTCTTATAGTAAATAACTGAAAAATGGATCTGTGGTTGTGCTCATGATAAGAATAAATTCATCTTTAATCAGAAATAATGATCACCATCTCCACACCCCCAAAGGGAGATGTTCTATTTGTATTGGGTTGCCAAGAAGAAAAAAACAAAGATCCATCCATTATCTTTTGGAGGACGCAAATGGTTAATGTATATAAATGAAAAGGCAGACTGAGCAGTGATGCTTAAGGTCACATTCAAACAACCCCTTATGCATTGTGGGTGCAGATGAAGTGCTGAGTGTCTGCTGCCAGGATTTTAACTTGCCCTACTAAGTCTTGCCTAAGATGCCAGCTGTCTTGGATTGACTGGCATCCAAAGAACTGAACCAAAGGAGGAAAAAAGAAATCAAAGGATCCTAGGACTGTCCAAGTCTCTCTCTCTCTCTCTCTGTATCTCTTTGTCCCTCCTTCTCTCTCTTTTTTTCTCTCTGTCTTTGTGTGTATCTCCCTTTGCCTCTCCTCCTCCTCCTTCTCCTTCTCCTTCTCTCTCTCTCTCTGTCTCTCTCTCTTTCTCGCTCTCTCTCTCTCCCTCCTTCCCTCCCTCCCCTCCCCCTCTGCCCCTTGTACTTCCCAATCCTCAGCTCTGTGTCCTGGATTGACAGGATCTAAATTTGGCAGGAGGAGCACTTCCAAAGAGGCGGCTTGCTGCTCAGGACTCTCTAGCAGATGCAGCTTTCTCCAAAGCAATGGGCTTTAAGTTTAAACCCATCACTTTTACAAAATCCTCCCAAAATGGACCATTCCAGGAAGGTGATTCTGTTCATCTTGTTTCTCTGGCTTCAGGCATAAAACAAAAGTGAACCTTCCCTTCCCCTCACCATCTACAAATGAAAAGACATCACCAGGCAGAATAAACATTCCTAGTACAAGAGCTGAATATGGTTATGTGGTTGAAAAGGAGATTAAAAAAAAAAGTATTGCTTATGTTGTTGCCAACTCTGTGGTAGCACGAGGCATGTCAGCCAGATAATGAAATACATTAATAGGAAAAATGTAAAATATATAGAACGTATTGCTCTTACTGGAAAGCTTGCAGTTTTTGAGGCTATTCATAACAGCTTCTACGTAGGTCCTAGATGAATATGGGCTGGAGTAGAGGGATGTTGATCGAGGATCACATTCTAACGAAAATATAGATTCAATAGGTGCCTCATCACTAAATGATTCAACTTAATATCCTTTCTTCCAGATGGTAATTGATTGATAACTCCACCCCTCTATCCTTAAGTATCTTTAAGGAAAAAAGAAATCGATGTGAAACACAATCATGTAGATGTGGTTGAAAGGATTCTGGGAGAGTTTTCTCATCCCCGCTCTCTTACTACCAAGGAAATGACCTTGGGAGCTAAGTGATTTAGCCTTTTGTTGGACCTCACTGTTTTCATATTGTAAAATGAGGTGGTTAGACTGAGCTGGAATCCCTTTAAGCCTAACATTAGTTAATACAGATTATACTGCATTAATCTACTAATGTAATTAATGGATTAGAATATAAACCTGCTTGGGGACAGGTTTTTTTTTGGGGGGGTGTTTCTTGGTCTTCATCTTCTCGGTGTCTTTCACAGGTAGTAGGTGTTTAATAAGTGCTTGTGGGTGTTTTGCTGTTGTTACAGAGATTGAGAGTATTAGTCAAACAGGGATTTGCTCAAACTGTGGTGGGGTCTTTGAAAGGACCCTTCTGGCTTGGATTCTTTCAGCTTTATTTAAGGATTTCCTGTTGATTTCAGGCAGTAGATGACAGTGCGAGTACTGGATTTGGAGTTAGAGAGCCTGGGTTCAAATCCTATGTGATCTTGGGCAAGTTATTTACTCTCACTAGGCCTCAGTCTCCTCATCTGTAAGATCAAGGATTTTGGATTTGATGGCCTGTGAGTTTCCTTCCTGTTTGATATCTGTGATCTTATGATTGCTTTGTCTCTCAACAATACAAAATTAACCTGGCATTTAGCAAGTATTTGTCTATTCCAGTTGAATAAAACAGACATATGAGCCACAAAGTTCTTTGGAATCATTGCAGACCATATAACAAATTCTTCAAGGTTGCTTAACCATAGCTGGAGACTATTGATACTTGAGTTTAGTTCTCAATAAAGTTTATCTTTCTGTAATTCTATCATTATTTCTACTAAAATAATCCCCAATATCCTAGAGAAAGAAAAACTCAGGGATGTAATACTACCACCAATTTTGAGCAGCCCTGTCTCACTTAAATCCATTACCCTGAGAATGTCATTGGTCCTCTTTGAGAATGAAGAACTACCACCATCACCAGCTCTCCCTCCCCACCAAAGATTTTGTACAGAAAGTTCTGAGTCATTCCAAGTATATCTACAATGCATTTGAATTATGCTTCTTGTTTTATTCAATTCAATATTTATTAATCACTTATCTCAGTTATAAGCACAACTAAGTGTGATACACTGGGCTCATCATTGAGGATACAGGTATAGGTATATAGGCCCTGCCCTTAAGGAATTTATAACTTAATGGGTGTCGATGGGGTGGGAGTAGAGGCAGAAGATACAGACAGATAGCAATGATACGAAGGAGACCAAAAAAGCACAAAGGAGGCAATAAGAAGTATGAATAGGGAAATGTGACTTTCCTGGACAGAGATGGGGGATTAGTAGAGAGTCAAACTGAGATGACCCTAGAAGCAAATGGAGCTGAGATCAGGGGCATGAAAAGAAAATGAATTCTTGGTAAAGAGACTAGAGAGAGGGGTGTCTAGGTGGTGCAGAGAATAGAGCACCAGCCCTGGAGTCAGGAGGACCTGAGTTCAAATCCAACCCCAGACACTTGACACACTTACTAGCCGTGTGACTTTGGGCAAGTCATTTAACCCCAATTGCCCTCCAAAAAGAAAAAGCAAAAAAAAAAAAAATTAAAAAAAAAAGAGAGACTAGAGAGACAGAGAGACACAGACTTTACAATTTGTCTGGAGTATAGGGTATATACAAAATAAAATTAGTTTATCCCGTCAAAACTAGGGAGATTTGGCCCAAGTGGGATACTGCCCTGGACGCCATCCTTTAAAGCAGTACCTTGAGCTATTTGCCTTCTATCTATCGCCCAGATTCAAGAATCCCAAGGCAGTCACCCACTATGACCTACTTTCCTTAATGTCACCCTCCTTACTTAGGGCACAAATTTTTGCCTGATTTTTTCTTTTTAAAAATTTCTTTTATTTTTAACTTACGAAATAAAGCAAGCATTTCCATAACAGGGTATAGTAAAAAAAAAAAAAAGATGATTGCATATGAAACTGCAATTCCTTTTAAATCTACAACAAAATTATCATGTACATTTCTTTTTATTTTCCTTTTTTCCTTCCCTATCCCATCCCACCCACCCTAGAGACGGTTACCATTAGACACAAATAAGGATATATGTAAAATTAATTCTATACATAATTCTTTTTATCAGTTCTTTTTCTGGATGCAGATAGTGTCTTTCTTCATATATCCTCTTTGGTAATTTGGGTATTCATAATAATCAGAATAACTTATTCATTCAAAGTCCTTCTTAAAACAATATTGCGTTATTGTATACCATGTTCCCTTTGTTTTGCTCATTCCGCTCTTCATTATTTCATTCAAGTCTTTCCAGGTTTTTTAAGACCATTGAGCTCATCATTACTTATAGCATAGTAGCATTCCATCACAATTCTATACCAGAACTTGTTCAGCGATTCCGCAATTGATGGGCATCCTTGTAATTTCTAGTTCTTTTCCACCACAAAGAGAACTGCTACAAACTTTCTAGAACATAGAGGTTCTTTTCCTTTTTCCCTAATCATCTTTGGAAATAGACCAAGTAATGGCATTACTGAGTCAAAGGATATAGGCAGTTTAATAACTCTTTGGGCATAATTCCAGATTGCTCTCCAAAATGGTTGGATCAGTTGACAGTTCCACCAACAATCACTTATTGTACCAATTTTTCCACATCCCCTCCAACATTTGTCCCTTTTCCCTTCAATCATTTTAGTCAAGCTGATAGGTGTAAAATGGCATCTCAAGGTTGTTTTAATTTGCATTTCTCTAATCCATCATGATTTAGAACATTTTTTCACATGCCTATAAATTGTGATGGTTAGGTTCTTTGTGCCTTCTGAGGTGCTAATTAATCAATCTGAAGAAGCAGTCCATGTGAATGCGCTGAGGGGGAAAGTGAGAAAAGATCTGCATTCCTGTCCCAGAGACAATAGAATTTTAGAGGTAAAAACTTCAAAGTGAATGGACGCATCTATTAAGCTCTTGGTACTGTATATACCAGTACATATGTATGTACCCGTACTACAATGTATGTACTAGGCAAATGCAAAAGTTTATATATTCATATGTTTGTTCAGTTACTTTTTCAGCCATGTCTGACTGCTCATGACTCATTTGGGGTTTTCTTGGCAGAAATACTGGAGCAATTTGCCATTTCCTTCTCCAGCTTACTTTATAGATGAGGAAACCAAGGCAAAAAGGGTTGGTTAAGTGACTTGCTCAGGGTCACACAACTAATAAGTTTCTGAGTCTTCTTAACTACAGGCCTGGCACTCTATCCACTGTGCCACCTAGCTTTCTTTATACATTTTAGCAGGGCTATATGATACAGATAAGGAAGTGGTGACCAGGCAATGATCTGGAAAATCACAGAGATGGTGAGTAGACTCAGGACAGACTCTTCTCACACCTTTTCCAGAAGCAATAGTAACGTTAAATTAATTATTGTTCCCAAAGCAAAAAGGAGAAAGAAAGGTAGGAGAGGTGCTGGGGGAGGGGGGGGGGGGCGGGGAGGGAAGGGTGCTTTGTGAAAGAAAAATGCGTGGCAGAAAGAGGGCCAGAGTGCATTTCTAGATGGGATGTGAAGCATAGTCTGTTCTGGGGTTGGCAGGTTCAACCTTTTCATTGTAAAGATGGGCAACCTGAAGTTGTCGTATCCAAATTCACAGGTCTAATTAAGACCAGATCTAGAGGTGGAACCTAGGTCTTTGCTTCCTAGACTAGTACTGTTTCTCTGGAATTGTCTTGCTGTCACTGAGGGGTTGACCCAAAGGGTGTGACTATTGGGAAACTTACGAGCAAGGATTCAGAACTGAAAAGAACCTGAGAGATCACCTAGTTTGGAAGTTCTTAAGTTTTTTTTTGTGTCATGGACTCCTTTGACAGCCTGGTGAAAGCTATGTATTCCTTCTCAGAATAGTATTGTTAAATGAATAAAATAAAATGCTTCAGGTTACAGGAGAAACCAATTATGTTGAAATACAGGTATCAAAAAAATACTCTTTTAAACCAAGAGTCCAGACTAGCTGATCTAATCCAATTGTATTGAACAGATGAGGAGACCAAGTGTCAAGGAGGTGATGTGACTTGCCCAAGCCCAGAGCTTGGTTTTCAATTAAAGTTCTCTGACTAAACTCGGGGTTCATTCCACTATACTGTGCTCTCTAGGGGAGCCACCATAGAGTAAATAGGGTCTCACGGTGGCATTTCAAATCACACTACATGCGTTCTACCTACTTAGAGCCAGTTATGACTGGCATTCTTCATTCATTTGTCTTGAAGAGTTTTTGTTGCACCTCAGGGCAGTTAGGATTAGTGGATATAATAAATCTTGACACGTGACAGTGATAAATGAGAAAGGCCAACGCAAATTTGCATAGAATATATTATTTTCTGCTAGGCCTGGAAATATACCCAAGGGCTTTTCTAAGCAGGGCCAATTTCCATCGGGACAGAGTTTATCTAAGATGTCTGGAGGTTGCTTTAGTGCCTGAAAATTCATTACTTAAACTGACAAAGGGCTAAAGCAGTGGGGGAGGAAAGGATTATTTCTACATTTGAACTCCGTTTCTTCTTTAAATACTTAAGACACCCAAAAATAGAATTTCAAGAATGCAGAGGTATGTCTCTGAGAAGAACTCACTGCTTATGGACTGGCACCCCCAGTGGGGAAGATGAGCTCTGAACCGGGGAAAAGCTCCCTTTGACCTTTCTCCACAGAAACAAAAGGCCCAAGACAATTCAAGACTCGGTTATCTTAAGTAACAGCATGATTTCCCCATGCTTTAATAGGTGGATCAGCAGGGCTGAGTAAGAGACACAAACCCCACTGGATACTCAGAGGGCAATGGAAATTCTTACTAAGGAATTGGAATTTCCTTTGAAATGTGATCACTGCCCAAATTCAGTCTGAGAGTTAAAATCTTTTATTCTTTCAAAAGCACACCCTTTTCAAAGGTATTTTGGCTGCTGATTTTGAAGTAATGAAATTGCCAGGTACAATAAAGGAGAATACACTGGAGACCCAGAGACCATATGCACAAAATGTCCTGCCTGATCCACTTTTGCTCCATAGGCTACACAAGCACTGCACAACAAACACCTTCCTTTGCTTCTGTGGGGGTGTGGTTGACACATATCTTGGTGCCTGTATGGACTTGTGTAAATTCTGTCTCTCACACTGAGGCAGAAAATCAGGTTTCAAATCCTTTCTCCACCCTTAACATGCTTCCATTTTCTTTCCTTCATGTTTGTTTTTTCTTTCATTTCCTTCCTATCATTTATGAGTTTCAGAACTCTTAGGCCAAAGGAGCTAGAAATACTATTGAGCTCAGTGTCAGTGAAAGGTTTTTACCAGTTGAAATGGGGGGAGTAATGTCTGACATACCTTGAATTCCATTATGGCAGAAGGAGTATCTTAAGTGCATGCAGCAATAGTTGTGGCCTTGGACTGAGTGAGGTGACTGGAGTTGAGTTAATGGCACACCATGGACCATTACCAAAGACCAGTCTGCATTTCTAGAGTCCTATTTGGTTTCAGGGTCACTGGTGTCACTTGTGGATATTAAAGGACTTTCTTCTTTCTGTGGCCTGCCTTGCCAAGTCCCACTACCTAGGATTGCTCCCACCTTCTTTCTCTGCTGAAATGATCAGGAGGAAGATAAAGAACTGGGCTACAAATTTGTTATCTGATCTCAGTTGAGCACTCACTTCGGGCCAGATAAAACTTTTCCTCCTCACTAAGAGATTTTCTATGTATTCACAGTCTTTTCCAAACTTCTTTACTCTAGCCTCCTGCCACACCCCTCCTCCCTGCCCCCCTCAACTGAGGATCTCACCACATTCATTACAGAGAAAATTAAGGCCATTCCCCCAGAGCTCCCTCTTTGCCTTTCCTCCTTATCTCACAACTACTTGGCAATACCTCCCACTCTTTACTCCCTTGGTCTCTGATGCAGAGGTGGACCTTTTCCTCACAAGTCCAACTTCCTTATATGTACCTTAGATTCTATCCCCTCAAAGCCTCTCCAAAAATTCAGCCCTTATTGGTTTTCTAAACTGCAAATCTCTTCTTTGCTTTAGGTTCCTTCCAGGCAGCTGACAAACTTGCTGAAATCTCCCCCATCCTTAACAACCGTCACTGCAGCAGCACTTGTCATTCCCTCTAGTTATCATGTTATATCTCTTCTTTCTTACACAAATTCCTTGAAAAAGTCACCCCTTACTTTCCTCCTACTCTCTTCTAAGACTATCCACTTCCTTTTAAGTCTCTCACCTGTGGCTCCAAGAAGCTGTAGCATGGGCAGAGACCACACCCCGGAAAACCCTCTCAGCAGATGGGCTAAATCAGGTTGAGGGTAAACAAACAACATTGTTGAATTAGGGGAATGTCTACCCCAAGCACACTTCCCCTGGTGGAATGGACAGATAAGAACAATTTGTTCAGACAGCCATGAAGGTGGCTAAAGCAGGCGTCCGGAGCACTTAGAGCTTGGTCAGACATCAAAGATGCCCAGGTCACGGTGGCTCCCGGCCATTGCTACTCAATCTTGACATTTGTCTTGACACTGGACTTTGATGCTTCTGGAAGAGTGCGTGAGTCTGATGACGTTGTGCAACTCTGCCCCACTTAAATCCAATCTGATCATCTCTTTGGTGCTCTTCAAAGAGGAAGGATAAAAAACAACAAACCTGTAGAATCTGACTTCTGACCTCATCACTCAACTGAGACAGGTCTTTCTAAAGCTACCAGTGATCTCTTAATTGCCAAATTACAACAGCTAGAATTTATATGTTCTAGCCAACTTTCATGTTTGTGAAGTGTGTTATAAATAGTATACGATTTCATATCCTCACAACAACCCGGAGAGGTAGGTGCTATCATTATCCCCATTTCACGCCTGAGGAATCTGGGATAGACAGTGGTTAAGTGACTTGGCTAGGGTCATGCAGCAGGTAAGTTTCTGAGGCTGGATTTGAACTCAGGTTTTCCTGACTCCAGGTTTGGCTTGCTATCCATTGTACCTTATTACTGCAGTTTGTGGTCACATGGCCTTTCTTAGTCCTCAGTTTCTCTTAATTTCTCTCCAGCTTCTATACGGTTAACCACTTTCTCTTATTCAAGACTCTCTTCACTCTGAGTTTTAATGACAGGGCTCAGTTTTGATTCTCTATTATTTTTCTGATGGCTCCTTCTCAGTCTTTTTCACTAGATCATTATCTATTCCAGGGGTGGGGAATTTGGGGCATCGAGGCCACACGTGGCCCTCTAGGGTCCTAAATTGGGGCCCTTTGACTGAATCCAGACTTCAAATCCTTGTGAAGTTTGGAGTCGGTCAAAAGGCACACAATGAGGCCCTAGAGGGCCTACATGGCCTCGAGGCCCCAGCTTCCCCACCCTTGATATTCCATGCCTGTGGGTGTACATTAAGGTTTTACCCAAGTGAGGCCCTCTTCTCCTTTTGATGCATTTTCTTACCTCATTACCTCATCAGCTAGCTCTCATAGTTTGAATTCACATCTGTGCAGATAACTCCCAGATCTACTGCTAATCTCTCATCTGAGCTGAATTCAATCCCAGATCCCCAGTTGCCTACTTGACATTTCAAAATGGATGTCTCATAGACATCTCAAACCCACCATGCACAAAACAGAACTAAGGATGATCTTTCCTCCCAAACCCACCCCTATTACTGTTGGGAGCACAGCCAAATTTCTAGTTACCCAGGTTCATGATATCCCTGTCGTCCTTAACACTTCCCTCTTACTCACCCTCACTCTCCTCATGCCCATTTTCATTCAGTTGCCAACTCATGCCATTAATATCTCGTAACATCTTCCACATATATTTCCTTCTCACTATATAGCCCTTACCTTAATTTGGATCTTTATCACTTCCTCCCTGTCCTATTACAATAGCCTTCCAATTTGGTTTCCCTGCAGCAAATCTCTCCACTTCAATCCGTCTTCCATTCAATTCCGAAAGTGATTTTCCTAAAGTTGGTCTATTCATGTCCCACTCCCCTCCTTAATAAGCCATCAGGATTCTCTCTTACCTCTAGGATCAATTATATTTAGTTTATTATTATTATTATTATTAAATTAAATATTATTATTATTATTAAAATTAATTTAATTCCGCTGTCTGATTTTCTGTTCAAAGGTAATTGTGAACTCAATGTAGTCTCTGAGGCTGAGATGCAACAAAATATGTATCAATTCTCTGCTGCTTGTGCTAATTTTGGCCTAACAATTAGCACCAAGAAAACATAGGTGCTCCAGCAGCCACCACCACACCATCCATATGTGGAACCATCATTTACAGCAAATGGAGAAGTTTTGAATGCTGTGGATAAGTTCACTCACTTTGGTAGTGTACTTTCCAGGGATGTACACATTGCTAATGAGGCTGACGTGCACACATTGTCAGAGCTAGTTCAGTGTTTGGGAGGCTTTGAAGGAAAGTGTGGGAGAGAAGAGGTATTAGACTGACTACCAAACTGAAGGTCTGTAGAGCTATTGTGCTGACCTCATTGTTGTATGCTTGTAAAACTTGGACAGTCTACCAACACCATGCCAAGAAACTGAATCACTTCCATTTGAATTGTCTTAGGAAGATTCTGAGGGTCACCCGTCAAGATAAGATATCAAATACTGAGGTCCTTTCTTGAACTAAACTGCCAAGCGTTCAAATTCTGCTTCAGAGAGTACAGCTCTGATGGGCTGGCCATGTTATTTGAATACAAAATGTAAGCTAGTCAAAAAGATGTTTTTATGGAGAACTCATACAGGGCAAGCATTCACATGGTGGTCAGAAGGACACTCTCAAGAATTTTGGAATTGATTGTGTGACATGGGAGACACTGGCGCAGGACCACTCAGCTTGGCTTGCCCACATCAGAGAAGGTGCTGTATTCTATGAGCAAAGCAGAATTGAAACAGCTCAAAGGAAACACAGAATGTGCAAATTTGGAGAATCCACCCCAAATGTTCACATGGACTACTTGTGCCCAACCTGTGGTAGAGCATTCTGAGCTCATGTTTGTCTGATCACAGTTGGACGCATTGTAATTTGACTCTAACATAGTGATGTCATTTTGATCCTCTTTGAGCTCAAAGGACAACAACCAAATCTCTTCACAACCTGGCTGTTTTTAACTTTTCCATTCTTCTCACATTTCCAAATAGTCTATAGTCCAGCCATACTGGCCTACTTTCTGCACCTAATACACAAAGTTCCATCTCCTTTCTCCTTTTCTCTCTCTCATGCTTGGCCTGAACTCCTACATCACATTCACCTCTCAGAATCCCTAGTTTCTTTCAAGATTCAGATGAAGAACTTTTCCATGAAGCCTTTCTTGATCCTTCCAATTGTTAGAATCCTCTCTCCCCAAAGTGCCTTGTGTTTATGTTGTGTGCGTATGTATGCATATATATATATGCATGTATATGTATATATATGTAAATTATACACACATATTGTATACACACATATGTATATATGATATGTGTGTATGTTCATGTTTTTCTCCCCATTAGAATGTAATCTCCTTGAGGGTAGGGGACATTACACTTTTGCCTTTGTATCTCCAGTGCTTACCATAACCCCTGGCACATAGTAGACACTTACAAAATGCTTGTTGATTGATTGACTGGGAAGATAAAGAAAACTGACCTAAGCTCCCCAAGAGTTTTTTCCTTCTGGAGGGCGGTGGGCTTCCTTCTCCTTAGTGAGCTAGGGAGGAAACTTAGATGGACCTGAGCTCTTACAAAACATCCTGACCACCAGAGGGGCAGTAACCCAACTTCTACAGCCACTCCAGCCTGAAACAGATCTTCTAGGCTTGTCTTCAGTGGAGATTGTTCTATAGGCTCCCAGAGACTAGGATGGAGGGAGAGCCAAACAGCTCTATGATTTTCATGGCAGCCTTTGCCAGAACAAAAACTTCTGCACCATCTTTGTGCCCTCAGGGACTCCTAAATGTAAGAGCCACCAATACTGTTCTATAACAATTTGGAAGAGACTCAAACCCATAGATACATTCCTAAGGGATTAGCCAGAGACCTTCTAACTTATTTTATCTTCTTTTCAAAAAAAGAAAAGGTAAAGAAATTCTACAGAAAGTGATTTCTGTCCTTGGATGGTCACACCAACTAACTCAGTGAACTAGCTTAGAGTTGAAGGTGGGTGAAATGTTGCCAAGTCTCAGATCTCTCAGGGCTGGGAGGGAATAGTAAAGAGTGCCTGAAATTTATATGATGCTTTAAGGTTGCAAGGCATTTTTCTTGCATGAGTTCTGAGGTAGGTAGTACAACTATTAGAATCCTCATTTTGTGGCTAAAGAAACTGAGGCTTCAAGATGTTAAGTGACTTCCAGAATCATGCATCTGATAAGCGATATTCGACCTCAGGCTTTTCCCTATTCCAAATCCAATTTGCTAGCTATTAAGTCATATGGGTTGACTTTTTGATATACAAGGAAGGAAGGAAGGAAAGAAGGATTTATTAAGCACCTATTATGCCCTAGGAACTATGCTAAATGCTTTTAATATATTATCTCATTTAATATTCACAATAACCTGGGAGGTGGGTGCTATTGTTCTGGGGGAGATTGTGAGACAAATATCTGCATCCTTGACCAGGTGAAGAAAGATCCAAAAGTTGATTTTGTATTAGACTGGATAACCTTTAAGATCTTTATCATGAGCAAGGCCATGGGCATGGGTTTTTCTACGAAAACTCCAGAATTCTCCCATCAATGGAAGAAATTAGAGAGTAGATAGAGCTAGGACATCCCTGGTAGGAATCATACTGAGTAAGTTATAATTAAAGTGGGGGGAGAAAGGAGATGGGGAATGGGTGGGGTGGGGTGAGGATAATGTGTCTAACAACTCTGTATGAAGCATCAGCGTGTATGCTAGAGACCTGGACAAGGTGAGAGAAACAGATGGAGGAGAGGTTGCTGAGTGATGTTGGCAAGGCGGTGGTCTGGAAGCAACAGTGAGAAACAGGGATTATACATACTCCTCCTCCTGGTCCACTGCATTTTGGAGGAGGGGAGAAGGGAGGGTAGATGGATAGAGAACAATCATCCAGTACTGGGGAGGGTGGCCAAGGTTGCAGTATTTCCTGGAGAAAGGGAGAATTCTACTTATTGCTAGAATTAGGGAAGATGATGAATAAAAAGAGAGAAGAGAAAGATTCCCCAAGAAGGGCAGTTGTTAATGTTATTGCTGCTGCTGCTGTTTTAAACAATAAAAGTAGGAAAGGGGTGCCAAGGGCCAATGTGGATAATAAGAAATTTACCATATTCAAAATTAAAACATTTTATTATCTTTTTTTTGAACTATTGTTTTGACCTTATGGACCCCTGAAATATTCTTGGGGATCCCAGAGGTCCTCAGATCCTACTTCAAGAACCAGTACTATGTAGGATGGATTGGAGAAGCTAAAAGGGCAGCTAACTACCTTGTCCAAGGTCACAAAGTTTTTAGTTGCAGGGAGAGACTAAAATTCACTTCTGACTTCCATTCACATTCTACAGGAGACATAATAGAAAAATAGTTCCATAATGGACCAGTCCAGGCATGTGCCATTTAAAGGTTTTCAAATCACTTTCACCTGGTGTCTTCTTTTCCTGGGTTCTTCTGCTGCCAAAAATGAAAGAAGAGGTGAGTGGAAGAGTAGCAGAGTCCTGGTTTGAAATTTTGACTGTTTATTCGACCTTCAACCTGGGGGTTTAAAGAGATTGGAAAGCAATCTATTTGTGTCTGGAGTCTGTGTAAATGTGGTTGTATAAGTTCAGATTAAATCTTTTTTTTTGAAAGAGATATACACAAGCCTCAAGGAAATTAATGGGGCACACCTAAAGCCAGTCTTAGAGCCAGGAAAATATTATCTCTTGTTCTATTTTCACTTCAAGGTTTACAAGACAATTTCTTCAAAAAGACTCTACAGGACCAAGTATAACAAGCCCCAAGACCCACTGGTGTCCAAACCATATTAAGAGCTGTAAAGGAAAGTCTCAAGCATTGAGTGGCTCTCCTCTGGTGGGTTTTCTGGAAGCATGAATGTGGGTCCCTTAGGACGAGGCAGGGATGGGTCACAATTGTATTCTTAGAGGGATTGTCCTCATCATGAATCATTAAAGAACTTGTCCCCTTCCAACGGTACCTCCTTAGAGGCTTATCTGTTGCCCATTTCCTGCTCTGATTTGGCAGGCTGGCATACTATAAGGTCTCCAGAAGGCTACCAAGCCACTCATTTGCTTAATATTCTTATCTTGCTTAAAATGTTCCCAGCTTCTTACTACCATGTGCCCTCCACATTCAGGAATAGCATCATGAGTGCTAGCAAGCTGAATCTCCTAGCCCCAAGTTTCTTGCAAAAGTGAAGTGGAAATAGAAGGTTGGAAGTCTCACAGCACTGAATGTGCATGTCATCTACTCAGAAACATAGAATTTAGGAGCTGGAAGAAAACTTAGATGATATTTACTCCAAGCCCATATTTTATGGGTGAGGAAGTTCAATGCAATTAAAAAAGCATTTCTTAAGGGTTTTCTATGTCTGAGGAAACTGAGGGTCAAAGAGATTAGCACTTGCCCAGGGTCGCACAGATAGTGAGTGGCTGAACCTAGTTCAGTTGTTGTTCTGTCGTGTCTGTTTTGTGACCCCCTTTGGGGTTTTCTTGGCAAAGATCCTAGAGTAGTTTTTGCCATTTCCTCTTCCAGTTCATTTTACAGAAGAGGAAACTGAGGCAAACAGGATTAAGTGACTTGCCTAGGGTCGCGCAGATACCAAGTGTCTGAGGGTATATTTGAACACAGGAAGATTAGTCTTCCTAATTTCAGGCATGGAGCTCTTTCCACTGTGCCACCTAGGTGCCCTATGGCAGAGCCTAGCCTGGAGCCCAAGTCTGCATCATGGAATACAATTGAGAACTGAAGTGTTATTATACTTGGATTCAATCAAGTATAATTGAGAGAGCACTAGATTTGTAATAAAAACTCAAATAAAACATTAAAAACCTGTGAGTTCAAATCCTTCCTTTGCTACTTTACCATCTCTGTGACCTTGAGTAAAGTAATTTCCCCTTTCCCCCATCTGGATCTCAATGTCTTCATCTATAAAATAATTTTGTTGGACTAGGTTATTTCAGCTGTAAATTCTATGTTTCTATTTCATAATGATATTGCAAAGTCATCTAGAAAAGCTGCTTTGTTTATATGATTATATCTATGGATATTAACTGTTCTGGAAATTTTATTTCTTTAGTTTTAATTTTCTTTATATGGCTTATATCTATTGACATTTACTATGTTGAGAATTTAAGTAAAATTTAAAAATATTGATATATTATTTTAAAGTAACAATAATAAACCCATTACATGTTAATGTAAATAATATTAGATTTTTTTTAAATAACTATTTTTCCAAAGGAAAAAAATAATTATTGAGAAGAGTGGCTTTGTTTTACATATATTTCCAAGTTTCTTTAATGTTTGGCTTAGTAGAAGACAGATTCTTACACATGCTGCTTCATTTCACCTATTGCAATATGTTGTTCTTGTTGAAGTATATGAAAAAAATCTGGCCCCATATAGTTTTGTGGTTGGAAAAGGGGGATTATTTTAATAGGTAGATAGTATCCTACAATTCACCAATTAATAAATACATAAAACAGTAATAATGATGACATAATGAGGGGTTGGGCTAAATCATCTTTCAGATCCCTTCTAACTTTAATATTCTTTATGTCCATAACTCCAGTGTCTCACATTTTAAAATAAATTTTTAGTTTCCCCCAATTATATGTAAACACAATTTTTAATGTTCTTTTTGTTCTGTTTTGAGTTTCAAATTCTATCCTTCCTTCCTTTCTCCTCCCCCTTTCTGAGACAGTAAGCAATCTGATATAAGTTATATGTGTACAATCATGCAAAACATTTCCATATTGGTCATTTGGTCAATCCCTTACATTTGGGAGGTTTTATGGTTAACAAAATGCTTATGAAGTTATTTGAATAAGATAAATTGACTTCTTTTCCATGAAGATTTATGATTCTGAATTAAGAAATGAGCTCTATCCAGTTCATTTAAATGGAAGAAGACACCTCCAAAGCTGTAACTAGCCTGTGGAAACTGGAGATTTGCCCCAGACTGCTAAATGTAGAGGGCACTCACAGAACTTGCAATCACCACCACAGAACAGAAATGGCAGAGTCTGGCCTCAGTTAGCAAGCATAATTAGTTCACATAGGAAGTTATTAGAAGGGGTGCTGTATCAAACACTCTCATGTCACCCTGCTCTCCCCAACTTCCATGTGTGGGGGTTCCCTCAATAATGGCCTTGAGCTAGTGTTGTGGAGCTCCCTGCTTTGGTCCTCATCCCAGTTGAGGGTTCTTTTCCAAGCTTTGGAAAGGTTTGTGATGCTTATCATAGACAAAAGATTTTGACTTTCCTAACTATTTTGTTGTAGGAGTTAAAGATGAGTATCAGGGTAGATACTCCCACTTTTTTTGAGGAGCCTCTCATCTTGTTGTGACCAGTTAGGACAAGGACTTGGAAAGGCTGTCAAAAAGTATAACAAGGAGCGGCTCTTAATTATAAGTGTAAGGTACAATTATCCCCCCAAAAATTGGGGGGCCACATCGATGTCTGGATAGGCAAATACTGTCTCTGGACTCTTGCAGAAGACTTTAGTACAAAGAATGCATTCATTAGGAGAGAGTCCTGAAAATGACTTCCTGGTGCTATATACACAATATGGGATCAGGCATGGAAGAGGAATGAGAAAGAGAGTGTAGTTTGGGCTTCAAACCAGTCCTGCTTACCCCTTGCTGCTAATTGGCATTAGAATTGTGTCCCATAGGAATTAATGCTATTAGCTAATAATAGCTGACATTTATATAGCACGAGGATCCTCACAACAATCTTGGGAAGTAGGTGCTATTATTATCATTCCCATTTGACAGATGAGGAAACTGAGGCAGAAGTTAAGTGACTTGCCCAGGGTCACACAGTTGTCTGAGGTGAGGTTTGAACTTAGGTCTTCCTGACTTGGGGCTGGGTTCTCTATCCACTGTGCTAATTAGTTTTTGGAGTATTTGAGTAGGACCTATTTTCAGTGCTGAGACTGTAGAGTACACAGGTACAGTAGGCTGATTGATGAGCAGCTCACCTTCCAAGATCCTGGCATCCCAACATCATGGTCAATGTCAGAAACCTTGGTTGTCCTATTTGTCCACATATCCATGACCAAAGGGATCACTGAAATCATCTGCAGCCCTTCCCAGGGGTGGTACAGCGAACCAGAACGAGGCAAACTGTCTCTCTCCCATATCCATTTTTAGAGACTGGGAAGTTTTGGATGAGATGATGAACCTTGGGGTTGGCTCTCAAACATCTCAGGAGTAAGACAGAAAATTGAGTCTGACCAGAAAGGGACATTTTCTCTTGGGAGCTGGAGTTCAGCAGCGATGGGAACCCAGCATTCTAAGATACCTGTATCTAACCTTGCCTTGATCATAATTTTTCTAATCTAATTAAATTGTTTGCTATGAATTCAAGTTCTAAGTGAATGTCAATAGCTTAGATATGCTAGAGAGTGATTAGTGGGTGGAGAGATACAAAGCCAATAAGTGATAACCAACAATTTTAAAGTAACTCTTAGACCCAGTCTATAACAGAGGGAGTTTGAGTGCTAGGTGATTGAAGAAAGAGCTGCTTTTAGAACAAATTCTTCTTAGTTGGCCCCTGGTTCACATGGCAGGAACCCGTCCCTATGATCCTGACTGCTGAAAGGGCCAATCGATTACATAAGCTAGAAGTCACATGCTATGTTTTTTACTACCTTCCTTATTACTATAGAAAACAACACCATTCTTTCAGTCCCTAGGAGGCATCCGGGATTCCTCACTCTCTCCCACCCTCCATATCCAAGGCCTGTCAATTTCCCCTTTGCAGCATCTCTTGAATACAAACCCTTTTTCTCCTCTGACATTGCTACCCCTCCCTGGTGCAGACCCTCATCATCTCATGCCTGGACTATTACAATAGTCTTCTTCAAACTCTCCCCAGTTCGAAAGACTCAACCTTACTCTCATGGAATTTGGCTTAGGGAAGGAATGACATAAACTCTAAGCTGGGCATTTTGCCACATAGAAGAGTAGGGGGAAGGGGGATGAGAGGTGAGGTGATGGAGGGGAAGGCAGGGTGGGGGGGAGGGCT
>CM053590.1:55197733-55239872 GCA_028646515.1 Pseudochirops corinnae | reverse complement strand
CTTTCTTTCTTTCTCTGTCTCTTTCTTTTTTCTTAGTGAGTGAGTAGGAGTGAGAGAAAAATGCTTGCTAATAAAAAATATTAAAGTGTGAAAAATCATAATGTCTTATAATCATGCCACAAATATCTATCTGCAATGGGCCTTTGAAAAATGAGTCACTCCTTATACTTTTTGACAGCATCTCCAAATCTTTGTCCTATAACCTGATCACAGCTGGATGAGGGGGCCCTCAGAGGAATTTGCCTTGATATATATTTTTACTTGCTATAATGCAATAATCCAAAATGTCAGAATGGCAACTAGGAATTATTTTTTCCTAGTATAAGTATCACAAAACATATTAAGGCATGGAAGAGAATCCTTAGTTGGGGTAAGGACCAAAACAAAGCTCTCCATGACATTAGCTCAAGGTCATTGCTAGGGGGGCTACCACACATAGAAGTTAAGGAGGGCAGGGCAGAGTGGGAGAGGTCAACACAAGTCCCATATTGTAGCTTCCTATTTTAACTAATTATAAAGCTAACTCTGTGTATGTGCTTGTTTTCTTACATTATAATCAATTAGATGGAACTCATCTCTTAAGTCAGATTGATAATTTTTAAATGAAATTCAATAACAACTCCATTCAAAAAGTTTCTTAAATGCTCTACTATGTGCCAGGTCTTGCACCAGGTGTTGAAGAAGAAAAAAAAAAGGTTATAATTCCTTCTGTTGAGAATTTAGATTCTACTGAATAAGTGCCACATAAAATAAGAGTTAGATTATAACCTGGTACCATATTTTAGTTATTCTGGAGTGACTATTAATACACATTGATATCTGTAGAAACTCACAAATCTGAAAGGGATCTGTGCTTTCCTCTCTGTGAGGAATCTCCTTCTTTGATGACTTAG
Source organism: Pseudochirops corinnae (assembly GCA_028646515.1). Taxonomy (NCBI): domain Eukaryota; kingdom Metazoa; phylum Chordata; class Mammalia; order Diprotodontia; family Pseudocheiridae; genus Pseudochirops; species Pseudochirops corinnae. The sequence continues at coordinate 55,238,979 of CM053590.1, read as the reverse complement.
TAAGAACCTCAGAGATCACGTAATCTAAAACCTTTCATTTTACTGATGGTGAAAATGAGGCCTGGGATTATTTATCCAGGGTTACAGCTAGTAGATACCAGAGGTAGGATTTGAACCTAGGCCTCCTTGACTCTAAAACCAGTGCTGTGTCTACTATACCCTACCGACCTCTAACTGATACCTATACTATGATAAAAAAAAAAAATCCAAACAAAATTTCATCACAATGAAGTCATGTTCTAAAAAGAATGATTCGAGGCTATATTTTCTGATGCCCAAATCATTCCTGGGACTTATGTCAGTCAGGTATTTTTGCAGACGGAATTGTTGCTTCATTTCTTAAGGGATTCATTTAGTGCACAGTTAAATTTCTAACTATAGATGAACTACTCACGGATTTCAGTAACAACTCAGTTATTCTCTGTGTGATATTCCCTCAATCTCTCTGTTTCCTCATCTGAAAAAATGAATAGACTGAGAGCAAATGAATTTAAAATTCCTTTAGAGTGCTAATCCCATGATCTGTGTAATGACTGGGCTCCCATTTTATGCCTGGAAAAAATCAGCATAAAATGTATGTTATCAAGATAGACTAGGAATTAAGCAACTTCATGTTTCTCAAAGTGGGAGAAGGAGGTGAGGAGTCGCCATGTTATCCTTTGTTTGATTCCTGATGGTTTTGAAAGTTCCCTACAGGCTCCTTCTGTCTCTCCCTCCCTCACAAAAGTGAGAGAGGGAAAGAAAAGGCAACTTTCAGGATAACTAAAGCTACCTCAGCAGCAGAGGGCAGTTAAGGTCAGTGGCTCTGAGCCTCAGCCTCAGGCTGGGGATAAGGAGAATGTGAACCTCTCGCTGCCAATTCCAATTGAGTTCAGCAAACAAGTCTTATCCTGTTGCTTCTGGGTCTACAGCACTTTCTGATCCCAGCCCTTCTCTTCACTTTTGGTGCCACCATATGTAAGTTCAGGCTTGGATCACTGGACTATTAGAATGGCCTTTTGACTTGGCTCCTGTTCTCTAGCCTCTCCATTCTCCAAGTCATTCTGCACATAGCTGCCCCAATATTTTCTAAGCCACAGGTCTGACCAGCCCACTCCTGGGTCAAATCTTTTGTGGTTCCCAGATACCGAGAGAATACAATATAAATTCCTTAGTCTGGCATTCAAGATCTGCAACAATCTGGTTCCAGCCTACCTTTCCAGCTTAATTTCACATTACTCTTCTTCACACTCTGTGTTTCAGCTAAGCTAGACATGTTCTGAATTGGGCAGGGACCATTTTGTTTTTGTCTGTGTATAGCCAGTACAGGTAGTCTGTCAGTCAATATTTAATTTGCACTATTTAAGTGCTGGTAACTGTATTAAGCAGTGCGGATATAAAGAAATCAGACTTAGGCCCTGCCTTCAAGGAGCTCACATTCTTTGTATTTGTGTGTGTGTGTGTGTGTGTGTGTGTGTATTCATTCATCTATTCATTCATTTATTTTTAACATTCATTTTTCAAAACACTTGTTCTAAATTCCCTCTCTCCCTCCTACTCTTCCCCCACACATTGAGAAAGCAAGAAATGTGATCAATTGTATATGTGAAATCAAAACATATTTCCGTATTAGCCATGATGCAAAAAAAAAAAATTAAAGCAAGTATTAAGTGAAAAAAATCTGTTCAAATTGGGTGACCCTGGGCAAATCATTTAATTCCAATTACCTCCAAAAAAAAAAAAAAGAAAAAGAATTGAAGAAGGCTAGGAAGTAGAGACCAGCTGGGAGAATGTACCAGGAATGGGGACTGGAGAGTGAAAAGTCCAGAAAGGAATGTCTTGTCAAAGGAAAAGCAAGGAGGCCAGTGTCATTGGATCCTACGGTAGCATAGGAGATGGAATGAATTGTAAGAAGACTGGAAAGGTAGGAAGGGTTTTAAAAACCACATGGAGGATTGTATACTTGATCCTGGAGGTAAGAGGTAACTATTGGAATTTACTAAGTGGATGTAAATGTAATGTAAATGACATGGATAGATCTTGGATTTAGGAAGACAACTTTGGCATCTGAGTGGAGGACAGACTGAAGTGGGGAGAGACTTGAGGCAGGAGAACCAAGCAGCAAGCACTGGTGATAGCCCAGGTATGAGGTAATAAGGCCCTACATGCACCAAAATGGTGGCAGTGTCAGAGGAGGGAAGGGTGTGTGGGAGAGATACTTGCATGGTAAAATCCACAGGATTTGGCAATAGATTGGACACTGGGATGGGGAGGCGTCAGAGAGAGAGACTAAAGAGCTGAGGATGACTCCTGGTTTGTGGGCATGGGAGGATGGTGCTACTCTTGACAGCACATTGCCTGATACATTTTGTTGTTCTTGAGTTGTTCCATTGGTGTCCAGTTTTCTATGACCCCATCTGGGAGTTTCTTAACAAAGATACTGGAGTGGTTTGCCATTTCCTTCTCCAGTTCATTTTACAGGTGAGGAAACTGAGGCAAACAGGGTTAACTGACTTGCCCAAGGTCACACAGCTAGTAAGTGTCTGAGGCCAGATTTGAACTCAGGTCTTCCTCTCTCCAGACCTGGCACTTCATCCACTGTGCCACCTAATTGCCCTATCTAACACATAGTAGGTGCTTAATAAACATTTGTTCAATGCTTTCCTCTCCCTCTCCTCCCAGGCTGGTAGAGCTGTTCTCCTCATTAGCAACTTTTAAAATCCTTATCTTCTTTAAGGAAGTCACTATTTCCTTCTTGAATTCTTCTTTAATCCCTTCTCCTTGCCTCCCCTTCCCCCTTCCCAGCTCAAAGGACTCTCCCTCCCCTTGATCATTTTTCCCTTGATTAGTTTATCTGTTTTCCCCTTTTCTCACTATCATTCTTTACCCTGCATTTACTTATCTATGTACATACTACTTACTCCTCCTAGAAGAAAACTCTCCAGTGAATAGAGTACTCACCAGGTAGTCAGGAGGACCACGATTCAAATCCAGCTTTGGTCCCTTACTGTGTGACCCTCTATAACTCATTTAACCTCTCTGGACCTCAGTTTCCCCATCTATAAAAGGAGTGTTTTAGATTTAAATCTGTGATTTATGACCTGTGAATGCTAACTCTTTGAGGCCAGAGATGGTCTTTTTTAATCTGTTTCCCCAATGCCAAAGTGCTAGCTTTGTACTTGGAACACACTAAGTACTTAAGAAAGGTTTGTTGAATTGATTTCTAGTGCATCTTTAATCCTGATCTTCTCCGTCTGTGCCAGCAGTGGGCATATGGTGATCTGGACTGAGAAGAGCTGTTGAATCTCTCTCTTCCTACTAACATCTAACAGACCTGTACCTTACATGGTTACTTACACCAGAACCAGCCAACTCCCATACCAGAAAGCCAAGAGTGGGCTCCTAGCCAGGTTTAGATGTGGCTGATTTAACCTTGACATGGTGTCAAAGACCTGTCTCTGCTTGTTCCCAAGCCTGAGTGTCCTTGGTTAAGGCGGACTTATTAGGAGAACAAACTGCAGTGGTAGGGAAGGGAGAGAAAGACTCTCCACCCTTCTGAATATGGTATTGGAGTTAACTGAGAGAAATCGAATTTGGACAAAAGGTGACTGAATTTTGGAAGCATGATTGTATGGCATTGCATTAAGATAAATAAGCAGAAACTCAGACCCAAACAATCTTCTACCAGATGATCTTCCCAAGAGAAAAACTGGGGGTGTGGGTATGTACTTAGAGGATACCTGATTTAGCAAGTCTGTTAGACTTTTCAGGGAGCTGCAAGCTTCTAGCACAGTACTACAAAAACCCCAAAGGATGTTTCTGCCACATGCTAAAAAGCTGGTTACTAAAGCATCTGCCCTTATTTTCTTGTACTAGAGGTGATGGGGCAAAATATGTGATTGGCAACTGAGCCAGGAAGACTTGGTCACTCGTTGTTATTTAAGGAGTAAGAAGATGTGGCTTCTGGAATCTTTTAAGGTGACTTCTTTGTTTATTGTGACTGTTGGTGAGGCTTGAGAGCATATCTGGTCTCTTTGTTGTCTCTCCTTACTTTTTATAGGCCACAGGGGCCATCTCCAGAAGTCCTGATGAATCTGGTCACTGGACCAGATGGCTCTGGAGGAGAAAGTGAAGCTGGTGATCTTGCATAGCCCTCTCTAACTCAAATCAAAGTCAAGTGCAAGTCATGTCACCATCTCCCTGGTGGCATGGTATTCTTGAAGAATGAAGGACATGAATAGAGCACTGACCCTGGAGTCAGGAGGACCTGAGTTCAAATCCAGCCTCAGACACTTGACACACTTACTAGCTGTGTGATCTTGGGCAAGTCACTTAACTCCAATTGCCTTTCCTTCCCTCTTCCAAAAAAAAAAAAAAAAAAAGGACAAAGCACAACAAGCCATAGAACTGGATGGTTCTTTTTTGACAGAATTCCCTGTCCATACTCCCCCTATCACATGGATCAAGGGACCAATCAGGAGCTACTGTTCTCATATAATTTTAGCAAGGGCCAGAGTACAAGTCTTCTTAGAAGGGAACCAAGGGCATATATAGCCCCCTTAACCCCTATTATACTTGATTACCCCAATAAAACTGGTGGTTAACATAGTTAAATGGCCAATGGTTTGACCTTCCAACAGTTCAAACATTATCTGGGTGCATTTGTTTTTTGCTTACTGATATTTTCAAATTCAGGATAAATATATTTTCCAATCAAAAGAGAAAGTTTGGTTAGCATCTGATGCTTGTTCATCGGACTCTAATAAACAAATATGGCTTTTTAAGGTTTCATTCAGAGGAAAACAATATCCAGGATGAAGGAGGTCCCCATTCTGCTGCATTCTGGCATGGCCAGACAGCATCTAGAGAATCGTGGACACTGCATTTTTAGGAAGGAAATGGAAAAGTCAATGTGCAATCAGAAGACGATGTCAAGGCTGGTGAAGAGAGTCAAAAACACGTCCTACAAGGCATGGTTGAAGGAATTGGGATGTTTAGCTTGGAGAAGAAAAGACTTGGAGACGCATGTTAACTATCCTGAAGTACTAGAAGGGCTGTCACGGAAGAGGAATTGGGTGTGTTTTGCTTGGCCGTGGAGGGCAGAACTTAGGACCAAATGGCTGGATGGTGCAAAGAGGCAGGTTTTGGTCCAATGAAGGAAAATAAGAATTCATCAAAATTAGAACTGTCCAGAATAACCTCAGGAGAGGTCCATCATCAGGTCTTCAAGGAGAGGCCAGATGACCACATGTAAGGGCTACTTTAGAAGGAATTCCAGCTCAGAAATGCTTTCAGTCTTTGAAGTGTCTTCTCACTGCAATTCTATGATTTTTCTAGAAAAAAAAAAATCCACACTCGGACCTGAGTCACTGCGCAAGAGAAAATATTGGTGCCTACTGACACACATATTATCGTCTTCCCGAGGCCCAGCTGGGGAAACTGGAATTAGAAAGCAATTTGTTTAGAAGCATGGTTTTAGTTGTTTGCTCTTCATTCTTGAGGAGGACCAACAACATCAGGAAGGCGGTGTCTTGATCTGGGAAGCTTAGTGGCTTCTAAGTGTGACTATTGGCTAACTTTTTGTTGTTCAGTCATTTTTCAGTCATATCTGATTCTTCATGGATCCATTTGGGATTTTCTTGGCAGAGATACTGGAATGGTTTGCCATTTCCTTCTCCAGCTCATTTTACAGATCAGGAAACTGAGGCAAACAGGGTTAAGTGAGATGCCCAGGCTCACATAACTGCTAAGTGTCTGAGGCCAGATTTGAACTCTAGAAGATGAGTCTTCCTGACTCCAGGCCCTAACTCTGTGCACTATGGCACCACCTAGCTGCTCCCATGCTAAGCTTTACCTGCATTAAAAAGGCCTATCATCCAGCCCTGGGGAAGTGCTAGTCATAGGAGCATAAACTGAGAGCTGGAAGGTAGACCTCATCTAGCCTGAGCCCATTATTTTATAAATGACTCACACAGAGTAAGTGGTGAGAGGCAGAGCTAGGATTTGAATCCAGGCTCTCTAATGACAGGACAGAGCAGTCTTTTCCACATTACTACACTTACTGTCTCTCTGCATTCTGCCTGGCCGGATCACACATGAGCTGCTATGGATCATTCGGGGGGCCACATTTTAGGAGCATTGTTAACTCGGAGTGTCCAGAGGAGGGTGACCAGAAAGGTGAAAGGCCATGCCATGAGGATGGTGTGAAAGATCTAGGGATGTATAGCTTGAAAAGAATATGATGGCTAATATCCAAAGGGGTATGAGACTTACTCTGCTTGGACCCAGGAGGCACAAAAAGGAGCAATGGATGGGAGTTATAGAGAGGCCGAATTAAACTCATCAGAAGGAAAGTTTCCTAATTATTTGTCGCTATTCAGTCATATCTGACTCTTTGTGACCCTGTGGACCACAGCACACCAGGCCCTTCTCTCCTCCACTATCTCTTAAAGTCTGTGCAAGCTCATGTCATTGCTTCCATGCCACTTCCTATCCATCTCATTCCCTGCCATCCCCTTTTCCTTCAGCCTTCAATCTTCCCCAACACCAGGGTCTTTTCCAATGAGTCCTGTCTTCTCATTATGTGACCGAAATATTTAAATTTCAGCTTCAGTATTTGACGTTCTTGTGAATAGCCTGAATTATTTTTCTTTAAGTATTGACTGACTTGATCTCTTTGCTGTTCAAGGGACTCTCAAAAGTCACCCAAATTCTGATTATTAGAGGGGTTCAGAAGTTGAATAGATTGTCAAATGGTGGTTTTCCCTTTTCTCTCCCATAAGCAAAAATTTATGAAGGTGTTAGAGTATAGTGTGAGATTTGGAGTCAGGAAGATGTGAATTCAACTCCTACCTCGGATGCTAGCTGTTTGACTCTGACCAAGTCACTTCACTTTGTCTGCTTCAGTTTCCTCATCTGTATAATGGGGATAACAATAGCACCTACTCTGCAGGGTTGTTTTTAGAGATCAAGTGAGTTCATATGTGTAAAGTGCTTTGCAAACCTGAAAGCTGCATATACATGTTAGTTATTGTTACTTCTCTTACAGAGGAGATGTTTGGTCTGGTTGAGTTAGGTAGCATCTGAGGTCCCTTCTAACTTAGTGTGAGCTAAAGGTTGAACTTTAATCTTGTGATGATGTGTTTTGCAGAAAAGAAACTACATTTCCTAAACTGAAGATTTGTTTCCAAAGATCAGGGGTCTTGTGGAAATAATCAGCACCATTTTCCCAATTTCCATTGGGAAATTGGGATTCTATGCTACATAGAAGAAGTATGTGATAAAAGAGGGATGAGCTGACCTGAGCTGGACACCCTCTTGGCAAAGGGAGCCTCTCAGTCATGAATGAGCATTCCAGAGTTATGTGATTCAGGAGCCTAGGTTATATGGAATGCTTCCTAAGGATTGTGGACGGGAGAAGAAATGGGAACAGGAGTTAGTAGGGAGAGTCTACAAAGAACACTAGAAACAGACTGTCTTGTAGCTTAGAGTCTCCCCAATAGAAGGTAAGATCCTTGAGGCTGACCGTCTTACTTTTTATTTTTTTTTTAAATTTTATTCTGAACTTAAGAAATAAAATAAGCATTTCTATAATGGTAGAATGGAAAAAAAAAGATGAGTGAACATGTAACTGCAAATCTCTTATGTACAACTTGCTATTCCTTTTAAATATATGATAAAGTTGTCAAGTAACTTTCTTTTTTTCACCTCCCCCCAAAATGCCTATCATCTCACACACACACACACACACACACACACGAAACCATTCTATGCGTACTCCTATTTATCAGTTCTTTTGTATTTGTGTCTCCAGCACCTTGGACAATGCCCAAGGGCTTGATAAATGTTTGTTGATCGATTGAAAAAAGTTAAAAGTACAGCATGTCAGTCCTTTTGTTCATTCATCTAATATTTACTGAAAGCTTTATGTATGTGAAATACTATCTTTAGCCCTAAAGGAGATGGAAACAACATCTTATCCATATTTTCAATGAGCTTAGGGTTTAATAAAGGTAAAAGTATTTGGGGAAACAGACGTTTAACCTATCAGTTCTTCAGAAAGACCGTGAAAGCGGAGGGAACTGCTTATGATCTTCCTCAGCAAAGACTGGCCTCATGTTTATTCTGGACTTTCTTGGTGGACATTGAGCTACATGATTCTGGTGATCACGTTTTCCAAACTAAAGATTAGGAGTGATGTCTTCAGAAAGGATATTCCTTTAGCAAAATCTTTTGAACAGTTTAGGGGAAATCAGGTGATACAGTGGATAGAGGGCTAGGCCTGGAGTCAGGAAGACTCTTCTTCCTAAGTTCAAATCTGGCCTGAGACACTTATTACCTGTGTGACCCTGAATAAGTCATTTAATTCTGTTTGACTCAGTTTCCTCATCTTTAAAGTGAGCTGGAAAAGAAAATGGCAAACCACTCCAGTATCTTTGCCAAGAAAACTTCAAACGGGGTCATGAAGAGTCAGATGTGACTGAAAAACCACTGAACTGTATGAACTTTACACTAGCTTTTCAAACAATTAAGATTCCCTGAAGAACCTGGGATATACAATTTGCCTATATGTAACCCAAAACAACACTATTTGTATCTTAAAAAAGCAAAAAATCATAGCTAATTTCCCTATAAATGATCCCCTCCATAGGATTAACTAATTAAGAAACTAAAAACAATTTACATTTATATGAACCTGTCATGTTTACAAAGTTTTTCTTCATAACAACACTGGGAAGTAGGAAATAGAATTATCTCCATTTTACAGAGGAAAAAACTGAGACTCCAAAAAAAAATTAAATGCCTAGCCCATGATCCTACAATTCCCGTGTCAGAGCTAGAATTCTACCTCAATTCTTCTCATTCCAGGATTAATTCACCTTCCACTGAACCATACTGTCTCTCATTCTTCCACTACAGTATAGTTTTGATTTCTATACAGATCGTAGTAGGACATATCGCTGTCACCATTCTCAGGAGTGGTTTGAGCTAGCCTGGGTTGAATTTACAATGAAATATTATTCAGTTAGTTTAGTAACACTTTTCCTCCCCTAAAATCCCTTTTGGTCTGAAAACATTGAGAATTAAAGGTTTCAGTAATCCAAAGAACTTGTATATATAGGACCAGACTCAACTTATACCTCCCACTACAAACTTGGTTACCTTTTTTCCCTATGGAAGGAAGAGTTAGTCCTTTCCAGAAAGAATGAAAGAAGCAAAGAAAGTCAGTACCAGTTTTTAATGCTCAACATTAAAAAGACCATGCTAACTTGGTTTAAGGAACAGCTGAGAGAGCCAGAAAGGAAGGTATTTATCTTACAATTCAGCCCTTTTTTTAAAACCTTGAAGTATTTTATTTGGAGGCTAAGGAATAAGAGAAAACAACCAAAAAATCAGCTTAGACCAGTTGGTTCAATAAGAGGACATTTTTTGAAGCAATGAATTATAAATTGAATGACATGTTCCAAGTTAGCAGAATTGTAAGACTGGGATAGTGATACTTGCTCTCCTCTAACTAAAGGTGACCAAGTGACTAATGACAGTAGAAATCTTACTAAATGATCCTAGAAGGGTTATTTCTAAAAATTCCCCAGGCAGTTTAAGAACAACTCCTGAAGAGCACCTTTTCTCATTGTTATTTTATGAGAAGAAAATTCCAAAATGAGATCATCAAAATACCTAAGCAGGGATGAAGTGTAGTGGAAAACTGATTTGATTTGGCTCTTTTGTTCAGTTGTTTTTCAGTAGTGTCTGACTCTTCATGACTCCATTTTGGAGTTTTCTCGACAAAGATACTGGAGTGGTTTGCCATTTGCCAGCTCATCTTACAGATAAGGAAACTGAGGCAAACAGTCTTAAGTGACTTGCCCAGGAGCACACAGCTAGTGTCTGAAGTAACATTTCACTATGGCGCCACCTAGTGCCTATTCAGTTCTTAGCACTAGGGAATGGTATAGTTTCTTGCTCCAAATCAGTTTTCTAGAAGTCTAAGCTTACTTATCATCAATAGGCCTCCTTGTAGGAGAACTTGCTGTCCCAAATCAAGGGAATTGTCAGTTTTCTTGGTTAATGGTCACTATTTCTAGGCTCAGATGAGTTCAAGAATGGAATAGGTTTGACATAGCATAAAAGAACCAGACCTTGACAGTGAGAGGAAAAACATCATAACACAATAATAATTCCATCAGATGCACAAATTTCATTTATATCTCACAGCTCTAGTTCTTTCTGCCTTTGAAACAGGAAACTTTGAAGTGGAGAACTGGAAAGGGGTTAGTGATCATCTAGCTCAATCCCCTCATTTCATAGCCAAGGCCCAGAGGGGTTAGTGGCTTATTGAAGCTATATAAAAACAGCCAAGATTCAAACCTAGGTCTTCTGTCTCCAAATCCCCCACACTTCACAGCCTTTAACAGATATATTGCCTTTTTCTCTCGCTGCCTTTTCCATCTCTTCTTTGGCACCAAAGCTGTTGTTCATCCTTAATTCTTCCTGATTTAGTAACAAATGATGGACTCAGAGAGATTTATTTTTGTATGGTTGGCAGATAACATATTGAAATTTTAAAGAATCGCCTACGTCTAAAAATAGTTAAGATTACATTTGTACATATACATTTAAATTCTAAAACTTTAACTTTCTGATGGGAAACAAATCAAACCCTGGTTGGAAAATTTAAAAATAAAATTTCCACATGGTTTTGGAAGTTCTTGTGGAATTGCTCAGATTATATTATAAGATCATAGGATTTAGAGTTGGAAAGGACTTTGGATTCAACTCAATAAGCATTTATTATTCTGAATACACTCTGCAGGGCCCCACTGATACAAAGAAAAAAAAACTAGTTTCCTACCTCAAGGACTTTATGTTGCCCTGGAGGAATATAACAGGCACTCAGATAAGGAGATACTAAAAGTTATTAGAAGACTGGGAGATCACTAATGCCTACAGTGATCAGGAAAGGCCTCATGGAAGGAAAATAAGGATTCTGGGAGGTGAACTGAGGAGTCTCCCAATTATGAGTGACAGCTAATGGGAATGCCCAAAGGAGAGAAATGGAATATGGAGTCAGGGAGAAGCTGGCAGCCCATTTTGACTGAAGATAGTGTGAATAGCTAATGGGAAAGGCATATACATAGAACTATATGGTATTACTCATATTCGTACATGAAATAAGGCTGGAAAGATAGAGCTTAGCACATTTTTTCCAAACCTCTCATTTTGTGGATAAATTAGTGAATTAATCAACAAATATTTATTAAGTGACTACTATGTGTCAGGCATTATGCTAGGCATTGGGGATGCAAATAGATGGAAAAGGAAAGATGGTTCCTGCCTTCAAGGTGCTTATATTCTTTTTTTTTCCCAAGAGGCAATGGGTTTAAGTGACTTGCCCAGAGTCACTCAGTAAGTATCTGAGGTCAAATTTGAACCCAGGTCCTCCTGACTACAGGGCCAGTACTTTATCCACTGTACCACCTAACTGTACCCAAAGAGCTTACATTCTAATAGGGGAAGACAATATATACAAGGAAGTTAAAAAGGGGGGAGAATAGTAATGGGGGAGAAGGTACCTTCGTGGAAGTCTGGATAGTCAGGAGTGGAGCTATGAGTGGAATGAATGAATATGCCTGCCTGGCTCCTTCCTTAAAATGGAGGTTCTGGGAGAAATAGACTAATCAGAGAAAGAAGATGAAAGGGTGGAAGGATTTTCCAATGTGAGAAGGCTTCAGGGACGTGGTAGAGAAGATGCCTTCCAGCTTACAGGTAGATCTTCCATCTCCCTGTATATAAGTACAAAGAAGGGTTCGATCCCTGCCGGCAATGAACTTGCAGTATGATGAAAAACCTGAGGATTTGATCTTTTCCAAGGACAGAGTAGCAATCAAAATGGAGAGGCTATAGCACTATAATAAGCCCAGGGGCCACCAGGGATTTTCTGCAGGGCCAGGAAGGGCATAAAAGTTTGACTCATGTTCTTCTTCAGCACAATATAAGGAAGTGAGGGGAATGGAAAGGAAGGAAGGAAACAAGCATTTATTAAGCTCTTATTATGTGCCAAGAACTGTGCTAAGCATTGGGGATAGAACTACAAGAAAAAAGAAAGACAATCCCTGACCTCAAAGAGCTTACATTTTAACAGAAGAAAACAACACACAAAAGAGAGTTAAACACCAAGTGGAAGAGGGAAATGAAGGTATCTGGCATGATTCTGAGGTCTGGACATCAGAAGCAGAATCAGGTGGGGAATGAAAGTTGACTAGCCTGGGCCAATCTACAAAATGGAGGCCTGAAGAGGAATTATGGTATCAGAGAGGCAGAGGGATATTGCAGTGTGAGAGGGCCTTAGGGATAGTTGGATGTTCTGGGGTGAGCCCCAAGCTCTAAGGGAAGTTCTAAGATGGTACAGCAATAGAAACATGGCTTTGAAGTCGGGCATTGGGCTGAGCTAGGGGAGGAGTGGGAGCTCAAATTCTGGCTGCTAAGTGGAGAGGAGGAGGCTCAGAATTCAGACGCTGTGAGAGTAGGGGACTGCAGCATATTTACTGCCATCCCTCAGTCCCACAATTAAATCCTTAACTCACCAAATTGTATTTGTTCCTTCTTCACCAGTCCTCCTTCCTTTCCAGGTGAACCAGCCTCTTTCCTCCATTTCTCTAAGACCCTTCTAGGTAACGAGAATGAATAACAATCCCACCGTAATCCCCCTCCCAGTTGTAGGAGAGAGGGACCTCTCTATCTCATAAATTATCTCTTCTGCCAGAAATTCTGTTTCTAAGTAATTACAGTAACTCTTCCAACTCAGCCAAATTTCTCTTAATTACTTCTCTTTTTATTGTCACATCAGAAGTTACCAAGTCGATTTGCTGTTTGATGTGGGCAGAGGTTGTCTCCCCCCCCTTAAAAAATATTATATTCTAAACTTAAGAAATAAGACAGGTATTTCCTTAATGTAGTAGAACAGGAAAAAAAGATGAATTGTACATGAAACTGCAAATCTGTTATGCACAACTTGTCATTCCTTTTAAATATATAATAAAATTATCATATAATTTTATCTTTTCACCTTTTTTCTCCCCCAATCAAATTTAAATAATTGGAGAAATATTAATTGTTCATGGGTAGGCAGGGCCAACATAATAAAAATGACAGTTTTACCTGAACTAATTTATATATTAAATGTCTCCCCTTTTGAAATTGTTCCTTGAAAATTCTATTAGGATTCAAACTAAGGTCTTGATTTCAGACCTTAATTCTTTAGATTACTCTATAGCTGTCTTCTGGGATTTTTCTTTCAGAGGCGTCTCCCATTAAAAATGTTCTAGGTCAGTAGAATCTATAATTTTGATATTTTGCCCCATAGCTATTTGTCTAGTGGTTTAATGCTTTTTTCATTGTTGTTCTTGGTTTTCACTTCTTTTTTAAATTACAGAGAATTATAACAATCTGAGGTTTTTTTTTTTAATGAGAAAGTTTTGATTCACTACTCTAGTTCCTGAAGTGTTTGAATGTGCCATTATTTCTCCTTTGAGGGTCTCTTTAAGTTCATAAATCCTCAATGAGTTGGTGTCAATACAACAATATATTAATGAAAGAAAAACACTGGGTTGGCTGTTCTCAAATAAATCAGTGATCTCATTGATTTGGAAGTTCTCTCCCATGATGCTGATTGTTATCCATGCTTGCTTTCACATCTTGTGTGACTTTATTCCATGACCTCCCCCAAACTGGCCTCAGTGGTTCCACAAGTATTGGAAGCTTTCCTCAAGTTCTTCTGACCTTTTGAGGATACCAGTGGAATACTCTGGCTGTCTGCCTGGTCTCCCTTGCCTTTGCCATGTAGGTGAACTTATGTTATAAAAGTCATTGAATCAAGTTATCAGTAAACATCATTAAATACCTACTGTATACCACCAGATATTACAGTGGATAAAATGCCAGCTGGAGTCAGGAAGACTCATCTTCCTAAGTTCAAATCTGGTCTCAGACATTTACTATCTGTGTGACCCAGGGGAAGTCACTTCGTCCTGTTTGCCTCAGTTTCCTCATCTATAAAATGAGCTGAAGAAGGATACGACAAATCACTCTAGTATCTTTGCCAAGAAAACCCCAAATGAAATTACAAAGAGTCAAACATGACTAAACAACAATGTATAGAGCATAAAAGAATCCAAGTGAATCAAACAATTCAGCAAATATTTATGAAGCACCTTCGATGAACAAGACATAGGGCTAGGCACTGGAAATTCAAAGACAAAAATGAAACAGTTCAAGTTCTCATTCACTGAAATGAAGTGGGGGGTGGGGAGTAGAGAGAGGAGAATGCATCTAAACACTTCAGGAACTGGAGTGCACAGTGTGTTCGGGTCAGAGGTTTTTCTAGTTAAATTAAAAAGAAATTCCCTGGAACGGTAGGACTCAATTAATCTTCCTGGCCTAGCCAGACTCCTGTGGTAGCTCCGTAAATGCTATTATACATTCTGATTACATGCAAATGATTCTTTTAATATCATAAATGTTTCTGCTTCTAATTGTGGTATGCTGGATTCACACCAAGGTCATTGGACTTAGAGCTTACAGATTAGACAGCATCATTATTGATAAAATGATTTTTATTATCCATTATTAGCATTAAGCCAGAATCTTGGCTAATTGGATGGGTATATAAATAGAGTTCTGTGGTATTGTATGAAGAGAGGTATTATAAAACATTCAAATCATCACAGCTTCTCTCCCATGTTGCCTTTACACTCTTGTCTCCCACCTCCATAATGATCCTGAACTTGTATGCCCTTCAAAATATTAAAAAGCTGTTATTATTCTGTATTCATCTGAGAAGCAAAGTAGCAGATTTGAGAGAATGTTGAACCTAGAGTCAAGAAGACATGATTTACTGTCCCCCCTTTGACACTTCACTTTCTATGTAACCATGGGCTAGGTGCTTCTCCGAACTCATTTCCTTCTTCAGAAAATGGGCATAATGGAATTTATAATACTTGACTGTTGTGAGGATCAAATGAGATAATGTATGTTGCGTACTTTGCACACATATACAGTGCTATGTAAATATAAGTTATTATATGAGTACTCCCCCCCCTAAAAACCACAACATGATGTATAGAACACATGATCAAAGTCAGTGCTAGAAGCGATCCACATAATATGAGGTTGCCATAGCGTAAGACAATTGGATCATCACATTTTGCCCTTTGGCCAAGCAAAACCCTCAAGTACCACAATGAAAAAGACTGGGTCTTAGATTTTTGCTTAGTATTATGACCTTTCCCCTAAAGATAGTTTGATGAGACTGTGATCTTGATAGGTTACCTAATGTTAATTCATTTCGGCCAGCATATATTAAGCATTTACTTTGTATAAGACATTGTGTAAGATGGTAGGAATAAAAAAAAGAAAGAAAGGAAGGAAGAAAGAAAGAGAGAAAAAGAAGGAAGGAAGGAGAGAAGAAGGAAAAGAGGGAAAGAAGGAAGGAAAGAAAGAAAAAAGAAAGGAAGGAAGGAAGGGAGGAAGGGAAGAAGGAAGGAAGCAGGGAGGAAAGGAACAAAAAAAAAGAAAAGAGGGAAGGAGGGAAGGAGTGAGAGAAGAAAGGAAAGAGTGAGGGAAGAAAGAAGAGAAGCAGAGAGGGAAGGAAGGAAGGAGGAAAGGAAAGAAGGAAGAAAAGAAGGAAGTAATAGTGCCTTCCCTCCTACCCCTTAGAACAGCGGTTCTCAACTTGTGGATTATGTTCAATTTGTAACAATGAAAATACATCCTGCATATCAGATATTTACATTATGATTCATAACAGTAGCAAAATTACAGTTATGAAGTAGCAATGAAAATAATTTTATGGTTGGGGGTCACCACAACATGAGGAACTGTATTAAAGGGTCATGGCATTGGGAAGGTTGAGAACCACTGCCTTAGAAATTTGTGTTGTACTGTGAGAATCAATAGATAAGTGAATTCTGGGTTGGCAAGTACCAACGGGTCTTATTTGTATAGTGTGCTAAGGTTACAAAGCTCTTTTCAATAAATAATCTTATTTGATCTGGACAATAAGTCTCTGAGGTAGATAGTGCTGGTATTTCTGATTCTCATTCACATTGTACAAGTAAGAAATGAACTCCAAGGTTAAAGTCAGTAAGTAGTAGAGTTAGAACTCTAACTCGGGTTTTCTGAATCTGCATGTTTCACTTTCCTTCTGCTGGATCTCCGTGACTTTCAGGTTTCCACTCTTGAAGCCCACCAATGGGAGGTGGAGTTGGGAGTGGGAGGAAATCTACATGAGTGTTACATTTAAAAAGTCAACTTCCTTTATTAAAATGTAAAGATATGTATGGTAAGTAGAGACACAGTTAAGGATTTTTGTTTTGGGAACAAGAAGCACAAATCATGCCTAAGAAAAAAAAGAAGATTCCTGGAGCTGCTGAATTACTCCCCCAGGTGAGGAACAGCTCGTGGCTGGATTGAGGCCCCTTGGGGGTGATGAGGTGAAGAGCAGGATGTGCTCACCCCAGCCTGCAGTTTGGGGACTTATTATTTTAACTAGTTATTCTTTCCAACTACATGTTAAACTCTGTTGTTTCTGTGTTGGTGAAGGCCCGCCTTCTATTCCCTATAAATCCTGTGCCTTGAGAAAAACACTAGTGGCCTTGCCCTCACTATTTCTCTGAAGATGTGGAAGGAAGGATGGAGAGTCAGGTTTAAAAAAAAAAATCCCTCAGAATTTAACCTGCAAGTACTTTTTGACTAGTCAGGGACAAATACAGAAATGGCTTTTTCTAACAGGCTCCATCTCCCCCAAAGAGGGGGGCCCAATTATACTCAGTTGGTAGTGAAAATAAAACTTTGTGGCCTGCCCCCACCTCTCGCCCCGCCCCAGGCTTATGAAGACTAGTAAAAGAAAACAGTGTAAGGAGACCCCCAGACCAAGGAGTCTAAATTGGAATGCATCAGTAGCAATTTTGGTCATCTTTTCAGACATAACCACATAGCAAAAGTCTAAACCAAAGGGATTTTCTATTGGACTTGGACATCAAGTAAGTGAGCATATTTAGTGATTCAGATACAAAATAGAGTGACCACAAAATTGGCATTTCTTCCTTTGGAACAGTGATGTTCCAGAACATTCTGTCATGGAAATGGATGGTTAGAATAGTAAATGCAGAATAAAATATTCAGTGACATGGCATAGTGGAGAGACCACCGTATTTGGAGGTAGATGACAGGGAATAAATTCGAACTCTGATACTTGTCATAATATTTTGAGTAAATCATTTAACGTCTCAAAGTTTTTTTCTTAGGTCTAAACAATCAGCAAAACATTAAATCTGCTTTGTAGTGATTTCTGAGGTATAAAACAGAGGTGCAGTCCCCAAATACTAATAAATATTCTCAAATACTCTGGTGAATCAGATTAAAATGAAATTGGGAAATAATTAACTAAATAAAAATATAATGCCACATAGATGATGTTAATTTGTGGTTTTCTATGTTAATACAAGCCCCATAGAGATCCTTTCTGTTTGAGTTGGGCACTGCTGGTATATCATGATCAAAATTTAACAGCTGGATTGCTCCAGCATACCATGAGATACCTAGGGCCCTGAAAAGTTAAGTGATTTACCTTGGGCCCTAGCCAGTATGTTTCAGAATCAGGGCTCAAACTCAAATCTTCCCTACTCTATGGTTGTAGTGCAGACATCCTTAATTTTTTTTTTTTTTGGTATCATAAATCCCTTTAGCAGTCTGGTGAAACCTGTGGATTCCTTCTCAGAATAGTGTTTTAAATGCACAAAATAAAATTGGTAGGATTACAAAGGAAATTAATTACATTAAAATAAAGTTATATTTTTCCTATCTAAATTCACAGGTACCCTGAAATCTGTCCCATTTTGGGGATCCTAGGGTCCCAGGTAGTGAATAGAAGATGAGATATATATCATATATGTTTTACATACATGTTTTTCTAAGTTTATATACATATGTTGTTCATTTAATTTTTTGTCATAATCTGGTATATATACTCACACATACATATTTTACATGCATCTTATTTTTCTAGCATGAATGATCACTTTTTTAAAAATGACTTTGTATTTCATTGTAAAGGTTTTCTATTGTTTTGGGGCTTTGGAGGATTCTCTGAAGGGTTTATTATGTGCCAGTTGTCTCCTTCTGAAAACATTTTCAGTGACATACTGTTGGGATAGGTAGTAGAAGATAACTAGAGGGTACAACATATAGAATGCTAATCTTGAAGTCAAGAAGACCTGAGTTTGAATACTGATTCAGTGTCCTCATCTATATAATGGGCATAAGCCTCTACCTCCCACGGTTGTTGTAAGGCAGATAATCAGCAAAGACTCTTGCAGGGGTTGGGGACCTGCAGCCTTGAGGTCACATGTGGCCTTCTAGGCCCTCAAGTGTGGTCCTTTGAATCCAAACTTCACAGAACAAATCTCCTTAATAAAAAAATTTGTTCTGTAAAACTTGGACTCAGTCAAAAGGACCCAGGCCACATGTGACCTAGAGGCCACAGGTTCCCCACTCAAGGGCAAAGAGCTTGCAAATCTAAAAGCCCTACATAAATGTTAGCTGTTATTATCATTGGCTGCAGGGGAAAGGTTAATGACATAAAGCTGCCAAATTCAGCATGGGTTACTAGACTGAGCCCTAAACACCAAACCTGGCTGCTTAACCAGGTCACTGACTTATGCTTTTACTGTGGGTCATTGAGTTCCTCAGTGCCTTCATTTGTATGGGAAAAAAAGAAAAGTTAAATGTGTGCATCTGTAATCAGAAGAAAAGAAACACATTAGACATGTGCACACACTAACGATAAAAATATACCATACAAATTTGTCAGGGTTTGGTACAAAAAGAGAACAATTTTCTTTCATAGCTGTCAAATTAGTTTGAGTCACGCAAAGAAAAGGATTAATGTGAATGAAGAAGGTCAGCCAAACATCTTGCACCTTTCCTATTCTTCTCCTTCCCACCACCCTCCCTACTTCCTTTTCCCTCCCCCAGGCTGCTCCCGGAGGCTGTTATTTTATTCTCTGCTCGGAGTCTGATGGGCTGAAAGCGAAACAATGGCCACCCAGGCTGCAGAGAGTAGGGAAGAGCTGAGCTCATTGTAAGGTTAGCAGAACTTGCCCTCTCTGTGGGACCAGCTCACTAAGACAGAAGCGCTGGGAGAGGTGTGGCAAATCTCTGCTTCAGCTCAGCCCCAAATGCCTGCAGGTCAAACACTGGAGAGGGGCTCAGTTTAGGTCTCGGGATGCCGTGGGGGCTGCATGCAAGACAGCTAAATTCAGTGATTCTTCTCTTCGGACGGTAGAACCTTTCCCTTTGACTCTCACCGCCTCAGACTTGACTGTTTGCTCTCCCCACCCCTGACTTTCTCAGTGTCTTCAAGCCCTTCTTCTGCTCTTACGGTATTTCCCCGCACAATCGTCGCCATCATATAATTTGTTGCACCCTGTGTTGGTTTTTTTAGTCCAAAAACTGGTTTATGATCTTTCATCATCGTATGGTATAGTTCTGTGCATCAAGCCACTTAAAAGGTAAACACAGCAGCAACGTGTGAGCCTAGACTTTTTGGCACATGCGCATTGTCAGTATAGTTCCAAAAGCTGCCTTTTGTGGTTTGTTTAGGGTGCTGCAGTACTAATGGTATTATCACTCAACCCAATGAAGAGCCGCAGACACAAGGGGAGTGGGCAGGTGAGCAAGTAAGTCACGTGATAGGGTATGATAGAGTAAGCCTTGCATCTTTCCATGCTAACTATAGTGTACGGTTTGTCTGCTAGAAATATAGTTTAGTAATAAATGGTTTTTAAGTAATACCGGCACAATTAAAAAAAAACCTTCACCTAATGGTCACACTCCATTTATTTGCAAAAAAAAAAAAAATTGGCATAAAATCAGGAACGATTGTTCTTTGAAATATGGTACTTTACATTGGAGGTTTAATCACTTGCCCAGGCTTACCCAGATAAGCAAGTGCCTGAAGAAGACTCCAGACTCAAGGTCTTACAGGCTCCAGGGTCAAGGCTTCATTCACTATATCACATAACCTTGGTAGATTGTCTCTAGTTTTTCTTAGGGGAGAAAAATAATTTGGCCCGAATTTATTTCTTCACATATGTGACTTCCATTAACTTGTGGTTTAGATCAACTTTGTTAATGCTGGAGAAAGACCAGAACAGAAAATCTTAGGAAATCTTTTAAGGCAGATATGGCGGGATTTCATTCAACTGAACCAAAATTTATTAGGCATCTACCTTGTGCCAAGCCCAAAAGACAATACAAAGACAATAGCAAAATAGTTCCTGCCCTAAAGGAGATGACATTCTATTGAAGGACCTCTCTTTAGGGAAGATGTGTACCAATGGGGAAGGTCAGGATGATTTTGCTTTGGGTAGTGAAGAGTGGAGTTGGTACCTGGAAACATGATGTATTGCTACATTTAATAGTCCTGTTTCCTTTCTGATTCAGTCTTTCACAAATCTGGCTTGGTTTGATTATTTCAGTTTGAGAGGTAGCAGCAGGGCTGATAATTACATTGCTTTAAAGTCCCCCTGGCTGGGTTTTCCTCATGATCATTGTGTAGTTGAGATTGTAGCTTCCAATGGTGCAAGAGTTCTGGAAAGGCATTCATTTATTTTCCCAATATTTACTGAGCAACTTACCATGTGAAAGTACCTGGCATGAAATGTGTAGATTACTTTGAGCTGGTCCTGAGAGGTGGTGCGGAAGAGGAGGCTGTCTTGTCTCTTGCCTGGCCTTTATGTAAGCCATGAGCACATATGTTTGTTCTTTTCTCATCTTGGGTGAATTTGTATTCCATAGTGGATATGCCCAGAACTGGTGGTAATCTTGTGGTTTTTAAAATGTCTGGAAGTCTGCAGCAGTGTTCATGGCAGTGGGGTCCACTAACATGGAGGTGGAGTACTCTGGAGTGGAAGTGGCTGAAGGTAGGAGAAGCATCTGCTTTGGTAGTGAAGAGACTTACCAAGAACAAATGGATATAGAAAGATAGTCATCTTGGGGAGTATGATGCACTGAGGAGAGAGACCAGGGAAGGACATTCAAAGTCCTTCCCAACCCAGGTCTCTCCTACCTTTCTAGTCTTTTTACATCTTACTCTGTCAGTAACCTGTTATCCAGTGAGACTTGGGTTGTTCCTTCAATCGTGACACTCCATCCCTTGACTGTGTTTTTCACTGGATATTTCTCATGCTTGGAATTCTCTCTCTCTCCATCTCTGCCTCCTGGTTCCTATGCTTCCTTCAAGTCCCAGCTAGCATCCTGCCTATTATGAGAAGCCTTTCCTGATCTCCCTTAATGCTAATCTTTTCACTCTTGATTAATTTCCATTTTATCTTGTCTATATCTTGTTTATACATAGTCATTTATGTGCTTTCTCCTCAATTAGCCTGTGAGCTTCTTGGGAGTAGGGACTGCCTTTTACCTTTCTTTGTACTTCTAGTACTTAGCACAGTGTTTGGCATACAACAGGTGTTTAATAAATACTTATTGATTGACTGTAAAGAAGAACCAATTTGACTGACTGAACAGTGAGGTAAAATGCATAAGGCTAATTAGAAGTATTGCAAAACTGCTTTTTGTTCTGATGAGACTTAAAATACTAGCCTCCCAGCTTGTTATAATAGCAGTTGTAAGTTAGTTACTAAATCTTCTTTAAACTGTTCTGTTAATGAGAACTGTAACTTTTTTTAATGACTAGTAATAAACTATCTCATACTGTATAAACTATATATAGGCTACCTCTTTTCTTACTCCCCCTTTTTGGGAAGGTCCTAAATTCTCTGAAAAGTAGCACTGTGTACTATAAGAAATGAAGTGCTCAGAAAAACCTGAAAAGACTTGCATTGGCTGATGCAAAGTGAAATTTGTTATGTACATAGTAGCAGAAGTGTTGTAGGATGATCAGTAGAGAATGACTTAGCTGTTCTCAGCAACGCAAAGATCTAAAACAACTCTGAAGGACTTATTATGAAAAATGCTATCCTATCCAAAGAAAGAACTGACGATGTCTGAATACAGATTGAAGCATACTTTTTTTAAACTTTATTTTTCTTGAGTTTTTTATGTTTTCTTCCACAACATGACTGTTATGGATATAATTTGTATGACTATACATGGTATAACTGATATAAAATTTCTTGTCTTCTCAGCATGGGGGGTGGGGTGAGGAGAGAGAAAGGGAGAGAATTTGGAATGCAAAGTTTTGAAAATGAATGTTAAAAATTGTTTTTAGACATAACTAGGGAAAAATAAAAATAAAATACTTTAAAAAAATCTGCCTTTTTCACTAACTAGCTGTGTGATCCTGGGCAATAACCACAAAAGAGCTTTAGTCACTTCATAGGCTCGTAGGATACTGTGAAGCAATTGAGATCTGGAAAGGACCATACAGGTCAATAAGTCCATCCTCCTTCTTCTACAGATGGGAAACTGAGGCTCATAGGAAGTTAAGTGACTCGCCCATAGTCACACAAACTAGTAAGTATAGGCAGGCCTTGAATCCAAATCTGATTTCAAATTGATGACTCACTTTCTATCTACATTTGCCTGTTGAATTTTGAAATAAAAGGCATAATCAGTCACTTTTTAGATTTTGTCATTAAAAAAAGTAGCACTGTCCTTGCAACAACAGAATGGAGGTTTAATGACCCAATTAAGCACAAAAATAAAGAGTCTAATCTCCCTAGTTAGAAGTCAGGCTTTTCTAGGAGTGAGCCACCTTAGTAGCTGAGCATAGGGTAAGGAGGGATGAGTGGGCCCCTAGACCTTGTGGGCCCAGCTAAGTTGTCTTTCTGTTCTAGACGTGTATAAAAATGTTCCAATAATTCAAAGAGGAACAAAATCAGGTTAGGAGTTAGAGAGAGCCCTTTAGCTTCATGGTAAACAAGTAAAGAAAGCAACTGGTAATTTAATAATAAAATTAATAATAATCGTTGTTTAGAGATTTCAGTTGCATCTGACTCTTCATGACCCCTTGTGGGAGTTTTCTTGGTTTGACATTTCCTTCTTCAGCTCATTTTATGGATGAAGAGACTCAGGCAGCCAGGGTTAAGTGACTTGCCCAGAGTCACATAGCTGAGACCAGATTTGAACTCAGGAACTCAGACTTCAGGCCTGGTGCTCTATCCACTGCACCACCTAAATGCCCCCCAAATAAAAATAGTAGTAATAATAATCCACATTTGCATAGTTCTTTAAGACTTGCAAAACACTTCTCACAAATGAAAAAGTCCTGTGAAATAGATATTGCAAGTCTTTCTATTTTATGGATGAGGAAATTGAGGAAATTTTCAGCTCTATTTGTCGTTCTGTGACTTTATTCTAGCTTTCTGTCCTCCCACTGACTGTCTCCTGGACACTACCCCTTCCTCTTGACTTAATTGTTCTTCTCCCCTACAGTTTCTTTTACACATGGTGGGGATGCTTAAAATTGATAAAAGATCTTCTCCTTTGGATGAAGTTGAAGAGTCAGCTATTTTAAAGAAGAGGAATGCGTCTGCATCTGGTAGACACATGCTTATCATTTATCTATAGCAAAGACAGACATTAATGAATACTTTGGCAGACAGATAAATAAAGTTCACCAAAGAAAAAAAGACACATAAAGGAAACCATATCTGAAAAGATCATACACAATCCGCTATTTTTAAAAATCATAGTATTTCATACCCAAGAGCTTAAAAAATGAAAAGCCTTCCAACATGACATATTGTACATGTATAGGTCTTTCTTACAAAGGCTGTCTCTATTGTCAAACCTCAGGAGACTTTCTCTTTTGTTATTGATGTTCATTTTGAGATGAATTTCAAATTTGTAAAAAATAAGAAGCAATAAAGGACTGAGCTGTTTGCCTTGTATTTCCCACGTTGCAGTACATTTGCAAATTTTATTTCATTTCTTTGGCTCCCCATCTTTATGGAGATGAGTTGAAAAATGATAGTCAATTCTTCTGGAATGAGATAACTTTGGGACCATCTGCCTGAGACCAAGAATTTAGTCTCCTGAGTCTGAGACCAACAGGATATATTCAAACAGCAGAGTAGAGTCACAGAGCTGGAAGGTACCTCAGAGGCAACCCTCATCTAAACCAAAATTGCCTCTACAACATACCTGTAAATAGTCATCCAATCTTTGCTTCAAAACCTCCAGTGAAGAGAAACCACCATGTCCCAAGGCAACCCATTACACTTTTGGACAGATCTAATAGTTAGGAAGCAACTGAATCCAGTTGGGAACAATCCCAGCTTGTAGGGATGTTTTTTAACCTGCTCAAGCTGAAGTCCAGTTGAGGGAAACCTGCCTGACAATTTCTAATATTCTTTTAATGCAGGTGCAAAAAAAGCGAAATCTAAGCCATTATTCTAAATATTTGAATCTAAGAGCCAAAGAGAGGGATACTGAATATAGTCATTCCTTCCACATGGCAATTTTCCCCAGTGTAGTTTTGATATATTGTGGGTCGGTACAAGAAATTAAATGGGAATTTTTGGGGAGTTTTGCAGAAACCACAGACAACACACAAAGGCCAGCAGAGAGCACAGAGCCTATGACAACATACTTAACCCAAATTTGACAGTAAGGTACTGTGAACACCCCACAAAAGAAAAAGAAAAAAAAATTCAGACTTCTTCTCTGGTACAAAGGGAGGGTCAAAAAGTTTTCCATGGATTTTCCAGATCATGGGGGTGTCATGCCCCCAACCCATGCAGTATGGAAAGGATAACTGTATACCATGTGTGTGTTCTATATTGATCATCTGGCAGTACAAAGCAATGAGGAAGAATCCTAAAAATTAAAGGAAGACTGATAATTTGGTGGATCCATAACGGATCTGTCAATATGTTCTCCAAATCTTACAAATCACAGCCCTTCCGTACCTACTCTTAGTTATGTCCTTCCGTAGAATATTTATTTGATAAACTGAAAAGCATCTTCCCGTTCTCTTAACAGTAGCTAGAACTCTGGACCTGGAGTCAAAAAACCTAAGTTTGAATTTGACTTTAGATACTTACCAGCTGTGTGACCCTGAACAAGTCACTTAACCTCTAGTATAAAATCAAGATAATAATCACTCCTCCCTCTCAGGGTTGTTAGATCAAACGAGATAATAATTGTAATGTGCTGGGCACATTATAAGCATGCTATAAATGTTAGTTATTATTATTATTCTTAACATTTTCTGGGTATCTAGTTATGCAGTACCCACAGTACCTAGAAATACCAAATAATTAGGAGGCCTAGTCTCAGTCTTCATACTTCTTCAACATTATACTAGTCTGCTTTATCTGTTTATCCTGGAGTATTTAATACTCTGAGACAGTTATAATGTTACCCTTAAGTTTTCTTTCTTTAAGGTTCAATGCTCCCATTTCCTTCAAGTGATTTTTGGTTAGGCTTGATCCTCAGGCTTCCTGCTGTCCTGGTTATCCTGTTCTGGTCCTGTTCCATCATGTCAATGTCAGTGAGCACACTGTCTTTCTGGGGAGGCTGTTTTAGCTTAATAGGGAAAATCTGGAGATCTCTGGACATGATGAGCTTAGATATGGGGAGAGCCCAACACACAGCTGTGTTGTAACTTTCTCAGAGATTAGTTCCCAGGTTTTCACAAAGATAATTTCTCTCTTCTCTGGACTACATCATTTGAAGGTTTATAACCTGACCTTATTTCCTCTAAGAAGCAGTTGGTGTTCTCTGATATTGGCTTGGACGTTTAAAATTTAAAAAAGGAAAAGAAAATAAAATGCAGATTAATTTGGAGTGAATCTGTGGAGAGCCAGGCTCTTCTCCAGATGACTAGCTTTTTCCATATTGTGATCCAAATTATGGGACACTGTGAGACCATTAAACAATGCCTATTAGGTTCAGCAGCTGAGAGGGGTGAATACATGAATGTGTGGTGGTCAAGTCACAATTTAGCCAAGCTTTTCTCCACCATTCTCAAAACTACAACCAGATAGTTTGGTTGATTAAAAAAAAAAAAAGCATACTGAATATTATGGGCTCTACTGATTGCCCAAATGGATCTGGTCCTATACTACAAAGAAAAAAAAAACCCAAACAAAACATTTGGCCTTGCTTTAAAAGAAACCAAATAGAGAGATGAAGCCTGTGCCTTTTGTTCTACCAATTTATTAGCAAAGGGAAGTCTTGTTGCTTTTCTTACCATGGTGAGAATAGAAAGTACCGGAATGTAACAGAAGTATCACCTATATAATATGGTATGTCCTCACCTGAAATCAAAGATAACTAACAACTGCTCGTCTGATACCAGACCAAAATTTACTATGTAACATATGTACTTAAGAAATATTTGATGAATAACAAATTAATAAATGAATGAATGTCCGATGTATTGGGGAAGGCTAGAACGGAGAATAAAACCTTTCCTGATAATCTTTAGGTATCTTTCAGCTAGAAGTCATAGATAATGCCAAACTAAGAATGAGGTTTTATTTTATTTTTTTTAGCTTCTGGAAAAGTTTAAGTTCATATAATCGATGGCCCAGGATCCTCCCTCCACCCCTCCCCCTTCCCCACTAGGTATGTTTGATGTTGGAGAGTTTGGGCAGAGTGTCTGTTTCTAGCTTTGAATCCTGGGAATTAATTCAGGAAAACGTTCAAACGATAGCTTCGGGAAAGCTCATGTGTAGATTTTCCCCCAACGCGGGCTACAGGGTTTCCAGCTCCCTTGATAGGTACTTAATGTATGAATATTGGGTATGGAAGGGCCTTTTATTTCTCCTCATAGAAACTGCGTATGATCTTTAGGATTCACAAGAGTCCATGAATGCTTACTGGAAGAAAAATGAACTTTGTGGCATTACTGGGGTGACCCCTTCTTATTCTGGTGAGTCTTTCCCCATAGCACCCTACACAGTCTTTCTAACATTTGTTATACCACCCTCTAGTTTATACTCCTCAAGATGGTAAACATACTTTGAGGGTCTCTGAAGAAGCAAGCCACTTCTCGTCCTACCTATATTTTAAGAATTTCCATATAGGGCGTCACGTGGAGAACATGTAGGTCAGAGATGTCAAAACATGAAGTCCATGAATACATGACAGCAGCTACATTCCCCAGGGTACCCAAACCAGATTAAAATGCAATTGAGAAATAGTGAATAACATAAATTAAAATTTATGAGAACATAGATCATGTTCATGTGTGGTTCTCTAAGTCAGTATAGGGGTGGGGGAAGGAAGGGATTCTCACGTATGGGTTAGTGGGTTTCTATTCGAGTTTGACACCACTAACGTAGGTGAATCTTTTCTTTCTCAAAAGAACACATCACATGAAGAAATTTCCAGAGGAGTTGGGGTTCACAGACATTGTCCATGAATGACCTTCTCAGTGACACTGCTATGTACTTCTGCTTTAAAGGGTAATTACAGTTCTTGGGTGAACTTACTGAACTCTAGAAGGAGTCAAAAGGGGAAAGGGAAAAAAGAACTTCCAAAGACAGAAAGAAAAAAATTCTAGTAGAAAAGAAAGTGACCTATATGGGTCTCCCATCTTTTATAGACCACAGGAATGGGTGGCTGATTCCTAGTGACCCAAGCAGGAGGAGGCAGCCTCTGGCCCTGAAATCCAATCAATATGGAGTTAGTGGTCATGCTCCTATTCCACGAGGTTGAGGTCGTGTCTTTCAGTTGCCTCTAGGTAATGGCTTACCACCTGCATTCTTATCAGGTGGATTAAGGAATACCTAACAATAGTGACTTCTTTCTGCATAACCTACCTTACATTTTATGAACCTTTAATGTATTTATGATATATCTTAAGGTTATAGGATCATAGAAATAGAATTAGAAGGGTCCTCATAGATCACCTCTAGGGATTCTTACTATATATCTGTAAACTTAATTTAAAAAAAAAACCTACATTTCAAAATAATTAATTTTTAAAAAAATATCTACATTTCAAAATAATTTTTTTAGTAATCCTGTATATTTTATGTGTTTAAAATATTCTGAGAAGGGATTCCTAGGTTTTAACAGACTGATATAGGGCTCTATGACACACAGAAAGTTTGAGAACTGATCTAGCCTAGTCTCCTTATTTTATAAAGAGGACACTAAGGTCCACAGAGGTTAAGTGTCTTGTTCAAGGTCATAGCAAATGAGTGGTACTTCTAGAGGCAAAATGGTGTAATGAAAGGAGCACAGGACTAGAACTTTTGAGATCTGGGCTGTAGTCTTGATTCTACTACTGATTACCTGCCATTTACTCCCTCCCTCTCCCGAAACCTGTACAGCATTGGGACTTGAGAGGTTTCTACCTTGAATTTACCTGGCACTGTGTCAAGCAAGAGGTCAAGGAGTAACTTTTCCAGATAAGTAAAATACAAAAATTGCTTTAAAAAGCCCGATATTTAAGGGAAGAAATCTTTCTGAATATATCATTTACTTTCCTGTCTTCTTTAAATATGCATACTAACCAGAATGTAATCTTTTTTGATGACATTGTCTTACTTGACTAAACAATAAATAATCTCAATAGGCTCTTCTTTTTTAATATATTTAATAGTGTTTATATATATATATATATGTATATATATACATATATATATATTTTTTTCCTTTTTGGAGGGCAACTGGGGTTAAGTGACTTGCCCAAAGTCATACAGCTAGTAAGTGTGTCAAGTGTCTGAGGACTGATTTGAACTCAGGTCCTCCTGACTCCAGGGCTCTATTCACTGTGCTACCTAGCCGCCTTTAGTGTTTTAAATTTTTCCCCCACTTACATGCTGAGAAAATTTTTAGCATTCATTTTTACAAGATCTTGAGTTCCAAATTTTCTCCCTCCTTCCCCTTACCTCTTCTGAAAATGGTATTCAGTTTGATATAGTTTATACATGTGCTATCATGTAAAAAAATTCCATATTAGCCACAATTGTGAAAGAAGAAACAAATTAAAGAAAAGCCATGAGAAAGAATAAAGTAAGTGAAAAAAATAAGCTTTAGTCTGCATTCAGAATCCATCAGTTCTTTATCTGGATGTGGGTAGAATTTTCCTTAATGAGTCCCTTGTATTTGTCTTAGATCATTGTGTTGCTGAGAAGAGTTGAGGGGCTCTTTTTGAGATTTTGTGTTGAATTTCAGTTTTTATAACCAATTTTCTTCTACTTCCCCCTCTTTTCCACACCACACCATGTCTAAGTCATTCCTTCTTGCTGCTATGAAACTGTCTGGCTTTTCCCTATTTCCCCCTTTCTGACTGGCCACATAGGTCTAGAAACCAGTTAACTAAACTTGTACTTAAAATTATATTAAACAGATGCTTAATGGGGGCCTAAGAAGCTCTTTTATGAAGAAGGTGTATGAATTTTAGGGTATACATTTAGTGATCTCTAATTTGACTACTCTGAGTTTTTTGCTTCCTCCCTAATATTCTGGGAAGTTGAGGTTCTTGGGTAAGTGGTCTCCAGATAAATTTATACACATACCCTCATATCCATAAATATGTGTATGTGTGTATGATCAAATTTTGTATTGTATATGTGAATAGGCATACTGTACTGATATAAATATACTGATGATATACACAACATATGTTTGTATGTATATAACATACACATATATTATGCATTATTATAGTCATGTATATTGTTATATGCCATTATATATGTACATAATAAGTATATGTATATCAGTACAGAATTTGCCCATTCACATGTACAGTATAAAATTTAGTTATCCACACAGACATTCTATATGGAGCCAGAGTAGAAGCCAATGTATTAATATTGCCAAGGGCCACTAAAACATCATACTCCAAAATGATCAAATTACCATTATACTTGGTAACTAAGTCTGTTTTCATTCTTCTGGTGACTTTTTTTCTTTTTAGAGGAGATTGGTACTTGGTTATCCTACTGCTCTATTCTGGGATATAATTCCAAGTGTGGAATAAGCTACCATATTGGGCCTTTCCCATGATTTTCTGATAGATAGCCTTTTAGTTTATTCACTTACCAGATAGGACTATCTACTTGGCACTGAGATCTCTCACAGTCAGGTCAGGTTCTTGGGAAATTAACTTGTTGTTATTGTTGTTCAGTCATGTCTGACTCTTTGAGACCCCATTTGGGGTTTTCTTGGCAAAGATACTGGAGTGGTTTGCCATTTCCTTCTCCAGCTCATTTTATAAAGGAGGAAACTGAGGCAAATAGGGTTAAGTGACTTGCCCAGGGTCACTCAGCTAGTAAATGTCTGAGGCCAGATTTGAACTCAGAAAGATGAATCTTCCTGACTCCAGGCACTCTATCCACTACACCACCTAGTTGCCCTGATAAATTAATACTAGCATCAAAAACCATTTACTTTGTGACTCATATAAGTTACATAGCCTGGAGTCACGTACCATTCAACATGTTTCAACCACTCCAAGTGCTGTGGAAAAGAAGATCTTAATAACCTCTTGATGTTGGCATCATATCCAAATACTGATTTACTTTGGACCCGTACACAAAGAAAGTCAAAGGATTAATGTAAGGGCATATCCCTTAGCATCCCTTGTCTATTAGGCAGGAAGATGCCTGGAGATCCACTTATTTGCCTCCTTCATTTTGCAGAGGCAAAAATTAAGACCTGGAGATACTGAATGATTTGTTCAAGGTCATACAGCTACTTAGTGTAAGAGTTGGGGCTAGAATCCAGATTTCCTGGTGCTTCATCTGGAGCTCAGTTCCCTAAGACATAATGACAGAATGGACCTCAGAGACCAACTGTTCCACCCCATACCTGAATTAGAAGCCTACCAACAGAATTTCATATAATTGAATACCTCTGATTGAAGACCTCTGGTGAGGAGGAATTCACAACCTTCTTAGACAGCACACCCTACTTTCAGAGAGCACAAATGCTAGGTAGTTTTTCCTTCACCTAGCTGAAATTAGCTCCTTTGCTACTTTTATCCATGACTCCTAATTCTGTTTTCTGGGGCCAAACAGAAGAAAGTTAATCCCTTTTTTCAGATGAGAGTTCTTTAAATACTGGAAGACAGTCCCTCTTTCCACTATTCAAGCCACTAAAACAATTTCCCAAAGATTAACTACTTATCCTTTTCTTCAAAAGTTCCAGAGAAGAAATTTTCCCTTGGGAATAAGTTCCTGGAACTCACATCCTCAACAATGAGAGGATTCTTCCTGATGTCTCACTTAAAACCCTTCTGCTGTAATTAAATCAAGACTTATAGATCACATGTCTTTGGCAGCCTGTTTCTGGACTAAGGTGGACGGTAAAGATCTTGGTAATGTGTATACAAAGGAGCAGGTGCGACCACCAACAGACCAGTCAATGCCCCCTTTCCTAGCCAAATGAGATGTAAGGCCCCTGGCTGCATTCAAGGCATTCGGCCATTAGTGTGCAGTCACCCCCAAGTCTGCCTCTAGTATTGAACCCATGGCTTTGTTAGGTATCGAAAAGTACTGTCTCAGCTTTAGAATAGGAAAGTAAGTTTTCCCATCCAAGCCCTCCCACTTTGTCCCGATTTCTTCCCTTTTGCCAAGTCTGTGTGTGCAGTATTACTGAGCTCAACAAAGGGGACAGAGCAGCTGCTCCTCGCCTAGGGGCAGAGCCCGAGCTGAAACTCCATAGTGACTGGGAGCTGATGCCAGAGAAGCCTGGGGGAGGAAGCATTGGATGAAAGGACAGGAAAGGAATACTCTACAGAGTTAGAGCACTCGTAATCCACAGGTAGACAACTTCCTTCCTTACGGATCAAAATAAAGCGCATGAAAACAAATCTCAAGAATTATTCTTGTATAAACCAATGGCACCTATAAAACCTACTTCCCAAGCTTATTGTGAGAATGAGACTTCAAAGGGCATTGAGCCCAACCTCTTGACTTTGCAGAAGAAGAAACCAAAGGAGAGAGAACATAATCACACATGATAGTGTCTAAGATGAAATTTGAACTCAGGTCTTTCTGACTCCAAGTCTTCTGCATTAAACTATCTCTAATTAAATGTAATAATGTGTTTTTCAATTCTAAAAGTGTTAAATAAGTAAAAAAATATTATTAATATCATCATGATTGTTATAATCTTCATAATTTCATTGGCATAGGGAGTTACTAGTGAGGCATATCTTCTGCCTATGGAATGTAGCATCTTCTCAGCAATATACAATTTTAGAGTTTCCTGGAGGCACTTGGAGATTAAATTACTTACTCAGGGCCACACATCCGGTATATGTCAGAAGTAGTACTTAACACAGGTCTTCTTCTTTTTTTTCTTTTGCTTTTTGGAGGGGGGGAAGGTAGGGCAAAAAAGATAGGGGTTAAGTGACTTGCCCAAGGTCACATGGCTAGTTTTTTTTTTTTATGTGAACACAGGTCTTCTTTACTCTGAGACCATCTCTATATTCATTCTGCCACATTTTCTTGATATTGTTTTTATATCATAACCACATACCCTACACAATTCTAGGTTCTAAGGAGGTTACACAAAAGAAAATGTCATCCCTGAAATGTAAGAATATGGTTAATTTGCAGAGACAAACTTGGAAACGACAGTTCAGAAGGAGAAAAGATAATTCATTGCCCTAATTTACAGATGAAGAAACCAAAATCCAGAGAAGGGAAATGATTTGCCCAGGCTCACACAGCTGCTTAGAAAATGAGCCCCTGTCAGATCTCAGATCTTGAGTCCAAATCCAGTCTTTTTCTCACTCAGTGATGCTGCTTCCTAATGATGAAGGACTTCTATAGCATTTCAAGACAATGATAAAAATAGGACAATCTAAATCTTATACATAGGTTTATATTTAATTTGTTTACATTTTGAATTAATTACTGCTTATTCATACTCCCAAGGAATTCAAAATTTGAGTAAACAGAATATTTTTCACAGTACTATACTGTTTAATAAAAATTGATGTTCATAATGGTGAACTAGAGGTAGCAGGTGATCTGAGGTGCCTTTAAACAATTAAAGCTTGTGTCATATATATTAGAATTTTGCATTGATGGAATCTCAAAGTTGGACTGTATGATCTAGTTTAACTCATACCTTTAACCTGATTTTCCTTAATCTGTGAAGTGGCCATCAGATTCCATTTGAGGATTTTCTTTGATGAAGAACACAACATGGCCTTAGACAGCTAATTTTGATTTTAAATAGCATTGACTATAAGGAATTGTTTCCTTATATTGAGGTGAAATCTTCTTTCCAGCAGAACAAGTTTAATCTCTTTTCCACATGGCAGGCTTTAAAATATTTAAAGTGTTCTGGATTAATTAGCACCTTCTCCAATAATAATAGACATTTGGGGAATCTTTCAGATTTGCAGCTTGCAATTTGCAGATTGCATTTTCAATTCCCATTCATTGTTATTTCATGTTGGATGGATGAGCCACTTTTCATAAAAACAAAATAAGAAAACTTTTCTTAGATTAGTCAAAAGATGGAGTTAGGGAACTCATTTCCCCAGAATTTTCTTGGCTAAACTCTGTTATCCCTGCAATCTCACCCCCCAAATAATATCTGAAAGGGGGAAAACACTCTTGTAATGAATAAATAGTCAAGTGAATCAAAGCCCCATAGTGGAAATGTCCAAAAACGTGATTCTTCTACAGAATCTCGTATCCATCACTTAATACTTTGTGTCAGGAGACTGGTAACATGCTTCATCATAGGACTCCTAGAGACATGGTTGGTCCTTGGGTTGAGAGTAATTCTTAAGTCTTTCAGGGTTTTTTTTTTTCTTTACAATGCTGCTATCTTTGTATAAATTGTTCTCTTGATTCCACTCATCTCACTGTACTTCTATTCACAGATCTGTTAGAATGAGAGGGCAAAATGAAGATAGAATTCTTTGATCACTTTCAGGAAGAAGTGACAAAAGAAAAAAAGTACTAGCTATTTTGTCAAAATCCAAACACACTTCTCCCCCCAACACCATCCTGATCAAAGGAAAAAAAAAATACTGCAAACTTCTTGAAAGAAGTAGTTCAAATATCACAGTTCCTGTCAGGATCATACAAAACCTGTAGTTTCTAATGATATAAAAGAAAGAAGATCTTGGAATAGAATATTCCAAAAGATAAAATCTTACAACCAAAAATAACTTGTCCTCTGAAATCAAGTACAATTTTATAGAATAAAAAACAAAACCACACACACACACACACACACACACACACACGGAGATGTATATTGCCTCAAAAGGGGGAAAATGAGCATAGTTTTCAGGGAGTCCAAAGGTAATTGAATTACATCTCCTTGACCTAAACAGGTCAATTAAAAAAATCAACTATATTATCTTTTATTATTCAATATTTTGATTTTACTTTATTATTTTTTGTTTTCTCATAAAGTCATTGAATTTTGTTAGGACTACTCTTGTTTTCAGTGCCATGGGTAATTTCCATAACCATTTTCTCTTCCAATCTAGTTATTCTTCCAATTTTTGCTCAAGAAGTTTTATTTTTTTTAAATCCCTTAATTTTATTTCTTCCAAGTATTCATGGAGTGCTTGTGAAAAAAAATCGTTTTTTCCCTTTGAGACTTTGTTTATAATTTTTACAGTTACTCTCTTCTTTTGAGTAATCTCTAAATGTGTAGTCTTTTTGCTAATTTTTTTTTAATTTATTCATCTCTCCCACGTTAGTTACTGAACTGGGGCTCTGTGCAAAGACCTGGCTTCCTCCCCAACTCCTCATCTCCCCATGCACAGCTAAGTTGGGTGGTTGGCTCTGCTTTATCTTATTATGAGTGCCTGGGTTTCAGGAATGACTTCTACCAGTCTTAACCCTGTCCCCCAGAGATTTGAGATTCAGAGCACTGAATCTCCAGGGTCCTCAGTCTTTGGCCCTTCAGCACAGAATGCTAAAAACCTTAGAGCCCTTGGGCCTAGATTGCCCTGGTTTGAGAAATACAAAGCCCACCTGCTCACTGCTTGCTACCACTCCTGGCACTTTCAAAATCACTACAAAGGTTTTTGTTTTGTCTCATTTTGTTTTCATAATTTTGGATGTTCTTAGTGGGGGAGGGAGGGTTCTCATCTTTCTGCCTCCAGATACAAAATCTGAAGAAATTAAGACTTCCATAGACTTAGTAACATGTTCATAGTCATAGAAATAGTAAACAGAGTAACTCAGTTGTGAACCTAGATATTCTGATTCCAGAATAATATCAAATAAGTAATATCTAGTATTAATCTATAAAATCCAGTACTTTCCCCATTTTATCATACTACAACTGAGACAATGTATGCAAAGTGTTTCATATATCTCAAGGTGTTATGTAAATGACAGCTATTATCACATATCATGATCAAAATAAGCAAAATTATGTACTAGGGGAAAGCATCCAGAGGAGTAATAGTGACATATTCAGACATCAAGTACCTTGCTTTGATGCCTTTGAGAAATAGAAAATGTTTCCCCCTTTGGGCAGGGTTATGTTTCAACAGATGGAATCTTCCTTAAGAGCAATAGACAGGATTACCATATGATATTATGTTAAAAGAATTTAGGAGAGCATTTAATGCTCATGGGGCTCAGTTTTCTCATTTATAAAACAGAGTCAGGCTAGATGGTTTCTGAGTTCTTTTCCAACTCTAGACCTATGATCCAATGATCCTGTTTATTCTTTTGGGTCATAGGACTTAGAAGTGGGAGGAAGCTTTCTTTCTTTCTTTCTTTCTTTCTTTCTTTCTTTCTTTCTTTCTTTCTTTCTTTCTTCCTTTCTCTCTTTCTTCCTTTCTCTCTTTCTTCGTTTCTTCTTTTCTTCCTTCCTTCCTTCCTTTCTTCCTTCCTTCCTTCCTTCCTTCCTTCCTTCCTTCCTTCCTTCCTTTCTTTCTTTCATTTAATTTGTAATATTTATTTGGAATATTAATACTACCTTCACACAGGAAATCTCCTAACACCACCTCTGGCAAAACATACCTTCTCACCCCGAAGGATATTTTGCAATTACAGAAAAGGAAATCCAGGTTGTTATTGGAGAAGACTTTTAAAGAATAACTAGCCTCATGAGGGAGGAAGCTTTTTTAAACCTCTCATTTATATTAGATTAATTTGAAGCCAAGAAAGCAAATTGACCCCTCTCGCAGAGATAGTAAGAGAATTGGAATTTGGACTTAGATCCTTTGTCTCCAAATTCAGGGCTCTTTCCACTCCATTGCACTTTCTCTGTCGTCAATGCCACATCAGATCAACACACCTGATGCTGTGATTTCATGGAAAACGAGAGCCTATTGATGTTCTGTCAGTGTAAACATGGTGAGTCCATTTATCTGCGAACAGAGTATATAAGCAAATGGCTTTATTGACTCTAGTTCTTACCTTGAACCCACATATTTGAATGTACGAAACAGTACGGGAAGAATTTTTTTTCTGTTGTGGATCAAATTTATAGACATTCCCATTGACTCTGATAAGACATATGTCCCTTTCCCAAATAGGATAGAGTGATTGGAAACATATCACACTTATAAATGTATTGGCCTCATTCCTAGGTACTAATATAGAAAGATTTTAGAACCAAATCTGATCATATGACCTATGTCAGTTTCTTTGTTGACATCTGTTAACAATGACTATAGACTCATGAAGAGCAAATCAAAGGAAGTTAAAAAAAAAAAGACTATCTAAATGTTTTCTTGTTAAAGTGATGAAAAGGAGGCTTTCCCTTAAATGATTCCTAAAATACATCTTAAAACTGAACCTACACAGAACAGGGAAATGTTCACCCAAAGCAGGCTTCTCCATTGGTAACACTTCAGTTCTGGACAGAGCACTGGGCACAATCACCAGAGCTGGCATGAAATCACTAAGGGCATAGGACCAATTCTGTAGTACTTTCTGGAGGAAGGAAAGGTATTTTACTCTAAGAGATGCCATCCAAGATGAGCAGTGTTTAAGAGATAATGGGGTAGTTTTATTCCAGGGTATAATAAGAGATATTTTCTCCTCTTTGAATAAAGGACATTCCTTTTATTCATTCAAATTTAAGTCTGAGTTATATACTTGTAATTGCCTTAAAAAAAAAAAGAAATCCAGAAGATTGTAATTAAGAAATCATATGCTTACCTTTTGGTGCCACAGTCTAGAGGGTGTGGGGGAAATAAACTTCTGTTATGGCTAGAGATCCAGACATGACTGAATTTGGGGATCTCTTCCCTACTGCTCATGTTTATTAATGAAAAAGTAGGAAAAAACATTTCTAAATTCATATGACATTCTAACTCTAGAGAAGCTGTAATACCTGTAATATCAAGACAATTTACAAAGACCATCAACAGGTTCAAAACTTGAACAAGACCTTTTTAAATGGTTGAATGTGAGCCAACACAGATAGGAGGTGCTTAGAGCAACATCTAGGCCTAAAGATGTGTAGCTGGGTCCATATGGACCTTGTGAAAGGATAGACACCAACATCTTCAAACAACCTTGCTTGTGTAAGAGGACAGATACTATATAAAATGATATAGGAGAAATGTAAATGTCTCTGTTTGGATTTTAAAGCCCTTTGTGAGTAATGACTCCATTCTGTCTTTCCAGTGTCTTTCTGCATGTTTCCTTTTTCTACTTTTGAGGATCCAGACAAAGTGGCATTCTCTGTGTTCTTTATAAATAACACTCAACTCTTCTTCCTTTGACTTTGTACTAGCTGTCTCTCAAGCTTGGAATGTCCTTACGCCTCTTAGAGAATCTCTTTCCTTCTTCAAGGCTCAGCCCAACCACTACCTTCTACATAAAGCCTTTCTTTATTTCTCCAAACTGCTAGTTTCCCCAACTAAGTTGTATTTAGTTTACATTTGTTGTACATATAAATATATAGATGCATATAAGTATATCTCTACATGCTATTTTCCCTACCTCATTCCCCAGAATGTAAACTTTTTGAGAGCTAGAACTAAGTCTTTTTTTGTCTTTGTTCCTGTAACACCTAGCCTAGAGCCAAGTACATAATAGGCATTTAATAAATTCTTGTCGATTGATTGATTGCTATGGCTATAGTTCCCACCTTCTTGAAGTTTACATTTCTAACAACCCTCTTGAAAGGGAAGGATAGACTCTGCCTCTCCCATGGGTGGGAGGAGTAACCTGGACTCACATAAACTTCTGGGAGTTTAAAATTTTACCCATCCCCTGGGTCAAGGAAATTGCAAGGTTTAGGGTTGGGTGAAGGACTTGGAAGGAATGTGGAAAATGGTTAAAGAGTTGAAAAGATGGCTCTTCCTTCTCAGAAGTCATAGCAGCAGAGAATAAAACTTGGCTGAGAGCAGCTTGAATAGCAACAACACCAAGGACAAGGGTTGAGATGCATTTTTCCTTCCTGGTCCCACAGGAAGAAGAAGTGGAAACAAGGGGGCAATCAGAGATAGGTAACAAGATTGAAGCTCATTGGTGTGGCTGAACTACTGGTAAAAGTAGATATATTGTTGGGAATATGAAGGAACTGACTGAATTTATTCCCCTTCCCTTGGCTTCCTTCAACCAGGTGTGGCTAGAACTTCTTTCTGAGTTCATTCCTTTACTGTGGTAAAAGTTGTACTTTTGGCTGGTTGAGTTTTACTTCTCATAAATATCTGTGGTGGATCCAGACTTATATTTCCTTGTGTCTCTTTGTTTCTGTTATAAGTATTTGGTGAGACAGCTCTGGTAGTTTCAGCCACACAAGAGGACGTGGGTTGGCAAGCTCTCTTCTTGGTCATAGGTTGAAAAAAATGTGTCATATAATGCTTTCACATTCCAGATAAACTGTACGGGTAATTGTTTTCCCCAGACAACATTCCACCTCTTGCCTCCATGCCTTTGCAGACTATCCTTCATTCCTACAATGCTATCTTCCCTTTCATCTTTGTTCTTAGGGTCCCTACAGCTCCCATCAAGGCTCAGCTCAATTACCACTTCCTATGAGAGGATTTCCATGGTTTTCCTAGGAATATATAGACACATACACACATTCATTCATTCATTTTTCAGTTGTGTCTGACTCTTCATGACCCCATTTGGAATTGTCTTAGAACACATACTGGAATGATTTGCCATTTTCTTCTCCAGCTCATTTTACAGATGAAGAAATTGAGGCAAACAGAGTTAAGTGAATTGCCCAGGATCACGCAACTGGTAAGATATATGTCTGTGTGTGTATAAATATACATATATACACATATATGTCTGTATAACTGTAGTAGCCTTCCTGCTAACATCATCAGTTATAAAACTCCCAAAGAAGAGATAGATAGATATTTCTGCTGGATTACAAACATTTCTTCTTATTTCTAACCTTATTGCTTTGATAAATGGAAAGAAAACCATAGAAAATCCTCTAGCAACTCGAGGTAGGAGAATCAACTGTGAAGGAACTTTTTTCCTTTGGGAGGAAATCTTTGGTTAACTTTGAACATGCAAAAACATATCTGAGCAGAACAGGGTTAGAGAAGAGAAAGGAACATTGGTGTGTGTGTGTGTGTGTGTGTGTGTGTTAAAGAATTCGGCGTTAGTTTTAACTGAATTGTTTAAATTTTAATCTTTGTTATTCCATGCACGGTAACTTAAAAAACAACAAGAAGAACAATAATGGTTTCAAAGGCCAATGAGGGAAGAGTGAATTAGTTGGAGTTAGTAATGCTGCAAAATGGTTGCCAAGGGAACTTTCTTCTTATTGGAAAAGATACAGCCATGAGGACTGCAGATTTGGGGATGTGCCCACACAGCTGTGATCTTTCTCTACATTTTTTTGTTATGAACACAAAAAGAGAAAGGAAGAGAGAGTTGCCACAGGAAGTAGAAAGTGAAGTTTCCCCTTGGAGACACTGGAAAGGTAGGGAGTTTAAGAGCAAATTAGGAAATCTAAGCAAACAAATGAGCATCTTTTCTTTGATAATTAACAAGTAGTTAAGAATGTTTGATACTCAAAGTGCTCTAAACCCTTAAAATGGCTGGTATAGACAGAAATAATCTTTGGGAAGTTGTGAACAGATTAGATCCCAGAATTTTTAAATATCCAAAGCTAAAGGAAAATTAAAAAAAACAACAACTTGTCTTTAAAAGAGAATTTTAAAAAGCCACAATTAAGATGGAGAAAATAGTTGAAACATAGTAGGTGAAGGCACTTAATTTTTTTCTAGAAGAATTTCTCTGTTTGTTTTAAATTGTGTAATACTTTGTAAGCCAAAATGTGAAATCAATATTTATGCTGCTATATCCATTGAATTACATTTTTTTAATCTAAAAAAAATGCAATGTTTATTGGATTGCAAAAATAGAACTGACCCCATAGGGCTGTTGTAAGGGTCAAAAGAGATAATGTTTGCCAAGTGCCTGGCACACAGTAGGCACTTGATAAATGTTTATTCTCTTCCTTCCCCAATCATTAGAGAGGAGTGTGGCCATCTGACTCACCAGGATTTTACAGAATGGTGTACAAACAACACAAAGGAAGAACAGGAGCAGGGAGAGGAGGAGGCTCAAGGAAAGAGAAGAGGAGGAGAAAGAAGAGGAAGATGAAGAGGGGGAAGAGGAGGAGGAAAGTGGGGGGGGAAGGAAAAGAAAGAGTAGGAAGAGGAAGAAAAGGGTTTCCCCTTGCAATGTATTTCTCTTCCCTTGTACAGAGCCCAGTCTATGGTTCTCAGGGCCCTAGGGAGAGTTTACTGCAAGGGATAATCAGTGACTCTAAGGAAGATTTTTTTTTTCCTTTCCATTATCTAATCACCTTATAGATAATGTCAAGATAGACTTTTCAATGCAGAAAGAAAAATGGGTAAAAATCAGCATACAATGTTTTCTTCTTTCTTTGTGAGGTTCCTGGCCATGCCTTTCCATGTTTTGTGAATGCCTTCTGTCACAAATATAAGACTATAGGACACATTAACAAAATAGGATTATCCCCACAGTCTCTGTTCTCTGATTTCAATGTGGCTTTCAGAGTCTATAGTGGTAATAGCCTCTTCTCTTGAAATTTTGTCCTGGTGCAAAATTGAAAGGGAAGGCTTGGCTTTCTTGTTGAACCTCTGGTCACAAGGTCAATGTTCATCCACATTTGCAGGTCCAGTTTGATCAATAGTGGTGCCAAAAAATGTGCAAAACAGATGACAGATCGGTGTGGCCCCTAAACTGTGCTCTGAGAAGCTGAGAGGATGCTGTTACATAATCTGCAAACAAGGCAGCCTTTGGATCATGAGGAAAGCACTCCCAAGGGAAAGTCACCTCAGGAGAGACCGGGAAGTAATCAAACTGTACTCAAATACACCATAC
>CM053590.1:55162922-55197233 GCA_028646515.1 Pseudochirops corinnae | reverse complement strand
ATAATATATTTAAATAATAATTTATTATATATTTATATTGTATATTATATTTATATAATAAATAGCTAAAATGTATATAGTGCTTTGACGGAGAAACATCAAACACATGGCATGCAACACTGCTGAGTACATCCTGAACTAGATTAAGATATAACTGGGAAACGTTGAACAAAATAAGTAAAAATACAGTTGAACATAAATAAGGTTAATATGCAGTTTTCAAAGTCAATAAATAGCCTGCAGACATCCTTATTACTGTTTAGTGCCATTCCCCAGCCCCATTTCTATTCTGTTTGACATTACTTGCTTTAAGGTTTATAAAAACTGTACCAGTTTCATTTGATTTTCACAAAACCCCCTGAAGAAGGTGCTATCATTATTCCCATTTTTATAGATGAGGAAAATAAGGCAGACAGAAGTTAAGTGACATGCTCAGGGTCACATAGCTAGTAAATCTCTGAGCCTTTATGATTCCAGGTTGGGTATTCTATCCACTGTACCACCTAGCTACCTCTAAATATGAGCATTGTCAGGAATTATGTACTTTCCTGCCCCCTCCCCAAATGGAAAGAAACATATGGAGCCTAGTTCTTATGGAAGTTATAATGTAAATGACAAACACCTCCCTATTTAATTTTAAGAACTTTCATTTTTGATAACATTTGTTCGTGTGTTTAGTTTTCCATATAATAAGAGGAAATAGGTAATTTCTTCCATGAATGTTATAATGGCATTAAAAACATCTATAACTTTAAATATATGAAGGCAATTGCCTTTAAGTATGCTAAATTGAGGGGTATGCTGGAACCAGCTCTAACCAGCTTTCAAGTAGATTATAAAAATTTTCAGGAAGAAACAGTAAAACTTGATTTATTGTTTTATTAATTGTCTAGACTCAAGAAAGAGATGGAGAAAATATTAATAATGCAGATTACATTTAAAAGTGTGTCAATGGCAATTATCATTTTTTGGAGAGCTGATTGTTAAAGTTTATAAGCACTTCATCACTTAAATCAATATTAGAGGCATTTCAGTTAGTTCTATTCCTTTTCTCTCATTCAGTTTAAGGGGGAAAACAAGTAACGACCTAGACAAGTTGTAGAATAATGATTTGTAGCCTAGCAAATTTGCAGTAATGGAGATGAATGCAGCTACCCAGGCCCTGGGCAGGTAGGTGATGAAGTGAATAGAGTGCCTGACTGGGAGTCAGAAAGAAGGGAATTCAAATTCAGCTTCAGACGCTTGCTAGTTGTGAGACCCTGGGCAAATCACTTAACACTGTTTGCCTCAGTTTCCTCATCTGTAAAATGATCTAGAGAAGGAAATGACAAACCACTCTAGTGTCTTTGCCAAGAAAATCCCAACAGGGCTCTTAATCAGGCATGACTGAAAATGACTGAACAACAGTTAACAATGTTCAAACCCTGCTGTCTGAATTTCTTTCGCATCACTTCAGTCTAGCTCTGATGCTCTAGGGGATCTGTTATCTCACTCATGAGTATACTTTCTCTAATGATGTAGATTATGGCTTGCTCATGCTTGTCCACACTGTACAACTCATCCATACAACCCCAGGACATGCTACTAGCCTCCTCTGAATTTCAACATACTAGAGAAGAGCCCCAGTTACCCTTCCTTAATTCTGGTTCTGTCTGAAAGCCAAGGATAAAATGAAGAATTACATCAAAACATCGAAGAAATGGTTGAGAAAGAATGACATTGAGTAGGACGAGCTTGAGGATGGACAAAGAAAAGTGAATGTAAAAATAAAGGTAGAGTAGACGTGGCTTAGCACAAATATAGAAGAAAAAGAATGGGCGGTCATGTC
Source organism: Pseudochirops corinnae (assembly GCA_028646515.1). Lineage (NCBI taxonomy): Eukaryota > Metazoa > Chordata > Mammalia > Diprotodontia > Pseudocheiridae > Pseudochirops > Pseudochirops corinnae. Next base: position 55,195,405 of record CM053590.1, on the reverse strand, counting down.
TGATGATGAAGAACAGTCACAACGAACTACCAGGAAATCTGTTTTGGAGTCCAAGACTGTCAGAACTGGAAGGCTGTTAGAGGCTGTCTAGTTAGACCCTCTCATTTTAGAGATGAGGAAACTGAAGCTAAGCGGATGGGGACTGACTTGTTTACCAATCTGGTGTCAGAGCTAGAGATCAAAAGGCTTTCAGCCATTTTATTTTACAGATAAGGAGACTGAAGTCTAAAGAAGTCATGACTTGCCCAAGACCATGAAGCCAACAGTTGGTCAGAGTTGGAACCAAAAGACAGAAAACTCTATCCAGAAATAATCTCCCTACAAAAGTCAATAACGTGCTTACCTCCCCGACGAGAACATCAATCAACGACTTAAATAATGAAATAACCTTGGCCTTTCTTTGTTCCCCTGGCATTTTGTACAATGCCCAGCATATTTTATGTGATTAATGAGTGATTTTTGCTGAATTTCTTATTTAAGGGTAATGTGGAAAGGCATTGCTACTCAAACCTACATAATACAACTGAATGTTTTAACTAGTCTTAGACAAAGCCACTCAGGATTGCAAGCAACCTGACAGTGTTGACTAGAGTAATGCCTTTTCATTTATTTGACCCCCTTAAAGAATAAATATATTTCCCACATGAGTCAAGCTTAACCCTCCTAAGTGCTAAAACATCTTAAACAATATTTTTTTAAGGAAATCTTTCACTACACATTTTACACACTTCCCTGTCTTCTTAAAATGAGTATATTGGACATCATTTAATTTATTGAGCACTAAAGGGTATTGTACAAGCATCAATAAGGCCTTTATGGGCATTTGTGTGAAGTCCAGAGGTATTTACGCTTCCAGTCTCCTTATTGAGATTGGAAAGTGAGGGCACAGAAGTTGTCAGTGCAGTGGTTAGAGGGCTGGGCCTGCAGTTAGTAAGACTCACTCCATTTCCTGAATTCAAATCTGGTTTCAGACACTAGCTCTGTGATCTTGGCAAGTCACTTAATCCTGTTTGCCTCAATTTCCTTATCTGTAAAATGAGCTAGAGAAGGAAAAAGCAAATCATTCCAGTATCCTTGCCAAGAAAACTCCAAATGAGATCATGAAGAGTCAGACATGACTGAAAAAATGAAGAGGTTACCCACAAAGAGGGTTAGGGTTGCTGGAGACCCCAAAATACCAGGATGCTGGGTCCTGCCAAAGGAATCTGATTCAAGTCTTCTCAGCCAAAGAAAGTTTATTGGAAGTTTGCCATATTGAGTAGACTCTTAAGGAGCCTAGGTATCTGTGATGCTTACATTGGGCAAGCAGGACAGTGTAAGTCTGTCACAGAATAAGCCTGTGCTAAGCCATTCTATGGTGCTCTCACAGAGCAAGTCTGTGCTAGGGCATTTTGTAGCACTCTCACACCACATGGAAAGGAGATGGGATTCTATATACAGAAAGGTTGTGGGAGGAATCTAGGGGTGATCTAAAGGAGGAATTTGGGGAGGGCCTTCAGGAGGAGTCAGATGAGGTCAGACTCCAGCCTAGAGTTTGTGGAGGGTCTTCAGGGGTGGAGATAGGGTGGGACTCCAGTAATGAGTGACTAAGAGTGGGAAGTTGCTGGAGGGTACCTGGGGACAATGGTGGGCCAGGCCAGCTCAAGGATGGGAACAGGAGCATCAAGGGTGGGAAACTATGAGAAAAAAGGAGGGCTAAAGACTGGGGCAGAGCCACAATTTAAGGCCCATGACCTCTCTTCCCTGGGAAGATTTACTTCTAGGGGTTTCCCAGAGGCTAAACTTCAAAGATTTAAGGAGAGCTCTTGGGGGCTCCCAGAACCTGCACCTCATCAAAATGACTGAACAGCAATAACAACATGCACCAGGAACTGTGTTAAACCAGAATTAGACCTCTGCTTTCTTGAAGAATAGTTCTGTATTTCTTTTACTTTAGCACACAGACCTCTATGACAAAATCCAGCATGACTTTCGGAATTTTTAAATGCCTTTGACTTCCAAGAACCAGGCTACGATGAGATTTTGGGATAATAGATGGAGAGCACAAGAGGTCTATCTGCAGCCATGTAATGTTGGAAGAACCAGAAGGAGGATTTCAGAGTATTTAATAGATCATCTGTGGAAGACTTATGGAAAGACAAGGGCCAAAATTGTACAGGATAAGAAGTTCTATAACTTTCACCAATGAAAAACTTTCAGTTGAACATAGGAAGAATTTCAAGCTGTCTGGTTGAAAAAAACCCTGGAATGAGCAGCAGAGGATGGTTACATCATTTGTCTTGAGTTCTTTAAAAAGAGTATTGATGATTAGCCATCTAGGATGGCTTAGTATTCACCGCCTTTATGACAGGAGGCTGAGCTAAATATCTTCTCCCAATCTCTTCCGGCTTGGTGATTCCTTAGCAAAGACAAGGGCCAAATCCGGACCCCAGTTAACAGAATTAAAATAACTTTATGCAGCACTGACTTTGCAGCAGCTTTAGGTATCCCTCCCTTTCTACCCTCATGGAAGGTCCTTCAGGGCAAGTACATCCTTTGTCCTTATATATCCAGCACTTAGCTCAGTACCCAGAACGGAGTAGGTGTTTTAGTACATACTTCTCAATTGGGTTAGGTTAGTAAGGTTTGACTGTCTCCACCTTTTAGGAAGCTCTGAAGTTCTTCCAGAAGCTAATTATTTAGAAAGGCTAAATAATGATGTCTTTTTTCCTTTTAGGTCAGTTCATTAGGAGTGATTTGGGAAACTTTCAGGTGTCAAAAAAAAAAATAACACTCTAGCAACTAAATCCATGGAATAGCTCCAGTGATTCAAGGCTATTTATGTTCTGACTAAAAATTATCTTTTGTAGTTCTTTTCATCAGCCCCAAATAAAAGTGAAGCCTCTTCATTTAAAATGTCTGTAATTGGGGATGTTTCACATCTTAGTATCATTCCAGCTGAAATCACTCGAAGCTAACAGTCCTGAAAAGGAGAGCCATTGGTAAATAGCCCTTGATGAGTAGTCTCTGCATTATTCATAGATTAAGAACCCTATGGCGTGGGGTGATTGGATTAGAAGAAAGGAGATGGCTATATATGCCTGATGGCAGAGGGGAAGCCTTGCCAAATGATTTACAGAACACTTTATGTTGCCAAAGTCCATTCTTAAGATCTTAAAAGTGATTTATTAACAATTAGCTTGTTTATTATCCCAACATCCTGGTGAGCTCCTAAGCAAGCATTATTAGCCTCTTTCAAGATCAGATCTCCAGAGAGGTCAAACGCTCAATGTCAGCAAAGGGTCAGTGGCAAAGTTCATTTCAGAATGGAATTCAGAATTTTCTTTTTGTTTTGAGCTCCTTGGAAGGAAGATCTCCATATAAATTCAAGGTAATTTAATTAACACATGTTCTTACAGGGCCACCCTAGGAGGGTTAAGGGGATGCCAGAGTAGCCCAGAAATATTTTTTTCTAGGGCAAGACCTTTTGCCCAACTCTTTTTCACTTCCTTATGAGATAACGTGTGTGGAGTTCTTTGCAAACCTTAAAATGGTACAGCACTTTAAGTTACAGACCTGTGTATCATTATCGTTGTGTTTTGGAAAGTATCCTGGTAATAAGTTGGTAGACTCTCATGTGCTTATTTCCACCAAAAGTCACCATTCCTGTCATAGATTTATAATGTTTCAATAATAGGATTTTATCTATTTGCAATCCAGTAAAAACAAAACATCTTTTTCCATTACTTCCTCAAAGAATACAAACAAACATGAACTTCTGAGTGAGATAACAGCACATCTAATTACCTAATATCCATTTCCACATTGTTAACTCTTCAAGTTATTCCTTGTTAGTCCTGCCTTTTGACAATTCTTCACTAAAGTCACGTTCTTTTCAGAATCTTTTCAGTATCTTGGTGGAAATATTGGAGCCAGAGACACCCTCAAAATGGGAGGCAGTGTGGTATGGTGGAAAGCGTCGTGAATATGTATTCTGAGGAGCTGAATTCAAATTCCCAGTTAGTTTTTGAGTGCCTGTATAATCTGAGGCAAGACATTTAAACTCTTTATGTTTTAATTTCTTTGTCTGCAAAATGAAAGAGTTAGGCTATATAACTTCCTAAGTCTCTTCCAGCACTAAATCTATGTTCTTATCATCAAAAGTGGGACAAGAACCTTCTTAACTTGGAAATTAGTTCACATGTATAGATCACTATATACTTATATGTATGTGTATGTATATATTGTGGTTTGTCCTTCATTTTTGAAGAGGACCAATGACATCACAAGTGATATCTTGACTCTCAAGTGAATTGGATTTAAGTGAGACAGAGCAGCACAAAGTCATCAACCTTGATCTCTCTTCCAGAGTCATTGACGTCCAGTGGCAAGACAAAAGTCAGGACAACTGGTCATGGCCCAGGGTGTAGCGGGTGATCTCTACATCTTTGATGGCTGACCAAGTTCTAAGCCAGTTTCAGCTGCCTTCATGGCCATTGGAACAAATTGTTCTCATCTGCCCATTCTGCTGCAGGGAAATCTGCCCGTGCTTGGGGTAGACATCCCCGGAATATGTGTGTGTGTGTGTGTGTGAGTACATGTATATATGTGATATATACATGTGTATATATGTATACACATATGTATGTATATATATATGTATATAAAACTAGTGCTTATTAATGTTCCAGGCACTATGTTAAATTGCCATGGATATAAATACAAAGAAAAAATATTTATGCACACACATATACACACAAAAAATGCACAAATATATATGTATGTGCATATACATCAAAACCCAATTGTTGCCTTAATTAGGACAACTTGAATGTAGTTTACTTAAGAACATGGAAACAATATTTATGATATTGCCATGAACTCTTATTTCTAAAGACTTTGACATATGTTCCTTAAAAAAAACCTCTTTATATTCTGACATATGCTTCTGTCATCAATAGCTTCATACTAATCCTTCAATATAATTGAATTCAACAACTAAAATGAATTGGCTAAAAAAAGAGAAAACTATGAATGATAAATATGCTCAGATGGGCCTCTAAAATTTTTGTATAATAAAGTTACAATAAAGGGAAAGAACTCATCCGTTTTCAGGATCCCCACTGGGGCCCACCGTAATGCATAACATCATGGATGGAGATCTTCTTTCAATTACTGTTAGCCAGGAGGTTCAAAGTTTGTTTGAATAAAACCACAGAGGAGCTCTTGTTGGGAATCATTTTTCAGCCTCTGGAGAAAACTCCTCAAAAGTCAAAGAATTTGGTCTCACGCAGGGTATGGGATGTTGGAGGCATAGCTGTTAATATGGGAACAAATGACTTTATCCTGACATGAGAAAAATGAAAAGACAAAGGGAAAGGGTATTTTCCTGTAGGAAAGACAGAAGAAAGTGTTGTAGCCCAATGCTTTTTCACATCCATCAGATTCAGCTGTTTGGTTTAGCTGGTCAATGCTCCTTACTATTAAGTTTGGTATTGTAAAATGTAAAAAAAAAAAAAAAAAAAGCTATCTAATCCAAGAGGTCACAACCAGCCACTGGCACTGCTCCTTACCATGGTCAAATACATGCCAGTGCGAGGCAGTCTCCTTGGGACAAGCTGGAAAAGTATTCTCTTCATCTGGTATTGTCCTTTGGAAAAGTAAGTCTTTATTGCCCAAAATGACCAGGATGGCTGGGAGAACTGTATCTTTGGGGCTCTCTCCTAATGCTCTTTAAATTTTGGCAAATAGCTCTCCCTTGCTTGGAGTCAGTTTTATATTTGAGAAATGAAGAGTAGAAGGTGGTTTAATTTTCAGAAGTGATGCTGTTTTGCTTTCTCTTGTTGGTATAACATGGCAGCTCTTCATAGTGGACTTTGTTTTTACAAAGTCTTTCAGGAATGACTATATTGAAAAGGATGTAATTTCACTCCTAACACTTATGAGAAGCACCTACCTGTTTCCCCCTCTTCCCATCCCTCCAAGCTCACTACATCCATATCTTCAGGTGCCAAAATGGAAGTGTGGAGCTGAATAGCTTTGGGGGTAGGGTTTGGGGGAGGGAGGAAGAGTCTTCTGTACAGGACAGCTTTCAGGGTCATGCTAGATTGCAAGGTCTAGTTGGACTTTTAAAAGGGCAGAGGCTGTCATATGTTTGCTTTGGCATCCTGAGGCAGGGAATTCATTCTCTCCACCTCCCCACACTCCCCACCCCCTACATATGTACATATTCCCTAGGGACAGTTCAAGGAAATATTAAATGACTTCCCACAAGATAAGATACCTGCATCTTTTTCCATTGTAGCAAGTATCCCTGAATGTCTGAGTCTGTAAATGAAAACACCAAAAGAGTAGATGCCAAAGGAAGAGAGAGAAGACAGAGACACAGAGACAGTCTGAGACACAGGCAGAGACACACAGAGAGATATAGAAGGGCACAAAGACAGAGACACTGAAATTCTCTGCCCTGTTAAAAATTCCCCCAGATTTCCAGCATAATCCTACTCCTATCTTTGGGTAGGACTCCTTCCTTTCCCTCTCCCTCCTTTCCCCATCCCCAACCCTCCTCACATTTAGCTTGTGCATAAATATCTCTGCAGTGCCTAAAGAACATTGTAAAAGTAAGACCATCAGAGCCCCAAACTGCCACTTACCAGTTTGGCTTATTCCTAAGTGGGAACCTTCAAATATCCATCAAGCATCCTGGAGGTCATCTAGCCTAATTTTTTTTCATTTTATAGAGAAATCATATGTGGGTTTAGCAAACAAGACTTGGAAGAAAGAAAGAATATCTTCATTAAAATACTATCTCTGACATCATGTGTGACCACATTCATCATCTACTTTTCTGAGCCTCAGTTTCCTCATATGAAAAATGGAAATAATATCGATAGTGCTTATTGTACAGGGTTGCAGTGAAGCTTGAATGAGATAATGTGTATAGAATGCTTTGCCAGCTTTAAAACCTTGTATAAATGGCAGTTAAACTTATTTATAGAAGAGGAATTTGAAACTCAGAGAATGTCCAAAGTTCTCAGTTTTTTGTCTTGGCTGCTCTAAATATATAGTGTAGCCTATTAGTGGAAAATATGAACTTCTAATTAATTTGAATGTAGGCTACAAATTTTTTAAAAAACCTTCATCAAGCAAACCAAATAATCAGGTTATTGAATACTCCAGATGGACAAAGTCTAAAGTATGGCTTGGGTTCACTGCCAAAGTGACGCAGAGGTTGGAATAAATTACTGGAAAAAAAGTTTTGGGCAAGAAAACACTCTTTTTTTGGACTTCAGTTTTTCCAGAGAAAGCGATGGCACCACTTCCTCAGTAATCCATTTCAGGGTTTAGCAATCTTTCATGTCAGCGAGTTCAGGGTTGCTCATTTTAATCCCTTTTGTAGCTCCCCAAATAGATTGAATCTTCACTTGTTGTCAGGTCAGAAGGAAGGTGGGAATTGGGTCTAGGCCTTCACAGCCTAAGTCCATTATTTGAACTAAAACATTTCTCTACTTCCCAACTCATCCTTCTATCACTACCTATGATCGCCAAAAAGTGGGAGAGAGGGATAGGGCAGTTTGGGAGCTTGGATGTAGTGGGAAGAGCATGGCTTTAATCAGAGGACCTGGGCTCTGATGTCAGCCCCGAGAAACTCTCTTATCTCTTTGGCCTTCAGTTTCTTCATCTGGAAAATGGGCTAGATGGCCTCTGAAGTCCTTCCAACTTTACAGTTATGGTCTTATAATCATAGGCAGCACAGTGGTCAGAGCACTGCACTTAGAATAAAGAAGACCTGAGTTCAAATACAACCTAAGACTCTTATTAGCTCTGAGACCCTAGATAAATCACTTGATCGCTTTCTGCCTCAGTTTCTTTAATTGTAAAATGGGGGTAATAACAGCACCTACCTTCCAGGGAAGATGAAATAAGATAATATTTTTAAAGCACTTGTTACAGTGCTTGGTGCATATTATGTGTAAATAAACAATTCCTCCTTCCTTTCCTCTCTTCCACCCTTCTTCTTTCCCTCTTCCCTTCTCTTCCTTCCTTCCTTCCTTCATCCCTCCCTCCCTTTCTCCCTCCCTTCCTCTCTTCCTCCTTTCCTCCCTTCCTTTCCTCCTTCCTTCCTTCTTTCCTTCCTTCTTCCCTTCCTGCCTCCCTCCCTCCCTTACTTCCTCCCTCCCTTCCTTCCCTCCCTCCCTCCTTTCCTCCTTCCTTCCTTCCTTCCTCCCTCCCTCCCTTCCTTCCTTCCTCCTTTCCTCCCTCCCTTTCCTCCTTCCCTCCTTCTTTCCTTCCTTCTTCCCTTCCTGCCTCCCTCCCTCCCTTACTTCCTCCCTCCCTTCTTTCCTTCCTTCCCTCCTTTCTTCCCTCCCTCCCTCCCTTCCTTCCTTCCTTCCTTCCTTCCTTCCTTTCCTTATTGAGAATGTGTTCTGAGCCTAGCATTGCATTAGGTTCTGTGTGGGAAGAGGAGGTACAATGAACTCTATGTCAAGGTTTTTGTCCTGAGACCTTTGAAATATATGGACATCTGCTTCAGTATAATTGTTTTCTTTTTTACTCTTATGTATTATATTTTATGAATTTTAAAATATTGTTCTGAAAAGGGGCTCACAGACTTCATCAGACTACCAAAGGTGTCCACATCACAGAACAGTTAAGAACCCCTCCTCTAAGGCATACTCCCTGCCTTTAAAAAGCTTACACTCTAGTAGGGGAGAGAAGACTAGCACATATAAGACAATTAGAGGATAAGCGGAGGATTGTATGACTCTATCTAAAAACTTTATAGGAGGAAGAGATGACTGTGGATAGAAATAATCAGGGTTGGCTCCACAGAGCATGTGATGCTGGCAATGGAGCTTGAAAGATGGATAGGATTCAAATAAAGAGGAGGAAATTGGAAATTACACAAGGAAGTGCACAAAGGCAAGTCAATCAGATTTGTCTGCATTATCCCTCTTGATATGTCAGAATAAAATGTTTTAAACAAAGGAAGAGGCAAAAGGCTCTCATTTCTCCCATGCTGAGGCATTTCAGAGCCCTGTCCATTGCATGCATTTATTCTTGGCCAGGTTTTGTCAGTGAAGGGACCACAGCCTTAGAGGTTTTCTAGTAGCTTGTGGATGCTGGGTTTAAACTGCCAGCAAAAGAGGAATAGTCTTACCCATCTGTGCTGGAAAAAAGGTCCCTGAGGTACCATAGCCCTATCTCCAACCCATCCTACAAGGAGCTGCCAGATTAATCTTCCCAGTGCATGGCTTTTGTCAGCTCCCCTGCTCAAAATCTATCAAAAAATCTTTCCTCCTTGATTAGCAAGTAAAGCCCAAACTCCTGGTAACAGGGCTATAACTAGGGTGGGGCAACCACGGCTTTGCCAGGCGCTGTTCTGGCTTTTGTCAGGCACTGAAGGGAAGAGCAGGAGGAGAGGGCTCCCAGCATCACATCTCCTCTGCTCACAGTTGTCATTCCCTTTCCATATCCTTTTACAGTGCTCCCAGCTTCTCCATGAAAAATGATTCACTCACTATGAAGTTAGTCTTGCTGTACCATAGGCTGCCCTTACCCCCTCACCATGGCAGGAGAAATTAAAGACAGGAATCTCTTCTTCTAATCATGACTCATTCTCTTCTCCCGTCTCTACCCCCATACTTAGGGAAGGGAAGTAGGAAATTATGTAGCACCCATGATGTGCTAACCTCCATGCTAAGCTCTTGACAAATTTTATTTCATTTGATTCTCACACTATCCCTGCTGTTATTATCCCCACCTTACAGTTGAGGAAACCTGAGGTAAATGGAGATTGAGTGACTTACCTAGGGTCACATAGATAGTAAGTATCTGAGACTAGATTTGAACTTAGATCTTCTTGACTGCAGACTCAGCATTCTGTCCACTGTATTACCTAGCTGCTTGGTGGTGCCTGGTGGAAGTTAGACCAGATTGACACCCATTTGCTCAGACCGGCTCAGATTTGTCATGAGCCCCTTCTTCCACTGCCTTCATGCTCTGGTGGAGGGTCTCAGCTATTTGTTATTTCCTGCCTAGGGACTAGACTCACTCACCATCAACTCAAGGAAGAAGAGATAGATTCTCAGATTGTAGACCATATCCAGATAGGGATTCTGATGATTGTAAAAAATTGAGTTGGGTGGACCTTTTTGCCAAAACTCCCTGCTCCACTAACTGAGGTCCTGGGATAATTAGTACCTAGCACCTAGCTATCGAGAATAATTTGCTAGAAATCTACCAGATGGTCCAAAATGGTGACTTCCTCAGTTTCTACCCCCATCCTGAGTCTTTACCTCCTAGGATCTCTATCTACCTCCCACATACATCCAAACTGAATGTGTTGGCCTCTAGGTATACACATTAGACTTTCTTAATTAAATCTGCCTGGAAGTCAAGGACTGAAATCATTTGGTTTCAATGTACCTTGGCAATTTGAATTTTTATCACTCCTCAGCACAAATCCCTTGCAGTAGACAAGCTAATCTATTCACTTTTCTACCAGTGTACCTCATTCATTTCCACCTTTCACATCTTTTTTTCACTCTTCACTTTCCTATACTGAATTCCTTTCCTTCCCTACTTAGTAGACACTCAGCAAATATTTCCTACCAGTGTACCTCATTTATTTCCACCTTTCACATCTTTTTTTCACTCTTCACTTTCCTATACTGAATTCCTTTTCTTCCCTACTTAGTAGACAGTCAGCAAATATTTCCTAATGACTCAAATGAATGAATTTGAAGGGCTTAGTGTCCCTTTAAAGTCTATTGGCTCCATTCCTTAGTTTATAAATGCTCAAAAGATATGAACAGGTAGTTTTCAGAAGAAGAAATCAAAGCTCTCAATAGTGACATTAAAAAATACTGTAAATTATTACTGATTAGAGAAATACACATTAAAACAGCTTTGAGACACTAGCTCAACACCTATCAGAAAAAGAAAATGACAAATGCTGGAGGAGAAGTGAAAAAATTGGGAAGCTAATGTACTGTTTGTCAGTGGAGTGGTGAACTAATCCTACCATTCTGTAGAACAATTTGGAACTAAGCCCAAAGGGCTATAAAACTGTGCACACCCTTTCACCCAGCAATATGACTACTGGCTCTGAACATTGTACACAGTAACAGCAATACCATAAGAATGATCAACTATAAAAGACTTAGCTATTCTGATCAAGACAATGATCCAAGACAATTCCAAAGGAACCATGATGAAAACTACTATCAGAAAAAAATGCCTGCATAGAGAGAACTGATGAACTCTGAATGCAGATTGAAGCATACCTTTTTTGCTTTCTTTATTTTTCTTGAGCTTTTTTCTTGGTCTGTATTTCTTTTGCAACATGGCTAATACAGAAATATGTTTTACATGACTTCACATAATAATTGATATAAAATTCCTTGCATTTTATAGGAGAGAGGGAGAGAGAGAAGTTGGAATTCAAAACTTTTAAAAATGGATGTTAAATATTTTTACATTAATTGGGAAATATTTAACAAAATATTTAATAATTAATAAAATATAAAAAAGAAGACTATTGGCTCTACAAAATACCTAAAATTCCTATGTGGCACTTTTGAGTTAAGGTTTTGAATATCTTAAAGGAAGGGCATATCAAAACACTATTAATCGTCTTAATGCTAATGGTATGTTTAATTAATTCAGAGCAGGATCATAGAGGATGTCACAATACAAGTAAGATCTGACATAGCTTCAGGGGAAGAAAGGTCAGGAGCAATGGCACAGTCTTCACTATATCACTACACTGAGGGAATCTAACCAAATGAAGGCATTGGGGCATGGGGGCAAGAGGAAATGAAAGGAATCAGAGACAAACTTTGCCTTCTTCCTGCTTTTGCCCAAGGCTGAATCTGCCTGCATCCTTAAGATAATCAGTTTTGAGTATAAATAAATAAGTAAGTATATGTATCTGTGTGTGTAAGCATATATATATGTATATACATAGACATAGATACACAATATGCACTTAGAACATGTAGTACAAATACAATATGAAATTATATATGCTATATATTATACATACAATATGTGTGTGTGTATATGTGTATTCTGAATGTTCAGGCAAGATATAAGAATCACAGAAGTTTTAGAGCTTTCATTTCTGTAGACAAATTCTCTTTAGGTAGGAGGTAACTCTACCAGATCAACATAAACTGCATGTGAGACATACTTTCCCGAGATATATTTGAACTTGACGAAACCCGAAAATCCATGAGGGAGTTCTGACTTTTCCTCCAGTTTTGGCTGGTGTAAGTGCAAGTTGAAGACTTACACAATAATGAGAAAAATTAGTCAACTTTTCGAACTTCAAAACTGAATGTCAATGCCCTATAGTTAAATAACATCTTTCATCTAAAAGTATCACTGCCACTTAGGGACACACAGTTATTCTATGACTGTCAATGGAAGAATGGAGGCATTGAACAGTGAAACCGGCTTATCAATAGTCAGAATGAGTTTATGGTAAATTTGAGAATGAAAATGTGAGTGAGACAGTCATTTGGAAAGGTTGGAGCCTTCAGTGAGCAAGAGCCCTAAAGGAAGGAGCTGTCATTTAGTGAATCACATGGATGCCTCTGAGAGGTGAGAACAATTCAGTCCTGGGGCTACAGAGTCATTTGCAGACAACAAATTGGAATTAGGCTATGATCAGTCTGCCAATAATAGTCTCTCTTGGGTATTGCTTTCAGTGGGTGATAGTCTACTTTCAGCTACTCAGCTTTCACTGTATGATGTGCATGACATACCATAGGAATTACATTTTTAATAATAATATTTAAGATATTGAGTTGATATTATATGACCTTAGATTCACTTTTAAGGAGTCTGAGTCTCATTTAATGTATGATTTGTGAAATACTTGGGTTCTAGGGTCCTTCCAACTGTCCCAATGGGGGTGAGTCACGCTATCTGTGAGTTCCATCAAATCTCAAACTCTGGGACTAGTCCTTGGTCCTAAGGATAGCAAATCAAAAGAGCCCTAGGTCAGTAGTCAGTTAGTCATCCGCAGTGCTTACCAAGTGCCAGCACTATGCCAATCGCTCTGGTTGCAAAAAAGGCAAATACATGGTCTCTTCCCTCAAATAGTTCATATTCTATAGGGAAGATAACATAAATAATTAGCTACATATAAGCTACACACACACACATATATGTGTATCAACACAAAACACACATATGTGTAGATATACATAAAACTATGTGAATACATATATGTGTATGTACATATATGTATTGTTCACTTATTTTCAGTTGTGTCCACCTCTTCATGATCCCATTTGGGGTTTTCTTGGCGAAGATACTGGAGTGGTTTGCTATTTCCTTCTCCAGATCATTTGACAGATGAGGAAACTGAGGCAAACAGGGTTAAGTGACTTGCCTAGGGCCACAGAGCTAGTAAGTATCTGAGGCTAGATTTGAACTTGATAGAAAAACCAGCAGGCAAAAGTGAGGTGGGAGAACATTTCAGGCATGGGGATATGCAGTGAGAAAGCACATAGTTGAGAGCAAGACTATAATGATCTAGAAATAGGGTCAGTGTAGGTGAATCTTAAAGTACACAGAAGGCAGAAAAATATAAGACTGGAAAGGTAAAAAGGGCTACAGTTTGAAGGGCTTTAAAAGCAAGACAGAGAATTTTATATTTGATCCTGAAAGTAATAGGGAGCTACTGGAGTTAATTGAGTAGAGGAGTGACACTGGTGGACCTATCCTTTAAGAAAACCACTTTGGTAACTGAATGGCAGATGGATTGGAGTAGAGAAACATAAGAGAGACCAAGCAGAAGGCTGTTGTATCAGCCTAGATGAGGAACGGCACCAGAGTTGTGGCTGTGTGTATGGAGAGAAGGGGATGTAAAATAGAGATGTTGTGAATGTAGAAACAAGAAGACTTAACAAAAGCTTGGTTATGTGGGATAAATAGGAATGAAGAGGTGAAGATGACAATGAGTTTGTTCTAGGTAATTGGAAGAATGGTGGTGCCATTAATGGTAATAAGAAAATTGGGAAGTGTAGGGATTGGGGGGAAGGGGAAAGATGATAAATTCTGTTTTGGACATGAATAGTTTGAGATGTCTAAGATTCATCCAGTTTGAGGTGTTTGAAAAGAAATTGTTGATACGGGACTAGAGCTAACAAGAGAGATTGGAGTTAATGTATAAATCTGAGAATCATCTGTGTAGAGGTGATAATTAAACCCTCGAGAGCTGAAGAGGTCACTAAGTGAGGTAGTTTAGAGGGAGAAAAGAAGATACTCAGGAGAAACCTTTGGGGAACATCTTTGTTGTGAGTAACCTGTATGAAGATACAAGTTAGAAGACTAAAAGCAGTCAGACAGATAGGAGGAGAACCAGGAGATAGCAATGTCATGAAAACATAGAGAGAAGAGGATATCCAGGTGGAGGGGATGATCAATAGTAAGAAATGCTGCAGATATATTAAGGATGAGGATTGAGGAAAAGCCATTAGATCTGGCAATTAAGGGATCATTGGTAATATTAGAGAAAGAAGTTTCAGTTGAACAATGAGGTTGGATGCCATACTGTAGAGGGTTTAGAAATGTTTGAGAGGAGAGGAAGTGGCAGCATCTCTATTTTTGATGACTTTCTCCAGTAGTCTAGACAAGAAAGGCAGGAAAGTATAGGATGATAGTTAGCAAAGATGGTGGAAACAAGAGGTTTGGTTTTGGTTTTAAGATGGGGGAGATGTGATAGGCAGCAATGAAGGAACCAGACAGATTGGAGATATAAGAGAGAGAGATAGAGACAGAGAGAGACAAAGAAAGCATGATAGAAGAGAAATTTGGTGGAGAACAACAGAAGGGATGAGATCAAGGGTGCATGCTTATATGGGTGTATCCAGTGTATCTTCTTCCTTGCCTTCCTCTGACCTTGGTGCTCCAGTTCCCAGGAGCTAGCATCCTACCTTGTCCTTCGGTCATATCCTGCCCCACATCCCTGATACTTTAGTCCCATCATCTAAACCTCAGTTCTTCAAGGTCTGGGCTCTAACTTGGCTTCCATTCTTCCCAGGGATTCAATTTCCTCTCTTCTGAACCCTCCAAGGACCTAGTATTTGATATCATGGACTCTGACTGATCAAACTACTCTGCGTCTGCTTTTTATGTGGCTTGGATATGCTTATGTAATCCCTTCACTCCAGGTTACATATGTGTTCTTTTTCTGATAGAATGTATGCTCCTTGAGGGCAGGAATTATTTAATTTTTGTTTTTATATCCCTGGTGCAGTGCCTGGCACATAATTAGTGTCTAATAAATGCTTGTTAATTCATTGACTGAGTACCTCAATATTGCAATTTTTAAAAATATACTTAGTTGTCTATTTACCTCTATTTATTTAGATGTTGGTTGTATCCCAATAGAATGTAAACTCCTCAAGGGTGGAGACCATTTAATTTTTGTCATTATATCCCCAATTTCTTTAACATAATAAATATCCGTAAATGGTTACTATATTGAGTTGAATTTGACGTCCTCCGCTAATCACTTGCCACACTCCTATTGGATATTGGTCTTAATCTGAACCTAGGCCAGTGATACTCACTTGTCTGTCCTTTCTCCCTTTAGGTTAGTCTCCTCGTTTCAAACATATCTTTGGGATACCTTCCATGAATTCTCATGCCAAAAACAACTGAACTGTGGCTTTGCTTCTAGATTCGCTCTTCGTCTATCGCTATCCCAGTTCCATGGCCATGTTCAAGACCATGGCCCAAACTCAAATGTAGACAAACCAAGAATATACTTTCTGCCCTGTAAAAGGTCATTGAAAGTTATATTGGTAACTTTATCATTGTCCACTCGGGAAATGTCACTAGTTCAGCAAAAGTGCTGTTATCATCATGGATTTCATATGCTGCTGGAATGCTTGTTTTTTGGATCACTGCTATATCCCTGATCTCATCTTGCCATTTCCTGTATATCGTGTGAGGGACAATGAAACTGCTCAAGCTTCCTAAGAATATGAACACGCACGATTCACATCTCCAAGCTCTGGAACGGTTTTGGCTACCCCACAGTGCAATGACCATTTGTTTTCATTCTCACTATAACTGCTCACTTAGGATGACCAGAGCTCCTTTTTAGAGGGTATCAGGCTGAAAGATACTTCTACCAAGATAACAAGAAAGTTTCTCATCTTTTCAATTCTGAGCCTGGAGTCAGAAAGAACTGAATTCAAATTTGACCTTAGACACTTACTAGCTGTGTGACCCTGGGCAAGTCCCTTAACCTCTGTCTCCCTCAGCTTCCTTATTTACAAAGTGGGGATAATGATATCACCTACCTCTGAAGGTTGTGGTGAGGATCAGATGAGATAATAATTGTGTTATTAGCATAGTGCCTAGTAAATGCCATATAAATGTAAGCTATTTTTAATTCAAATTGATAAGTGATTTTTGCTATGTTCCAAGCACTGGGGATAGAAAGGTAAAAAGATTTTTCTTTAAAATTTCTTAATCTCAAGAAGTATATGTTTTACTGGGGGACACAAAATCTAATTTGATAGATAAATGAAAGATAATAGATCTCTAATAAGTAGGGGGAAACAGGAAAAGCTTCCTGTAAGAAAGAGGTAGTACCTGAGATAAAGGAAGGAAAAGAATTTTAAGAGGTAGAGGGGAAAGTGGAGCATATTATTTCATGCATGAGAACATGACCTGTGTAGAACCTCAGAGGTGAGAGATGGAACACCAAGTTGTAAAAAAAGAAAGTTTCTCTAGAATGTAGGGAAAGTGAGGGGGAAGTAAAATGAAATGTCTGGATAAGTAGGTTGTACCTAGATTGTAAAAGGCTTTAATAGAGTAGCTTGTATTTTATTGTGGAGATAATAGGGTGCTCCTGAGGTTCTGGCACAGGGGAATATGGTTAAACCTGGGCTTTAGAAATATTATTACATTTATATATTATTAAATATCACATTAATATAATAATAATATTATTATAATAGAATTGATAGTATAATTTTAATTAATATAGATATATAGATAATAATCACATTATAATTAATATTAATTAACAGAATTAATAGTATTAGGAATATGAGCACCCATGTGGAAGATTCGTTGGGGAATGGAAAGAAGGGTGACAGATGCTATAGGAAAGCATCTGTCTCAGATTCCCAAACTTATTTGGCCCTTTATATAAAAAAAAAAAAATTACTCTCTGTCCCCTGGAAATCTGCTTTTTTTAACTCTAAACATTTTTTAAAATTTGTGTCATTTAGAAAAATATAAAATTATTTAAAACTGATGAATCTTAAATTTAATAATTATTATAAATGTGTGGTTTTTTTACCTGCATTGAAATTTTGATGATTCAATATTGAATTATGTAACCATATAGTATCATATTGTATACAAGTCATTACATGCATATATTCCTGCTGATGCATGCTGGACTTCCCAATAATGTGCTACACACTTACCTGCCAATACTTGCTTGTTAAGACCTGTCAGCAAACTTGACCACTGATTGGTTACATCTTGCATTTTGTGCCTTTATTTGGAAAATGATGTAATCACTATGACTTTAACTGTTATACATCAGATGAAACATACAAATGGCTTTTCCAAATTTTCTTTTCTTCTCTTCTCTTCTTTCCTTATGTTTCCACTGCCCCTTTATTTTTATTCAATGCCCCGCTCCATTGCACCTGAGGCTACTACCACCACCCCCCCAGCATCATTCCAGTGTCCTCAAGGAGAGGTATCATTCACTTTGGGAACCTTTGATTCTATCCTGTTGGTGCTGAGCCAAACCCAGGTAAAGCACAGAATTGACATATAATAATAACTAGCGTTTATTAAACACTTCTATGTGGCAGGCAGTGTCCTCAGGGCTTTACAATTATTACCTCATTTGATCCTCACAACAGCCCTGTGAGGAAGGTGCTGTTATTATCCCCATTTTATAGATGAGGAAACAGACAAACTGACTAAATGATGGGTCACAGAGCTGGTAAGCGTCTGATGTAAGATATTTTTTCAAAATTTTATTTTAGACTCAAATGCCAGAACACAAATAAGGAATAGAGAAAAGAAACAAAAACATCTCATAAACTTAAATATTGGAACTTAAATACAAAGTTAGAAAGAAAAAAAAAGCATGTCCTGTGCATAGCAGAACATAAGAAAGGATTCAAAATATGTAATAATAAATTTTCATTTCAAGAAAGCCTGTATGATAAAAAAAGTACTTGTGTTGAGTTGTCCATCTTTGCTTCCTTGTGAGTTTTCTTTTGTTTTCTGCAGTGTACTTTTTTACTTTGTCCTTTTTTTTCCTTCCCCCCACTCCCACCCAGAAGGCTACCATAAAGTTTAGATATGTTTCTCTATAGCTATAGATATATACATACATATATACACATGTACATAGATGTATACTTTCCCAAACCTATACTAGTCCTGATCTTTGTTTTTATGTATGTGCATATCTCTTATTTCCTATTCCTCCTGCCTCCTCTACTTTACTTTTACCCACTACCTTGTTTTTCTATGACTTCCTACCCCCCGCCAAGGATCCCACCCCTATCCTCCCATTCCCATAAATATAAACACCCTTCTATACCCTTATTTTACGTATTCCCTTGCTCTCCCCTCTAAAGATCCTTCCCTTGTCCTGTCCCCACTTCTTATGCCCCTACCATATTATTTCTTCTGAATTTAGAAGACTTTTATACTCTTCTAAATATATATGTATTGTTCCCTCTTAAACCCATTCCCAATGAAAGTGGGTTACCAGAACTACCAGGCCTCCTCCCCCATCTAATTCCTCTGTATCAATTCTTCCTCTTCCACCTCATTTGTATAAAATAATTACTCTTTTAAGCTGTTCCTAAATGGTTTTATTTTTTAAATTCACATCATACTCAGGTTTAATCCAGTCTTTCTTATGAGCTACCCAATTATGGATAAGAATCTTAGACATACACTTTACATATATAAAAAGTAAACAGTCTGTCCTCGTGGATCCCTTATAATCAGTCTTTGTTATGTGCCTTATATTTCTCTTGGTTCTTGTATGTCAAATCTTCTATTGAGTTCAGGGTTCTTTCTTAACAAAGTCTTAAAAGTCTGAGATTTTATAGAATGTCCATCTCTTTTTTTTCATTCAGGGTAATACCTAACTTTGCAGGGTATGATATCTTTGGCTGGAGCCCCATTCTTTTGCTCATCAATATGTTGTGTTCCAAGAGCTGTAGTCCTTTAACGTCTCTGCTGCTAGGTCTTGTATAATTCTTTTTTTTCTTGTTCTTTGGAGGGCAATTGGGGTTAAGGGACTTGCCCAAACTCACATGGCTAGTAGGTGTGTCAAGTGTCTGAAACCAAATTTGAACTCAAGTCCTCCTGACTCCAGGGCAGGTGCTCTACTCACTGTGCCACCTGGCCACCCCTGTCCTGTGTAATTCTACTTGTGTAATTCTAATTCATATTTAAATTGTTTTAATCTTGATGCTTTTAATATTTTTTCCTTGAGCTGGGGGTTTCAGAATTTGACTATAATATTCCTCTGAGTTTTCCTTATAGGATCTCTTTTAAATGGTGATCAATGAATTTTTTCTATTTCTACTTTTCCCCCTTGTTCTAATGCTTCAGGACAATTTTCTTTGATTATTTCTTGTATTATGGTATCAAGGTTCTTTTTTTGATCATAACTTTCAGTTAGTCCAATTATTTTTGTATTTTTTCTGCTTAATCTATTCTCCAAATCTGTTTTTCTTATAAAATGTTTCACTTTCTCTTCTATTTTTTTCATTGTTCATATTTTGTTTTATCATTTATTGATCTCTTATAATTTCACTGGCTTCACTTTGCCCAATTCTAATTTTCAAGGTGTCATTTTCTTCCTTAAGATTCTGGATCTCCTTTTCTAATTGGTTGACTTTCCTTTCATAGTCTTCTTGTTTTTCTTGGATTATTCTTTTTTTTTTTTTTTTTAGTTTTTCCTCCATCTCTGTCATTTGATTTTTAAAGTCTTTTTAAAGATCTTCTATGAATTCTTTTTTGGTCAGGTACCCATTTTATGTTACTCTTTGGGGGTTTCTTTACTGCAATATCCTCTTCTGAAGATGAACCGTGGGCATCTCTATCACCATGATAGCTTCCCATGGTTGGATTCTTTCTTCTTTGCCTGTGCATTTTTTTGTGGTAATATCTAAATTTTCTTGTAATCACCTCTAGCCCTGGGGTATGGGAAATGGTGCCTCTTGCCCCAAATCTTCAGTTCTTACCTCTAACCTGGAATCAAAGCCAAACCTCCAACCTCCTGAAAGTGCCCACAGCTGGGGCTTTCTGCCCCATTGCTTTTGCACTCACCAGGCAGGTGCTGGTTCCTCCTCACCTACCCACCCCCTACCCCTTTTGCAGCACAGCTGGGTCTGGCTTTTCCTTATCAGCAGAGGTGCAGAGGTTCCCTCTATCTCCCCCTCCCCCCCCACCTCAAATGTCCAACTCCCGTTACTATCCTGGGGTAAAAGTTCCAGTGACTGGGGCAGAGGCAGCCTCTCATACCAACTAACCCCAGGATTTGTTACTTGTTAAAATGGAACCTAGCCTGGAGGTGTTTACTCTTCACTGGGACCAAACCATCCTGGGATTTTTCTTTTGATCTTCTCAAATTGTACCAGGAAGACCCACTGTGTCCCTATTCTTATTTATCTCCACCCACACTTTCTTCCTGCTAAGGTGCTATTTTAACTCTTTTGTGGGGGAAAATCTTGAAAGCTTGGAATTTTCTGACCTACTCCACCATATTCCCAGAATCCTTTCCTCAGGGAAGATTTTTAACTCAGGTATTACTGACTCCTGTTCCATGATCAGAGTGGATTTTTTTGTTTGTTGGTTTTTGGTTTTTTATTTCTTAGAGGAATTAGGATGTATGTGGGTATTTTTAAAATATAATTTTATAACTTTAAATAAGTAAAAAGATTGGAAGAAAACAATTCCGATACTATAAAAATTTAATGTGAGCATGTGCTATGATGTACAGTGGGCTGAGAGTAACTAGAAAAAAAACTGTCAGAAAGTGGATAATAAATTGTAATGGGACAAGAAAGTATCCTTAATAATGCTGTTAGTGATAGTAAAAGGACTTTTTAATGTCCTGCATGTCTACAGTGGCTGCTATCATTCCTTTACACAGAGTGATATTTTTAAAAGTTTTTGAACAGCTATCATAGATAGCTATGTGTCTAATCAGAGCCATCACTAGGATAGGGATGGGGATGGAGGAATGGTGAAAGGGAGGAAAAAAAAGGAAATTTACATGGTATCTTTATTATAAATTTAAAAGGAATAGCAGGGTATACATAATAGATTTTCAGTTTCATGTAAAATCATCTTCTTATTACAGTGTGCTTATTATAGCATGTTTAGTAATTTTTTATTCCATAAGTTAAAAATAAAATAAATAAATCTGAAAAAAAATAAAGCATTAGAGCTAGAAGGGGCCTTTACCCTCAGTTAGTCCAGTCTTCTCATTTTATTGATGAGAAAACTGGACATTCATTTTCATTACTTCCTCTGAACACCTCAGAAAGAGGTTTTAGACATTTCAGAGCTTAATGCTCAAGTGAAGACACTCATTCTTGTTTATTCTACCAATGGCTAAAGGACAGCATAGGGTCCACCTTTCCATGACCAGAACAAAAGCTGTTATTTGATTTTCATGTAATACATCTATGTCCCAGATAGACAGCTATGACTAAGCCCATGGGAATGATACATGTAAATGTCTTTCCCCAAAATACATGAGTGATATGACTCAAGGGTTACAACAGCTCATCCCCTATGAGTTTGCACAAGTGAGTAATTGCTGCATTTCTGAAGTCCTTTCTGATCTATTCCTCATTCCGCACATACTTAACTAGTTCCAGGAATCACATAGCATTAACTGCCTCATGTAATTTGCCTATTTGTCTTATTTCTTCCCATTAGATTATAAACCTTTAAGGCAGGTACCATGTATGCGTTCATGAATGAATGAAAAAGAAGTTATGAAGTGCTTACTACTTGCCAGGCAGTGGGGACACGAATGCTGTAAGCGAGATGGTTGCTTCCTTAAAGCAATTTACATTCTAAGAAGGGAAGATGAAACATAAAGGAGAATAGGAGCTGGAAAGTGGAGAGAAGTGGTCAAGGTTACCTGTAGAGTGTGGTTTGGGGACAGAAGTGGCATAGTCTCCTGGTCCTGGTCAGGATAAAAGGAAAACTCACCTACTGGGGACAGGATGGCTGAGAAGTGGGGGCTGATAGCATGGTTCCTGGTAAGGTTAGGTCATAGAGCCCAGAATTCCAGGAGTGTGAGTCTTAGTTCTGGTGGGATGAGGAGGACAGGGTGGAAGCATGGGTTTGAAAGACTTGCTCATCTTTTTGTGTCTGAAGCAACACTTACATATTATATTGTCTATATTGTATTGCACACGGTAGGCTATAAGGAATGATTGCTGCTATTGCTGCTTCATTCTTATTTTCCAGTTTTCCTTGCAGTTTTTGTTAAATGATGAGTTCTTATCCCAGAAGCTGGAGTCCACTATGAAACGGTAGATTACTATAGTCATTAACTACCATGTCTTATGCACCTAACCTACTCCACTGATCTACCACTCTATTTCTTAGCCAGTGCCAAATAATTTTGATGATTGCTGCTTTATAATATGATTTTATATCTGGTACTGCTAAGTCACCTTCCTTTGCATTTTTTTCATTAATTCCCTTGACATTCTTTTTTGTTCTTTCAGATGAATTTTGTTATTATTATTTCTAGCTCCATAAAATAATTTTTGGTAGTTTGAATGGTACATCCTGAATAAGTAAAATAATTTAGATAGAATTGTTATTTTTATTATATTAGCTCAACCTACCCATGAGCAATTGATATTTTACCAGTTGTTTAGATCTGACTTATTTGTGTGAAAAGTATTCTGTAATTGTGTTCATATGATTCCTGGGCTTGTCTTGGCAGGTAGACTTCCAAGTGTTTTATATTATCTGCAGTTATTTGAAATGGAATATCTTTTGTTGCTTGTATCACTGCTTCGTTGCTGCTGCTGCTACCACCTCCACTACTCCTGCTTACATTACTGCTATCTCTACTACTATTCCTACTACTGTTTTTTAAGCTAAATCTGCAATTTCATCAATATATGAAGTTCCAGGTGAAGAATTTCCTCTACCAGTGCAGATATATTACTTTCTCTGCAATTTATAGTCTTAAAGAGCTTCCTGGAGCACTAAGCGGTTAAGGCACTTGCCCATGGGGTAAGGGACTCATCCAGAAATGTAGTGGTGGGACTAGGAGCCTTCCCCTCAAGTTATCATCTTATATTTCTCTCTCTTTCTTAGCCAAACTCCTACAAAAAGTTTTCCTACACTCATTGCTGCTTTTTCCCCTCCTAACACTCATTTTTCAACCCTCCTCAGTCTGCCTTCTGACTTAATCATTCAACTCAAAATGGTCTCTCCAAAATTCCCAATGATTTGATCTTTTAATTGATAAATCCATTTTCTTTAAAGGCAGGAATACTTTCCTCTGAAATTATGGTACATGTTATCCAACACATAACTAAAGGAGTGGGAATAGAAAAGGAACTTTTTTTGGGTAGAAGGTGAAGGGAAGGTCTGAGCATAGGATCTTCCCTGGGTTGGGCTTTGTCAGAAGATGGCACAAAAGTTCAAACAAATTCAGAAGAGGGGAAGAGAGAGAGAGAGAGAGAGAGAGAGAGAGAGAGAGAGAGAGAGACAGACAGACAGAGAGAGAGAGAGAGAAATATTGACTCTTCCCTCTACAATTAATTCTGAAACAGTTGCAGAAATAATTTCCCTAAGGAAAAGATCTGACCACATTTCTCATTTGTGGTTCCCTATTCCCTTAAGATAAAGCTATCTGTATTTGATGCCTTCATTTCCTCTCTTCTCACTCACTCACACCTCAATCCTTTGCCATCTAGCTCCTGATCTCACCACTCATTTGACATTACTCTCCCCAATGTTGTCAATGACTGAGGTCAAACTGATGTCAGATAGGGTGTCGTGGTTACTCTTTCTTCTGTATTTGGTGCCACTCTTACTGGTTCCTTCTACCTCTGTCTTCTCCTCTGCTTCTTTTGCTAGATTATCATCCGTACCATATCCCCTAACTGTGAGTGTTCTGTCCTAAGGCTCTATTCTAGGGCTTTTTCTAACTCTATACTCTTCCTTGGTAGCTTCATCATTTTCCATAGGTTTAATTTTAATCTTTATGCTAATGACTTTCAGATCTATAAATCCATACCAAGCCTCCTTCCTGAACTCCGGTCTTATATCACCAATTGTTTATTGGTCATTTCATTCTGAATGTCTGTCCCACATTCATGTCATGTTCAGTAGGTTCCAATCTAGAACTCTCTTTTCCTCCCAAAACTCATTCCCCTTCCAAACTTCCCTATTTCTATCTAGGGCACCACAGTCCTTCTAGGAACCAAGTTTCACAACTAGATATCATCCTCAACTCTTTGTTCACCTTCATCAGTTGCCAGATGTTGAGGTTTCTACCTCCACAAAATTTCCCTCATTCATTTCCTTCCCTCTACTCACAATAGCTCAGGCCCCTTGTCTGGACCTTGGCAATAGGCTTCTAACTGGATGCTTTTTCCAAGTCTCTCCACCCTCCAAATCGATTCCAAATCGATTCCAAAGCGATTTTCTTAAAGTACATCAAACTATGTCATTCCCTACTCAATAAAATCCAGTCTCCATGATATCTCTAGGATCAAATATAAAATCCTCCAGTAGTATTCAAAGCTCTTTACAACCTGGCTCCCTTTCATCTTTCCAGCATTATTCCACACTACTCCGCTTAGTTTGGACTATGGTCCTGTCAAATTGGCCTTATTATTGTTCCCCATACATGGCACTTTATCTGCTTCAATTTCATTGTACTGGCTGTCATTCATGACTTAAATGTACCCCCCCCCCCATTTCTGTATTTTAGAATTCTTCTTTTCCTTTGAGGTTCAACTCAAATGTCATTTTCTACATAAAGCCTTTCCTGACCATCACACCCTGCCTTACAAGCTGTTAATGATTCTCCTCCAAATTATCTTGTATCAGTTTAAAAAATTTAATTGTGTGTGTGCATGCATGTGAATGTATGTGTGCATGCATGTGAATGTATGTATGTACACACACATATGTATGCCATGTCTTCCCAGCGGATTATAATCGTTATACTTTTGTCTTTGTACATAGTAGGTTCTGGCATATAGTAGGTGCTTAATAATTCTAATTGATTGATTGATCTAGCCTATGTTTTCCTAGGTTAATTCTCTATCTACCATATTATTAATAATACACACTTATATAGTATTTTAAAGTTTTCAAAGTTCTACACAAATATTCTTTGTTTAGTTTGACCTTCATAATATCCTGTGAAGTAGGTTTTACCATTATCTTCATTGTACAGATGGGAAACCTGAGACTCAGAGAAGTTAATCAACATGTACAAAGTTACTCTAAGAGTAAATGTCTAAAGCAGAATTTGGACCCAGATTTTCTTGATTCCTAGTCCGGCTCTGTATTTACTATGCAATGTTATCTCCCAATAGTCATTGAGTGAAAGCAAGCATATTCTTTTTAGTGAGGTACCACTTTACTAGAGTATACCTCTAACCAGGGATGCTCGTTTTCTGAATGTGGATGTGTCTAAATGGTCTTATACCTATAGGTCTGCCATTATTCACCTTGGAGATAACATGTCTATACTTGGATGAAGTCATCTGTCAGTGACATCTTATAATAATCTCATATTTGACTTATAATAGCTTTCTGTCATTCTTTCTCATATCAGCTGAGGTATTCTTAAGTCTTTGTTAATATTAAAAATGCCATTTTTAATGGCAAATCATCGATGATTATGGGAAAATAGTTCAAGATTATTTGACCTCTTTTGATATATCCAACATAGAAGAATGTGCACTATTATGTTATCTTTCTCCAGTCAACTTCACATTAAGGAATATGTTGCTAATACCACTAACATCCGAATTACCAAAATGACTACTCCTATCCTGACTGTGGTAACCCTATGAGAGGCAGTATGGTATGATAAAAAGAACATTGGATTTGGAATCAGGAATTACATTTGAATGGCATTTAAAAATATTTATTTACTTTTAATTTACAACATTCAGTTCCACAAGCTTTTGAGTTCTAAATTTTCTCTCCCCCCACCCCCACCCCCATGGCAGCATGCAATCAGATATAGATTCTACAAATACCTTCACATTAAACATTAGTCGAGTTGTAAGGAAGGAACAATGAAGAAGAAGAAACAAAACAAAAAAGAGAGAGAACAAGTAGTTTTCTTCAATCTGCCTTCAGACTCTGTAATTCTTTCTCTGGATGTGGATATCCTTTTCTATCAAGAGTCTTTTGTAGCTGTCTTCTAACCTTATGTTGCTGAGAGGAACCCATTTATCAAAGTTAGTCAACACGGATACAATGTGTCTGTAATTGTGTACAAAGTTCTCCTGGTTCTGTTCCTCTCACTCAGCATCAGTTTATATAAATCTTTCCAGATTGTCTGTTCCTCATTTCTTATAGCACAATAGTACTCCATTACATTCACGTACCACAACTTGTTTAGTCAGTTCCCAATTGATGGACATCCTTGATTTCCAATTCTTTGCCACCACAAAAAGAGCTGCTGTAAATATTTTTGTGCATACGGGTCCTTTTCCCACTTGTATGACCTCTGGGATATAGCCCTAGATGTATTTCTGGGTCAAAGAGTATGCACATTTTTATAGCCCTTTGAGCATAGTTCCTAATTGCTTTCCTAATGCCATCTTTATCAGTGAGTACCTCTATAGTGCTTCACAAGTGACAACCTTTTGGGTCTCTCTTTTGAAAAATGACTGGATTAGACTAGTTACTCTAAAGTCACTTCTGGCTTTAAAATCTATGATCTAAGTATAGACCAATGCAGTTATTAAGCACCTACTATGTGCCAGACTGCATGCTAAGTACTTGGGATACAAAGAAAGTCCTTGCTCTCATGGAACTCAAAGCCTAATGGAACAAAATGAAGCAATAATTAGCAGTGATAGTTTCACAAGTTGAGTTGTTTGAGGGAAATATATATTCCATTATGGACTCAAAAGCAGACCTTATATTGTACTGACTCTTTGTCCAAGAGTAACAAAAGCTGATTTTTATATGGCCATTTGTAATTCTTGCACAATTGCCAAGCAGTCACCACAATAAGAAGGCCAAAACAACTCAGAAGCTACTTCAGCCAGCAAATACTTAATCTCCTTGCCACGTGGAGAAAATTGTAGCCAAGGGCAACAATGATTTACACTAAAAACTCTTTAACAAAGCCTTGCAGAGGATGGTAGCAGATGATGAGCAATATCTTCTCATTAAAGTGTAAGAAATGATGGAAAGAAAAAAGATTTGCAGGAAGTTTGGCCTGAAACCCAGTTAAGCCACATCATCTTAAGAACATTTAAAGATGATATTGGAAGGATGAGAAACAGGAAAAAAAGACAAGAAAGGAAAGAAAAAGAAACATCTGCCAGAATTTCTGTAAAAAGCTTTCTTATATCAGTGATATATTTGGACTATAACATAGTCCCTAAAGTACTAAAAGAAGTGACCCTAGAGAAGAAATACACAGAAATAATGGCTAGACCAGATCAAGTATACACAGAGAAAATGAATAGAGAGGTCAATAACATTTTGAAGGCATTGAAAAATCAGTTTTCTGGATGTCTAATAGAGGATAATTTACCAAATGATTTGGAAAAAAGTTTGGATGGTATTACTATCCAATAAAAGGCAATCAAGAACCCATCGGTAGCTATTGGTCCATTTGCCAATATGTTCATCTTCATAAAATCTTTAGAAGAATTACATATATATTGAGTTTTTTTAAAAAAATGAAAATATCAGAAGTAAATGGGCAGGCATAGTGAATAGACTGCTGGGCCTGGAGTCAGAAAGACTCAACTTTCTGAGTTTAATTCTGGGTTCAGACACTTAATAAGCTGTGTGACCCTGAGCAAATCACTTCATTCTGTTTGTCTCATTTTCCTCATCTGTAAAATTAACTGGAGAAGGAAATGACAAGTCACTCTAATACCTTGGCCAAAAAAAACCCCAAAGCATAAAAAAACGGGGTCACAAAGAGTCAGAGATGACTGAAAAATGACCAAATAAGAGGAAGAAATAAACAGGCAAGTTATCCTGACTTATATTTACTGCATATCACATCTTCCTGTCACACAATTGTCTGAGAGGCACAGAGAATACAAAATACTACTAATAGATTTTGGTTGTTGACTATAGAAAAATCAACTGATTGAGAAGGGCAAAACTGAATTTTAATGGTTCACATCCAAAAAAAGAGTCATCAATACAAGTGATAAAATCATACAGGATTTCTTGATAGTTTTACTTAACATTCCACTATCAATATATCTTATCAACCATAAAACTAGGAGATGTATTCTGTCCAGAGGTGTTTGCCATTGTCAAAGAGGATGTCTTGCATAGACTTCAAATAGAAGAGGGCCTCCTTCTAGGTTCTAAGGTCTTACAAATGCAAAAAAAACCCCAAAACCCTCTTTTGGAAATGACATTATGTTGATTATGCCAAGCCTTAGAATACTACATCACCTTCAAAATAAGAATCACTAAACCAAGTAAATGAAGGTGACATGGTAGTATGGAAGGAATTGAATTTAGACTCATAGAGACTTGGTTTGCAACCTAAACTCTATGATTTACTGGATTTATAAGTCATTTAGCCTATTTGAATCCTGGTTTTCTCATTGTTGGATAAAAATAATAAGAAATTTAAGAATCCTCCTATAATGTTATTGTGAGGACAAAATGAGGTAATGTAATCCTAAAAGTATTACATTAACAACTTCAATTATTATTATGGTCCAAACTATTCTATTTATATATGGATGACGCATTGAACTGGCCTATCAGCTCATATGTTGGATAGGTATGGAAGATGGATGATGAGTTGGGTACAGAATTGAATATGCGAAGCTTAGAAGGTTGAATTCTGGGGTGCATGTAGGAAATGGAATAGCACTTTAGGTGATCTCAGTTTCCTGCCTTTAAATAGCAATATTCTTTGAGTGAAGTTATGTGGTTATGAATCATACAATTTCTGAAAAAATCAAAATTTTGAGTCATGCAAAAGGCGTTGGAGATAGTCATGGTAGCCCTAAGTTGCCTGCAAGAAATGACCAATTATTACTTGTGTGCAAGAAGTGGCAAAAAATATTAACCAGGAGAAGCATGATATGAAAAGGAGGTGAGATGTTCATATGATGAGAGGGAAGAATACCTAATGAATAGCCCAAGCTCTCCACTTGTACTCAGTAATATTAAAAATTCTGAAGAAACTCTTCCAGGACATTGAGCATACCAACTCCCAACCCACATAGAGAATTTATGGGATGCCATAGACCGAGAAATAGTACCAAATAGCAAATCATGGGTGAATTTCAACTTGAACAATTCATGGCAGAATCCCGTAGAGTGTTGGGCTGATTATACTTATGAAGTTTATGTGTATCATTTGATTTACTTTTCATGACAAGCCTATAAACTTTGCAGATAGGAAAACTGAAATTTAAGAAAAGAAACAAAGGGAAATTCTATAACCTCATGCCAGCCTAGTAATCAGATCAATGGAGCACCATCAAGCAGCAACCAGTAACAATACCAGACAGAGAATACATACCACATATATATTCCTGGCACAGACTGCATGCATGTCAGACTGCACACCTTGTCAGCAGATCCAGAAGAAGCAACATATGATATCACCAGAACATATTGGTGGTTCTATAGCACTAAAGGTATGATATACTCTTTTGTGCCTATACCCTCACAGCATTCCCTATGTATTTGCCCCTTCACCTATGTTTTCTTCCACATGCTCCCTAGTGTTGTGTGCCCTTTTTTCATTGGTGGTGTGTTTATGTGTGGGAGGGTATGCCCCTAGTTTATAAGGATATTTTCCTATTGCTCCTTTCCTTCCCATGCAATTAATTTCATTAAATGCTTTTTATTTTGAATTAATGGTGTCCTCTGGCTGATTAATAAAAGGAAACACACTGGTGGGGCTTTAAGTTCTGATTTTGAGCGAATGTAGAAACACAGTGTATCAGTGTACCTTGAACCTGGGGAAGCAGGGTAAAGTTAGGGGAAATCCACATTCAAATTAGAGAGGAACTCCCTGAGATGTTAGGGCAGAATACTTGAAAATACTACACAACACACACACACACACACACACACACACACACACACACACACACATGCAGTCAGGTTCAGAAAGAAAAGCAGAATGTCAGCTATATACTTTACAGAAGAACCAATTTTTCTCTCAGGTTGCTAGGGCACCATCCTAGCTCAGGGACACTAGCTTGCTATTATTCCTTAAAAGATTCAACATTCCTTTGATTTTTCAATTATATAGGATGCTTTTGTGATTCTTCCTAAACAGAGAGGAGGAGGGAGAGAAAGAAAGCAAGAAATAACACTATTTAAATTTCTATAG
This sequence comes from Pseudochirops corinnae, assembly GCA_028646515.1. NCBI lineage: Eukaryota > Metazoa > Chordata > Mammalia > Diprotodontia > Pseudocheiridae > Pseudochirops > Pseudochirops corinnae. The sequence continues at coordinate 55,164,816 of CM053590.1, read as the reverse complement.
ATATTTTAAAATATCCTCTGTACAAAATTGGATGAATCTTTTTAAAGTGCTAGTGAACATTTAGGTAGGGTCCAGGACACAGGATAATTAAAAGCCCTCTGTGGTGTATTAGTTCTTATTCTATAGATGGGAAGTCTGAAGTATAAAATTGCATTTTTTTTTTAATGTGGACATATGCTTGGCAAAGGAGATAAGCAAGAGGAATAGAAATGAGGCATCAGAGAAAGGGGATTAGGAACAAAAACACAGAAAAGATAGAACAATTCCAGGCTATAGTCTCTCATTGCTTACACAAAGACTATTAATACAAATGCTGGAGGAAAACCAGTATAACAGCATGGGCATGCACACTGAATAGAAGAAGAAAGGACAATAAAGCTTGTCTACATAGCCAGATGAGAGCATATGAGAAGATGAGAGGTCTGGAGGAAAGCCAAGAATGATGTGATAATACTCAGAACGACAAATAGCAGAAAAGGTTGGGGTGGGGGTGAAGGGGAAGATATGGGGAGATGAATGGAATTTCAGTGGACTCAGGGATAGAAAGGATCACTTTGCAATCATATTTCCTGCTCCTTCCTTCCACAATAGACACTAGCCAAGTTGGGCTACTTGCTGACCCCTGAATAGATCCTTTGCTTTTCCGCCCTTGTTCATGTCATTAGTATTCTGCTTTCAATCCCTTTTACCCTTATGTCAAACCACAAAATTCCTATCCAGCCTTCAAGGCCCAATGTAAATATTGCCTTCTCCATGATTCCTTTCATGGTCTTCTAGCCATTAGTGATCGCTGACTTATCTGCACTCATCACATTTCAGATGTACAGTCCAATGACACTTTGGTATTCCAGCCTTATCATTTCATTCTTTCTCTCCTGTTAGAAGAATATATGATTAATTGATTGATCAATCAATTGATATATTGATCAAAAGATAGAGCATTGATGAAGATTCACAATGTTTAAGGAATTGTGCTAAGTCCTGGGGGTACAACTAAAAGAAAGTAAGGCATGAGCTTCCATTCTTTTTTAATTAACTTTTGTTAATTTTTTGGTTTACATCATTGATTTCCACAAGATTTTTACAAATTTTCTCCCCGTCTTCCCCCTACCCACCACCCCAAAATAGCAATTCCACTGTATACCCCCTCCTCCAATCTGCGTTCTCCTATATCCTCCCCCATCACCCCTCTGACTTTCTGGTAGGGTAAGATGGATTTCCCTATCCCAGTGCCTGAATATCTTATTTCCCAGTTGCATGTAAATAATAATAATAATAATAATAATAATAATAATAATAATAATAATATATTTTTATCATTTGATTTTAGAACTTTAAATTCTAGATTCTTTCCATTCGTCCTTTGTCACCCAATCCAACTGGAAAGACAGGTAATTCAATAGAGGCCATACATGTGTAGTTACACAGCATATCTCCACAATGAACATGTTGTGTAACACTGACTATATTTCCCTCCTTTCTATCCCGCCCTCTACTTGTTCTATTCTCTATTTTGTCACTGTCCCTTTACAGAAGTGTGTGCTTCTGACAACCCTCTCCCCCAATCTGCCCTCCCCTCCATTATCTCCCCTCTCATCCCCTTCCCCCCTACTCTCCTGTAGGGCAAGATACGCAATTTAGAGTGTATGTCATTCCCTCCCTAAGCCAAATTCAATGAGAGTAAGGTTGACCCATTCCCATTTTGCCTTCCTGTTCTTCCCCTCCATTGTGACAGTTATCCCTTGCCTCTTCTATGTGAGATGATTAACCCCATTCTGTCTCTCCCTGTCTCCTCTCATTCTATTCCTCTCCCACCTCTTAATTACACCTTTTAAAATAGCATCCCTTGATATTCAGTTGATCCTGTGCCCTCTGTCTACATACACATAAATAT
>CM053590.1:55141108-55162422 GCA_028646515.1 Pseudochirops corinnae | reverse complement strand
AAGAGGCAAGGGATAACTGTTACAATGGAGGGGAAGAACAGGAAGGCAAAAGGGGAAGGATCAACTTTGCTCTCATTGAATTTGGCTTAGGGAAGGAATGACATAAACTCTAAACTGGGTATCTTGCCACACAGGAGAGTAGGGGTGATGGGGATGAGAGGTAGGATGATGGAGGGGAGGGCAGGGTGGGTGGGAAGGGTTTCTGGAAGCACACACTTCTATAAAGGGACAGGGTAGAGAATAGAACAAGGGAGGGGCAGGATAGGAAGGAGAGACATATAATCAGTCTCTTACAACATGTCCACTGTGGAGATGTTCTGTGTAACTACACATGTACAGCCTGTATTGAATTGCTTGTCTTTCCAGTGGGAGTGGGTGACAAGCGAGGAAGGGAAAGAATCTAGAATTTAAAGTTCTATAATCAAATGTTAAATATATATATATGTTATATATATATAATTAACTACATGCAACTGGGAATTAAGATATACAGGCACTGCGGTAGGGAAATCCATCTTGCCCTACCAGAAAGTCAGAGGGGTGATGGGGGAGGACTTAGGAGAGAGCAGATTGAGGGAGGGGTTATTCAGTGGGATAAGGCTGTTTTGAATGATGTAAACAAAAAAATTAATTAATTAATTTAAGACTAAAAAAAAAAAAAGAATAACTCACATTTGTATAGCATTTGAGAATTTACAAAGTACTTTCCACACAACCATGCTATAATGTAAGTATGACTATACTCAGGATACAAATAAGAGAATAAGAAAATTGTAACATCTATAAGCTAAATAACTTAAGACATATGACTCCAAGACCAATGCTCTTTTCATTTTACCAGGCTACTTCTTTGATAATCAGAAGACGTTTCCATTATAATCCTATAATTTTAAAGCTAATAGGAAATTTAACAAGGTATGCTGAAGATAGCTCATATCAGCTCATAAGAGCTGATTGTTAAATTTTCAATGTATACATTTACATCTCAGAAACTGGAAAGAAATATTACAAATTGGGCATGATTTACTATTTTACTGATTATTTAACTTTAAATTGGTGGCAAAAATGTTAATAATTCAAATGAAACTTTAAAGTGTGTCCTGTGTACTCCGCCCCCCCCCCCCCCCGCCCAGGGATCCAGTTGTTAAACATTTACCAACACATCTTTAAACTCCCTAGACTGTGTTCTACAAAATCTTAGCATTGAATCTGATGAATGAATTTCTATACTAGTGATATTAAGCCACATGGAGCAATTTGGCAAGGGAAGTACTAGCAAAAATAATGAAAGACTTGGGATCTCACTTCAAACAAATATGGAGAGTGGGAATAATCATGCAATGAATTCCATAGAGTGAAACATATTTGTATTTCTAGCCAAATCAAATCATTGTTATCTATGCACAAAACTTAAGCCAGTTTCCTCCTAGAAGAGAGAATAAAGGGGCCGAAGGAATGGCTTTCTCCATTCTCCATGTTATCAGTGACAGTGAACTATCTTTTTCAAAATGGAAGAAGGGCTTCACTATAAAAACAAATAAGGAAAAGAACCTGAAAAAGAGACAGATGATTTGGATTTGTATCAGGAAGTTAGAGGGTAAAAGAATGTGACACAGAGTGAAAAGGAAAGAAGAGCCACTGAAAATTTGAAACCAAGCAACAGACATAGCACCTACATCCCAGGGCTGTCCTGGGGATAAAATCCAAAGTAAAGTGTTCTGTGAACCTTAAAGTGCCATCTAATAACTAAATGTAATTATTACTATCATTATCATTCGATAATGTTAGTCTTCCTGAAGAAGAGGGAGATGAACCCTCTAAGGAGGAAGTGGCTACTTGTCTTTTGAGGAATGATGACATGGCATTGCAGGAAGGGTCAAAAGAAGAGACAAGCAGTGATGGTTGCTAATTCCCTGCTGAGGGTTAATGAGGCAGCAGTTTCTTGACTGAATAACTATTAAAGGAAAGTCTACCATTTTCTCAGCATCTGTATCCAGGATCTGTGATGGCAAACTTCTGAAGTCTTGTCAACACATGACTTGTATTGACTTGAAGTGATTTGTGTGGGAATAAATGATGCTGTAGTAAGGACAATACAGATGAGAAACTGAAGCTCTTAGTGACATAGTTGATATTTTTTTCCAACTTTGCTGATAATTGAAAGTGGTGCTGTTGGAAGAGAATGGTGGATTTGGGGAGTGAACATCAATTTAAGAAGTTTTGGTATGAGATTAGGATTTGGTTTTTTTCTATCCTAGATTAAAATATAGGAATTATGAAATCTTGGTGAAGGATATAACATATCTAATAAAGGTTGGTAGCAATATTTGTTTTGTCTTTAATTCTAAGCAGAAAGACTTTACTTTGAAAATGAAAATAGTGAGGAAATAACTAAGAATATCTACTAAGCTCCGTGATGTTCTATGGAGCATAGTCACAATATAAGAATAAAAGTGACAGAAAGGGGACGTCCAGAAATTCACAGGAGACCAAATCCAAGATAGAAGCAGTTAGTAAAAATACATAGTCTCAGAAGTTTACATGCAAATGCCCAAGTACAGGTAACAAGCAAGATGAAATAGAGTTTCTAATGCAAGGACCAAATTTGACTCCACAGGCATCAATGAGACTTTCCGTGTGGGATCCATGACTATAGTAGAACTCTGGAAAGGTATGCTTATTCAAAAGGAACGGGGTAGTAAAATTGTCAGGGCAATAGAGGAGCACTGTATATTTTAAAAGACATAATAACAGGAGGAAATTGGGAGGAGGGAAACAGTGGTAGAGAACATTTGGGTGAAAACCAACAGAGGGAGAAAAGGAATTGTCATTGTCATTGGAAATGTTGTTTACCCTTTATTTTCAATGAGGACCAATGACAGCATGGGATGATGTCTTGATTGGTGTGTGAATTGGATTTAAGTGAGACAGAGTTGCACAAAGTCATCAGCCTCACTGTCTCTTTCAGAGTCATTGACCAATGACAAGACAAAAGTCAGGATGACGAAGTATGGCCCGGGGTTACAGTGGATGAACTTGACATCTTTAATTACTGACCAAACTCCAAGCACTTCATGGTACATGCTTCTGCCACCTTCATGTTGGAACAAATCATTCATATCTACCTACTCTCCTGGAGAAGTCTTCATGTCTACCTACTCTCCTGGGGAAGTCTTCACACACTTGGAGCAGATATTCCCCTAACTCACCGCAGAATCTGAAGCCTGTCAGTTACCCTCAACCTGGTTTAGCTTGTCTATTGAGACAGTTTTATCCAGGTGGGGCCATTGTGCATGCTTCTTGGAGACACAGGTGAGATGAGTGAATCAGATAGACACCAAAGGTGAATGAGCCATCCTAAAAAGGGCTCTGTAAGCCTTCACAACAAAGGTACTAGTACTGTTGAAGAATCCACACACCCCCTTGTGTCATTGGAATACACAATAGATCACTTAGAGAAAAAGAGAAATTCAAGTACAGATCACAAGACTAATACAGCAATGTATGAAAGTAATGACTATCCAGACATCTGCTGGAATCTTTGGTCATGATAACAACAACAACATTAACTTGTATTTGCATAGCATTTTAAGGTTAGCAAAGCACTTCATACATGTTACCTCATTTGATGTTCAAAACCCCCTTGAGAGGTAAGGGCTATTGCTATCCCTATTTTACAGATAAGAAGGGTGAGTCTAATAGAGGTTAAGTGACTTGCTCAGGGACACACAGCTAATATATATCTGAGGCTGGATTTGAAGTCATGACATCCTGATTCTAAGCCTAGTTTTCTTTTTTCTTTTCTTTTTTTCTTTTTTATTTTTGAGGGGGGAGGGCAGGCTAATTGGGGTTAAGTGACTTGCCCAAGGTCACACAGCTAGTATGTGTTAAGTGTCTGAGATCAGATTTAAACTCAGATCTTCCTGACTCCAGGGCCAGTGCTGTATTCACTGTGCCATCTAGCTGCCCCTAAGCCTAGTTTTCTAACCTTTGTGTTGCCTAACTGCCCTGGTAAAGGGACCACAGTTCACAAATGTGGGGTATCAATCAAATTGAAAAAACAATCACTCTTATTATAAACTATGTCAAAAAGAGATCACGTGGTTGACATTTTCCTTTGTCAATCATGGTAATCCCTGAATAAAAACAATCTCCATATATATGTACGTGTGTGTGCTGTAAGTTTCAAATGAGTTAACATATACCAAGTACTTTGTAAACTATAGAAAGCTTAAAGCTCCATATAAATGCAAGCAATTATTATTATTTATTATTACAGAATCTAGTGGGTATCCAGATAATGACTGACATGATACCCCTTGGTGCCAGACTTGGATCTGTGTCTTAAAGTTCTCTTCCTCCTGAGGTGGGTTATTATGTGTTCCAGGGACAACAGCACTTCTTTTCTCCCTCCATTGGTTCCCCGACAAATGTTCACCATCAGGGGCAGCTAGGCAGTGCAGTGAATAGAGCACTGGCCCTGGAGTCAGGAGGACCTGAGTTCAAATCCAGCATCAGACACTTAACACTTACTACCTGTGTGACCTTAGGCAAGTCACTTCACCCCAATTGCCCTGCCTTCCTCCCTCCAAAAAGCAAAAAACAAACAAACAAATGTTCACCATCATACACTATCATGTATCCCTTCTCCAGATTTCCTCATGTTAGTATAATTTCAAAAATATACAGTGCTGCACTATTGTCCTGATTATTTTATTTATACGTATATATGTATGTATGTAGCACCTAGAGCATCATGGTAAGAGCAAACACTAAAACATAACAAAGGGAGGATATGTGACTCCCCAATTTTCAGATATGGAAGTTAATTAAAAAAAATTAGTCACTCATGTTGGGCTATTGCCCCTTTTGAAGCTTTCATAGCATTGTTGTCATTCAGTCATTTCACTCATGTCAGACTCTTTGTGACCCTGTTTGGGGTTTTCTTAGCAAAGATACTGGAGCAGTTGGCCATTTCCTTCTCCAGCTCTTTTTAAAAAAATTTTTTCAAAGAAGGAAGTGAGGCAAACAAGGTTAAGTGGCTTGCCTAGGGTCACACCTCTAATAAGTGTCTGAGGCCAGATTGGAACTGAGGAAGATGAGTCTTTGAGACTCCAGGCTCAGCCCTCTATCCACTGTCACCTAGCTGCCCCATTAGTAGCATTCCTCAATGATATTTATACAATAACTCTGAAAATACAAAGCCTCAGAACAGGAATGCGGATGAGGACCTAGATGATGTCAGTAGCCTTAGGATGACAGAAGAACTTGATCACTCACTTAGACAACTGTAGGAAAAGGAAAAACTAAAGGTCAGTAGATTTAGGAACAAAAATTTGGATAAAGCTGGGCATCCAGGAGGAGATTCCTAAGTCAATGATCCAGGAAGCAGGGTCTAGCTTTGTCTCCCATTGCTACACAAAGCGGTGGTTTTGAGAACCCATATAGTAATGGGGCAGACCTGTGTGTTCATTCTTGGTTCCTGTGGAACACTGTGAGCAGGGAAAGTTGCAGAGATATGTTCCCCCATGAGGTTGGGTCCTTTTGTAATGCAGTCTCACCTCTTGATTGAAGATATATCTGATATGGGGAGACTGGAGATCTAGCTGACATTCTCTTAAGACATGAGAACTTCACATGGTGTTAGGCCAGAGGCGAGGAACTTGCAGCCTCAAGGCCACATGTGGCCTTCTAGATCCTTGGGTGTGGCCTTTTGACTGATTCCAAGATTTACAGAACAAATCCTTTCATTAAGGGAATATGTTCTATGAAGTTTGAATTCAGTCAAAGGGCCTCACTTGAGGACCTGGAAGGCCACAGGTTTCCCACTCCTGTGTTAGGCCAAACCCTCTGTTCACATTGTTCCCCATAATGCTAGGAAAGAAGTAGGAAAAGCATCCTGAAGCCCATCCCTAGTACAAATTTTAGCTATTTTACTTTTAAGGATTCCAATTTGCCATTCTTTAAATAAACTGTCATGATAAAAGGACCAACAGTTCCCAAAACTGGGATCCAAATCAGATGGAAAAGCTTTACTGTTATTACAAAGCATGGCAGGGAGACATCAGTTGATTGATAATTTTTCTCTGTTGGCCAAGTAAACTCTGAATACAAACAACATTCTAGGAAGAAAAAAATGGAGAGCAATCAGTTCAACACTTGGAAGCAAAACTAAGGCTTACAAATTGGCCACTGGCTTCAGGGAGGAGGAGGGCGAGGCAACTTTGTTTTGTCCCATGGCTAGCATTGCAGAAGAACTGAGGAAGGAATAAAACCATGAACATAGGGTGGAAAAGGATAACTGTTCAATTTCCACCCAAATGGAGGAGTTCAAAGATGGAATCATTCATGCAAGAAGGGGGAAGATTCAAGACCCTGTTCTCTTTGCCTGCACATCTGCATGACAAGAGCAAAACAGCTAATAATGTCTCAGCTTGCCTGAATTACAATTTGGTCCTTCAAAAGATGGGGTTTCACACATAATGGGGGGATTAATATTATTTTTAAAAAAAAGATTTCTAAGGATTGATACAATCTGTCCACTCTAGACATCATTTAAAAATATATAAACTTGTAACAACAATAAAAAAAGCTAGAGTTTTCAATTAGGATAATTCTATTGGGGGGGCAATGCAGCTAGGTGGCACAATGGATAGAATGTCTAATATGAAGTCAGGAAGACTCCTATTCATGAGTTCAAATCTGGCATCAGACACTAGGTGTGTGCCCTTGAGCAAATTGCTTTATCCTGTTTGCCTCAGTTTCCTCAGCTGTAAAATGAGCTGGAGAAGGGAATGGCAAACCAATCCAGTATCTCTGCCAAGAAAACCCCAAATGGTGCCATGGAGAATCAGACACTAATGAAAAATGACTTAACAAAAACTTAATTCTATTTTGGACATTATTCCCACCAACAATGAGTCATAGCGTACTTGATCTCCTTTTTTATTATCTCTAGGATCTTCTTTCTTGGATCACCTCTGTTCTCCCTCATCTTCAATCTCTCCTTAAGTACTAATAACTTCCCTGAAGTTCAACAACATATCTAGGTTTTTCCCATGTTTAAAAAAAACTTTACTTGATTCTGCCATCCCTTCAAGCTCTCATTCTCTATATTTTCTCCTTTTTCACAACAAAACTCCTTGATAAAGCCCATGATGCTCATTACCTGCACTTCCTTACCTCATGCTCACTTCTCATCCCCTTATCACCTGGCTTGAGACCCCACCATTTGGGTGAATCTGTTCCCCCTAAGGTTAGCAAGGACCTTTTCATTTTGAAATCCTCAATCCATTCTTCTTGACTTTTCTGCAGCTTTTGACACCTCTGACCTCCCTCTTCCTCCTGTACACTCTCTCTTTCCTGGGCATTCCTGACACTTTCTCTCTGCTGCTTTGCCTTCTGCCTGTATACCCTCTCTCAGTCTGCTTGCTGGTTTATTGTCCATCTCTTGCCCTCTGTGTGAATTTTCATCAGTTTGTAATTTTTCTCCAATTTGATCAATCAAAAAGCATTTATGACATGTTTACTGTGTGTCAGGAATTGTGCTAAGTGCTGGGGAAACAAAGAAATCTAAAAACACTTCCAAAGGGCATCTCAAGGAGCTTATAGTCATCTGAGGGACATTTTACATTCAACATATGAAAAACGAGATACATACGAGGTATGTATGCAAATGGAAGATGTATGAGTAAATGAGAGAAAATCTTAGAAAGTAAGGCATTAGAAGCTGGAGGGACCAAGAAGGGCCTCTTGCAGAAGGTGGCAATTGATTTAAGACTTGAGAGTGGCCAGAGAAATTAAAAGAGGGGAGGCAGGGAGAAATAGTATTCCAGGCATAAGGGACAGCCAATGAAGACAAAGCACAGTGCAGAGATGGAGTACTGAATTCTCCAATCAAGAAGTAGGCCAGTGAATTTGTATGAATGCCCGGGCATGAGGAGAGGGAGAGTAAAGCGCAAGAAGACTGGAAAGCTTAATTTTTCTATATAGATGACTCCCAAGTGCTGAACCCCCCACCATTCACTGCCTGTCTGACCTTGGGCAAGTCACTTAATTGCTAGTTAAACTTTAGTTTTGTCAACTATAACGTGAAGAAGTTGGAAGTGGTCCTTGAGGTCCCTGATAAATCTGTGATTCCACAGTTCTCATGGAAAAGCTCACATATCTGTCTTTGAGGTTATATTTTCTATTTGTAAAAGTAATTTAACTGGTTACATTGGGTTAGCACCAGCTCATGTCCATCACTCAAAACCACCCAGAGTATAGTTCCTTACGTTGGAGTCTCCAACAATACCATTTATGAGAAGTAGTGATTTTTCTTCTTCAAAAATTTTATCTTCACATGCTATCTAGGAATTGCTAGGATCTTGAACATTTGAGCAATCAAATGGTGTGGTGAGTTAAATCTTACTCCTCAAAACAGATTCTCCTGCCTTTGCAACTGAAAAGGGTATCATAAAGATTAGCAAATAGATGGACTTTCGGAAATCATCTAGCGAAATGAATACAAATAAATGTAGCCAAAAATGAAATAGAATTTAGGAATATATCATATAAACAAAAACCTAAATATTTAGCTACATTTCCCATTACTGTAAATGAGATAGAATCAGTGTTTTTCCTCAGACTCTGTTGACATTATTTGATTCAGGATTACTTGGTCTGCTAATCTCAAACCCCAAATAGAAAGATGAAAAGAAGGGGAACAGAAGAAAAGGGAAAGGGCTGGTCGTGTGTGTGTGTGTGTGTGTGTGTGTGTGTGTGTATATGTCTTAGAGACAAAGGTAGATAGAAAGAAAGAGACAGGGACAAAGACAGAGAGAGTCAAAGAAAGAAAGAGTGACAGAGACAGATAGAAACACAAAATGAGGCAGAGCATTAGCCAAGCACAATAGAAGAGTGATATCAAAGTATACCCCTACTTGGTCTGTCTTTGAGATAGTAAGTCAGAGAACATCAAGGCAGCTTGTGACCCATCCACTGGAAAAGAGACCCAAAGTCCTACACGAACCTTCTTTCTCTCTCCTCCTCTATTCTTTACATTTATTCAGGTCACACGTAAGAGCCTACCAAATATTATTTTCTTTCTTGCTGGCAATTCTGTTGCCTTGCTACTTAGCTTCCTGTGTGGTTTATAGGCAAAACTGTACCTTTTCAAGCTCTTGGTCAAATCTGATAGCCATTGATTCCATTTCAAGATGGGTGAGGAAGCTTCCTTTTAAGAAACAAAACTAGCTTTGAATCACTATTACATAGTACCATGATTAGCACAAAGATACCAACTCCATCTAGTCTCATGACTCATCTGTGCCTCCTTTTCTGAGACCTTTTTGGTAGAGGGCTAAGAACTAGTGATAAGATATATCATTAGTATAGTTCACCTTCTCCCATCTCAACCTCTCCACACCCCCCATCCCCATAGCTAGAACATAATGAGGAATAAATCGACAATGATAATGTTGCTGAGAATAGCAAAGAAGGCAAGTTCTGGTTAGATGGTAGTCATAAGGGATATTCTAGGCCAACCTTGTCAACTAGTTAGAAATATATTTATGGGATTATATGACATAAGGAAGGAAGCAAGCAAGCAAAGAGGGAAGGAAGGAAAGAAAGAAGGAACTCAGAGATGAAATTTGTGAAATTATTGCTGCAAATGAATAGCTTCATGCCAAGCAGCCACTCCCACCCATAAGAAGGGCTCATTGTAGACCAAGGTCATTCTAGACCAAACTTGTCAACTAGATAGAAATATATTTCTAGTACTATATGACATCAAAAAGGAGGGAAGAAATAAATAAATGAATGAATGAACAATTGAATAGGTGAATGAACAAACTCAGAGGTGAAATTTGTCAAATTATTGCTGCAAATGTGTAGCTTTATGCTATGTGACCACTCCTATCCATAAGAAAGGCTCCATAGGTCATAGTAGGAAATCTAGATGGATGTGTCTATTTTCTTGATCCCAAAAGATTAGTAGAACCCATGGTGAAGAGTAGGATAAATGATCCTCTAAGTAAATTTAATTTATGGAGGTGTGGGAGGCAATATAGTTTCTATACAGAAAGCCATGTCTGCCCAATTCTAAGACTTTGAGGGAGTAAATAACATATGAACTAGAGAGAAGCTGTTGTTGTTTTAGATTAAGTTCTATATTAGAAAAAAAATAGAAACAAACAAATGAAAACTCAACCTGAAATGCCATGGGAATAGAAGACTTTTTTTTTAATTGACAGAAAATCAGTTTAATTATAAAGAATAGGAATGAATGGATAGAGAAGTATTAAGTAGTTCCTCTAGGAATATTTGGGAAACTGAGGAAGTATGAGAGAAACAGATGTGGGCACCATACACAAGTAGCTTTTAAAAATATATATTTGGGGTGATACATAATGACATTTTTCCTGTTCTTTTGCCATGAATATTGATCTGGTCAAATCACAGTTGCACCTAGCTGAATTTCTATGCCTCTTCCTAGGGACTCCTGAGGGCTAGATACAAAATCACACCTTCTTCATTCACAGAATCACAGAGTATATGACTTTTATGAGACCTCAGAGGGCAACTAGTCCACCACATATCTAACCAATAATTCTTTCTTCAATATAGTCAACAGTCTTGTGACCTCGATTGAAGAGGAAACTTCTGTCTCCCAAGGCAGCCCATTCCACTTTTGAACAGCTCTGTTATTCAAATGACTTGGAAGTTTTCCTTTTATTGACAAAATTCTACTTCTCTATCCTTTGCACCTAACTTAGGAATTTGGATTTCTCCTCCAAGTGACAGCACTTTGAATACTAGAAGAAAGCTATCCTATCAGCTCTTGCCATTCAATTCTTCTTTTCTTCAGGCTAAATATTAACTGGTATTCATATGACCTGGTCTCCAGCCCTGACTGCCCTTTTCTGAATGCTCACTAACTTGGATTTCCAGTATATCTATGTACTTTTTAAAACCTACCATATTGAACCAAATACTAAAAATCAGATACAGTTTGATTGTAGCAGAGTACAGCAGAATGACAGGGAAAAAATTTTGAACATCCTATAAATCAGTGAATCTTCTCCCCCCCCCCCCCCATGCCTGTTTTGGAGAGGGGAAGGCAAGACAACTGGGGTTAAGTGACTTGCCCAAGATCAGACTGCTAGTAAGTGTCAAGTGTTTGAAACCAAATTTGAACTCAGTTCCTCCTGACTCCAGGGCTGATGCTCTATTCACTGTGCCACCTAGCTGCCTCTGAATCAGTGAATCTTGATAGTCTTTGTTATACACAAAAGTAAGGGAATGCATTTAATGGAAAACAATCCAGACTCTGCTTCTAAGATGATGAATTCTGAGCCTATACAGCTCAGGAAAGGAGCAATTGTGTAGTATTCCCTGTCATGTGATGTCACAAAATCCCACATGAAAAAGTAGTGCAGTAAGAGTCATTGTCTATGTGCCTTGTTTTCTTCCTGTAGGCCTTAAAAAGGAATTTGGATACTCAAATATCACATTCGTTTCAAGTTATAACTGAACTTTACACAAGTTGAGAACTTTGTTTATGACCACAATTCCATAGTTTCTTCAAGCCTTCAGGATTCAGTAAGGTAGTCAGAGGGAACACATGCAGAGTAGGAAATAAACTGTTTCCATGAAGTATCTGAAAAACGGTGGATATGAGAACTGTAACTCAGATTTCCTGATTTCAGTCTCATCATTTCTCAGCTATAATTTTAAACCTCATTTGTGGTTAAAACACAAATTCTTGGTACTATTCTCATGTGGCATTAAACATCTTATGCATGAAGCTACTTGCATATGGTGCCCACATCTGTTTCTCTCATACTTCCTCGGTTTCCCAAGCTGATAGCCAGGCTTTCAGTAAGGTCAGCTGCCTCCAGAGTGCTTAAATAAGGAATAGAGAACGACACCTGAGAAAAGGTTGTCAGAGTGTTGCTTGAGTGCTGAAAATGCCTTGAGGAGATGAGAGAGAATGGAAGGGGAGCTGAATAAAGTAAGGGCCAAATTCAATGATTTCCTACAATTCAACAAGCACTGACTATGTGTTAGACACCAAGGATACACAGATAGAAAGCGAAAATATTCCCTGCATTCAAGAAGCTTACATTTTAGTGAAGCTGTGCTCCCAAGCCCTGACCCCTGTTTTCACAGCACTACATATGTCATTAGCATTCTCTAAACTCAACTCCCCTTGGTTGACAATTGAGAATTTGCCCAGCTGCTGAACTCTTCATCTTTCCCTTGCCTTATCACAGAAAGCACAGAAGTGCCCTCCTATAACTTTATCAGTCACCAGAAGCACCTTTCTGAGATTTTCTACTTTTAGAGTTCTACCCCGTCAGACTCCAGCCAGTGGCCTGGGAACATAGAAATTTTTCAAGACCATAGCAATCTCACTTAGGCTGCCCTAGTTCTGAACAATAACCAAATGTCTACAGAGAATATTTGATCTGGTCCTACAACCTCACTTGGTGACTCACTAGTGGTCTGTATCCTTTTCTCAGAAGAGAGATGAGAAATGAAGCCATATTTGGTTTTTCATGGAAGGTTTGTAATTTGTTTTGCAAGTTGTGCTGCGGAGTTTCTAACCTCTTCCAAGCACAAGTATCCTTCTCAGGATTCCAGTGACTAATGCAGAACACAGAAGGAGCACACTGCACCAAGTTAGCAGGGCGTTCCTATGCTTTCCATCTGATCTTTTTCATAATCCTCTCCTGATTTCTGATATAACCTGTTGGTATTCCCAACTTGCTTTGCCTCCCATGTCCATTTCTCTGTTCTTTGCTCATGCTGCTTTCAATGTATCCCATTTTCTTGAATTAAATCCTAATCGTCCGTCAAGCCCTAGATAAAATATCACCACCTCTGTGATTTCAGCTCTAAAAGTGTTTTCTCCTTCTTCTGTGTATCCACAGCAATGGAGACCTCTAGTTAGAAGGCATTGTTCTAGTATGAGGCTGGACACTTACTAGCTATGATACAGTCACTTAACTCTTGAATCTTGCCTTCAGCAGTGTCAAATAGGAATGATACTATCACAGAACACACATCTGGAAAGAACTTCAGAGACCATGTAGCATGCCTACTTCAGCTTTAGGATGAAGGAGCTGAGACTCAGAAAAAGGGAGTCACTTTTGTAAGATCATTTTGGTAGTGACAGAGCTGAGGTCCTCTGACTCTGAATCCAGTGCCTTTCCTATTGGGACATGCAACACTTAATTTACTGCTTTGTTATAAGGAAAGTGCTTTATTAAGCAGTATATAAGTATGATGTTCTGGTGCCTGTGCCTCTCAAATCCCTAATCACATACTGCATTGAATTATGTTTAGTTAGAAAAGGTCTTATCCCTCCTTCTGGGACTATGTCTTATTGACCTTTGAACTACCCTCCCCAAAGTGTCAAATACAGCATTAAGTGCTTAATAAATGTGTGTTTAACTGAACTGAACCAAAAGAACTGATATTACTGATTTGCTCATCCAAAGAAAAAGAATCCCTTCGTACCTGGTGTTTTGAGATTTACAAAATGCTTTTCTTATAACAATCCAACAATACACTGGATCTCTAATTTTATAGACAGGTAGTTCCTCCAGCGATGCAGAGTGAAATCAATTCATGGCTTCCCATCGTGTGTGATGCTATTGAGTTTGCCATGGAGAAGAGTGTAACATGCTGGGAGCCTTCCTCACATTTTCTTTACCGTAAGTATTAATGGAGCATGGAGGCTACTACTCATCACTTATCTCTCATTCTCACTATATTACTGGTCCATCTTTTTTTTTCCCCCAAATCCCTTTACACCACTTCTCCTATATAACTCCCGCTCACCAGGCATCTCTCCATTGCCAGTCCTCAACATTTGTTCTTCAGTGACTACAATATTCCAGGACTTGCAGTCATACTACATCATTCATAAACCTGATACTAAAAAAATGGGTCTTTGTTTCAGGGAATAGCCTGAGGTCATTAAAAGAACTTTACATTTCACGAAAGTAATCCAGCTGATCTCTTCTATGCAATCCTGCTTCCATTTCATTGTCTACTTTCAGAATGTATCCAAGATACACATACACTCACATTCCTATACACACACATACTCACACACACACACCATACCACACACAGATGAACAAGCCATAGAGACTGTCCATCCAACTCCATGTTATAAACTGGAAAAGAAACATTTTTGTCCACTCATTTGTGTGTATGTGTGTGTGTGTGTTTGTGTGTGGTGTGTAGAGTTAAATCAAGGTCTTTTGAGTGATCATGAATCTCATTTAAGCAACTCTGTGAAAGGATACATCCTTATTTTAGGGATGAGCAAGCTGTGATTCAGAGAAGTTAAGGGTCTTGCCCAGTTATATACTGCATCTGGGATTCAAATCCACTTTTCCAGCTGACTTTCTACTACACCGAGCATTTTCTAAATTACTCAGGTTTTTTTCCACAGAAATGAGCAAAAATGGTCAGTAAGCTACCACACCCATGTAACTCCATGAATTCCCAGAGGATCTACTGGAGTAAGTATACCAGATCCCTTTCTCATACTTCCCAGAGTCATGTAGGATGAGAATGTGACCCAGTGTGTAATTAATTGTTCCTGTGCCCTCTAAGGATTTCACATAGTTTCACATTTAAATGCCAATTGATCATTCAGTTCTGAAGAACTGCAAGGATGGTCATTTGTAGTTGATCCTGACCTCCTGCCATGCACAACAATTTTTAAATTGTTTCAAGCAAAATAACTCCAGAAATATAACAGTGTTATGCTGAGCTCATAGTGGAACATTATAGTTCAGAGACTGCCAGGAGTTCATTTTTAAGTCACTCTGAAATATTCCCTTAGCCAAAGATTTGCCATTGAATGTTTCAGTCAAGAAGCAATTTACTTCCCAAAATATTTCCAGATGTTCAAATCCCACTTCAGTTGGAAAAGAAACCTTTTTTTTTTTCATTTAAGAATAAGGGAAATTGCTCTACATCTACTCCATCATGTGGTCTACTCTCTCTCAACATGTAGAGGGAAAAATTCCCATTCGTTTTGCATTGCTGGCCATCTTCACTCAGGAAAGCCCCATTCTAAGGGTAATACCGGTCAGAAGTGAAATGCTCTTGCGGCATCTCTGGGTGGAAATTTGCACATCTGCTCCTTGTATGTCTGGCTCCAGTCAGGGCTGTCATTCTTGTACTGGTCATGAGAACTCCAACTCACCCTCCCTCCCACTATCCAAGGAATGGGAAAGGACAGTTTTGTAGATGTCATTTGTCATCCCATAAAATATTCCTGAGTAAACAAAGTAAAGAGGGTTCACATTACTTTCCGAATGGCCCATATTTGGTTCATGAAGCTGATACAATGCCAGGAGTTTATATATACTATCCAACCTGCAATTTTAAATTTTGGCCCATACCTACAGAATTTTTATAGCACAGACCAATAAAGAGAATGCCTGCAATTAGTGTATTAATCAGTTGTCTGCTTCCTTAATGTGAACCAGGAAAACTGTCTTTTCTATATGGCACGGGGAAACTTTTATTTCAGTGGCTCTTTTAAAAAAAAAACAAACCAAGCCCAAATACATCATTCTACCTTTCTCTGATAATGTAAAAGATTATGTAATAGGATGACATTGACAGAAGCTAAAAGCATAGACGAATTATGCTTTGCTCCTGGAAGAAACATTTATACCTTTTTTTTCTTTTAAGGAGGGAATTTATGAAAAGATTCACAGCCTTGAAATCCTATTTGATGATTTTTGCCCTTCCCTTATCCTGTCCCTGACCCTTAAGCCATTGCTTAGTCTTCTCAATTCTACTTAATAATGTTTCTCAGACTTAACCCGCTCATACAACTTCTACCTAGCTCAGAACCTCCTCAGCTCTTTCCTAGACTATCACAACAGCCTCTCATCAACTCTGCCTCATAAAATCCCTACCTTCTTTTAGAGCACTGCTCAGGCACCACTTCTTATAGAAGGATTTCCTGATCTACCAACCTGTTAATAATTGCTCCTCTTTTTAATTTTTGAGACAATTAAGTGGTTTGCCCAGGGTCACACAGCTGGTAAGGATCTGAGGCCAAATTTCAACTCAGGTCTTACTGATTCCAGGGCCAGTGTTCTATCCACTAGCTGCCCAATAACTGCTCCCTCTTAAAGTTATGTCATATTACTTTGTTTATAGGTGGTACAGTGTATAGAGTGCCAAACTTTGAGTCAGGAAGACTCATGTTCCTAAGTTCAAATCCGGCCTCAGATACTTACTAGATTTGTGACCCAGGACAACTCACTTAACCCTGATTGCCTCAAAAAAAAAAAAAAAAAAAGATAACATAGGTAGTTAACATCAAAAGCAGCATTTGAACACAGGTCTATGATTCCGAAGCCAGTGCTCTTTCTGTTGCATTATATAGAGATTTGGTCTTTTGATTTTATACCCTGGCACTGAGGAAAGTGCTTTGCATATAAGAGACATTTAATAAATATCGAATTTTTAAATTAAGTTCAAAAGATGATCTCTCTTTAGCAGAACCCAGCTATTCTTGGAAACAGACTATATCCAATTCTGTGCTTTGTGAAGGGCATCTTGTATCATTGGACCAATACAAATGTTAACATCTGAGGTGAGCTTAATGGAGACACACTCTCTCAATATAACTGAAAATTTAATATATGACCTGTCATGCCTTCCATACAGACCTCGTAATTAACCTAGGTTTTTTGTGTGAGTATAGTCACCCTTAAAGGGAAAACCATTTTGTATATTTAGGGCTTCTGAGTCATGGTCAGTATGAAACATCAAATTAAGCAGAAAGCCTATCTCTTCATCCCAAAATTCCTCCTGTGACTGACTCTAAAGTAGTGTTCTGTAGGTAAAAATCTGATTAACAAATACAACTGAGTTCCTCTGAGAAAGGCCTCTCCATCCCAGATCATCTCTTTCTCTGTAGTCAGTCTTGAAAAGACATTTTCCCCTTAAGCATTTTAATAACATGCTGTCTCTACTTGGCTTACAAGTCATTTTCATCTAAGATTATTATACCAGATAACATCCCACAACCCTCTTCTTCCTTTTTTTGTAGGATAGTTACAAAGAAAGAAAGCCTTAATGAGTAAAACAGAAGACTAGAGAAGGAAACAATGATATAATCAATTTAAACAGAAAGCAGTCATAGGGTAAATCTAAATCTGATTGCAATAACAGTGCCATATTTTTGCCATGACTTGTGTTTCTGACTTTTGTGTTTGTGTTTCCCTCCTCTCCTTTCCCTTCTTTCTTGTTCTCTTCCTTTTTATCTTTCTCCTCCTCCTCCTCCTCCAGCTCACTGGTTCTCAGTTGGCTGTACACACAGATTATTCTAGGTCAGGGGTTCTCAACCTTCCTATTGCCTTGACCCTTTAATACTCGTATGAGGGTGTATCTGCATGTGGGCGCACCTGCCTGGAGATGGATAGAGGAGCCGTGTCTCGGTTCCTAAGACTATTGGAAATATATGTTTTCCAATGGTCTTAGGTGATCCCTCTGAAAGGGTCATTCGACCCCCAAAGGGGTCCAACCCACGTGTTGAGAACCGCTGTTCTAGGTAGTATTACTGTGTTAGAAACTTACCCCACTTAAGGCTACAGCATCCAATGGTTTCCTGAAAATGTTCCTACTATTTTAATATTCTTTCCCTCAAAAGGAGGCAGCTTTCCTCCCTCTCTTCTCACTAACCATTTCTCTGATCTTAAGAAAATAAATATATCATACTACCAAGTTCTACATTCCAGAGTTTAGAATCTGGTCAAATGTCCTAAGAGCCTAAAGAAGATAATAACAAAATGGTGGAGCTAGAGCGAGTCTTGAAGCTCATTTAGTCCGGTCCTACTCATCTCTTCTTTCTTTCACCCCTGCATTTTTACAGATGAATAAGTAAATGAATGAATGAATGAATAAAGTGCTCACTAGGTGCAAACTACTATGCTGAGCCCTGAAGATACAAATAGAAAAAGCAAGGCAGGCCCTCTTTCCCAATCAGGGTAGGTGAGAAAAAGGTGAGAGAGAGGTCATTTAGAAGCAGAATCACGGGGTTTTCCCATAGGAAGGGACCCTGGAGATCTCTTGTCCAGTGCTCTTATTTAATAGTGGAGCAAACAGATGCCCAGTGGTTTAATGACCTGTCAAAAGCCAACAAGCTGGAGAAGTTAGAGGTTGAGCTTTCCGAGGCTTTTGAGGTCATGGAAGACCAAATGAAAGCTAATATTGCATAGGGCTTTAAAGTTTGCAAAATGCTTTACAAATTTTATCTCTTTTGCCTTTAAGGTCATTGTGCCTTGCTCTTGTACCATTAGTTGCTGCATTATTTCAGTATCTTAGAGGCAGTGCAATGTAGAGGATAGAGAGTTGACTTTGGAGTCAGTCTAGGTGTTGTGGGTAGATAATGGTTTTTGGTAGTAAAAATAGGCCCATGGTCTTCCCAGGACTTTCTGTATTCCAGCTTACACCTTTCAGGTTTCAATTGTTGTCTACTTGTATAAAGAGTAACAAACTATTTCAACCCTCAGAATTTCTGTGGAAAGTTTTCTTTGCAAAAACTAAGAGGTTTCCTTTGAAAGTTATGTCTTGCCAGACTACTTAAGGGAGAAATTTCACCCATAATTCATCAGGTTAAAAAATAAAATAAAAACCCTGTACCCCGAAGCCAGGGACAAAACCTACTTCACATAGAATGTGTGAAGAAGAGGAAATGCTAGGAAAGGCATCACAGAAGGCATCCCAATGGTTTGGAAATGATAAGCATGGTGGAGAGAGTTATCAGATGATCCAATCAGCCTGATTCACAATCCAGGAATTTCTTAGGATGAAATTCAGGGTTATAGTACTGGATGTGGAATCAGGAAGACCTGAATCCAAATCCACCCTCAGATACTTACTAATTATGTGACCCTGAGCAAGTTACTTAAACCTGTTTGCCTCAATTTCCTCATCTGTAAAATCAGCTGGAGAAGGAAATAGGAAACTACTCCAATATCTTTGCCAAGAAAACCCCAAATGGGGTCACAAAGAGTCAAACACAACTGAAACAAGTGAACAAAAGAACACCTGCCTCCCAAGGCAATGACAGAATATTTGTAAAACACTTTGTAAACCTTAAAGTGCTATATTAATCCTGTTATTGTTATGATCTTACATAAAGACACACACATGCATGTGCACATTTGCGTCTTTCCCTTCTCCTAACCTGTAAATCTAATTTATAGATCCAGAAGAAAAACATCATCAGGGATGTCAGCAGACCAAGAACAGGATTGCATCATGGGTAATAATGTGGGAGATCTGGGACTAAATGCTGCCTTTAATAGGTATTCATTGTGTCTCCTTGGGAGAGGCGCATAAATGTTTTGAGTCTCAGTTTCCTTATCAATCAAATAGGACTAATAATAACAGCAGCCCCTACTTCACAGGATTGTTGTAGGGGCTCAAATGAGATAATACCTTTAAAGGGCTATCTGAAATTTAAAGTACAACATAAATGCGAGTTATTTTTAATCAGTTCTTTCTGAGTGTGAATATGAGCAGCTTTATGTAACTTTCATTGAAGTAGTGGTTGTGAACCAGTGTCTCATGTCTGGGATTCATGGTACAATGGAAAGTGAGCTTAGAGATAGAAAAACCAGGCTTCAATCTTGCTTCAAGCGCTTCTGTCTATAGAGCACTTTAGAGTTTAGAAAGAGATTATTTGAGCCTTACAACAATCCCATGGTGTGGCTAATGCAAATCATGTTTATGCAAAAGCCAACCCCTACCAATTCTGGAGAGCCTCATTGTGAAGCTTTCAGCTTAAGCATTTACACCTTGGAAATAAGCAATTGCTACAAATCAGGGTTTGATTTAGTTTTTTATTGATTTTTAGACTTAAAGAAAGTGATGGACCAAACATTAATAATGCAGATTAAATTTTAAAATATGCCCTGCCTTTCAGAGATCTGGTTGTTAAACATATACCAGAACATCCTTGTATATTATTCTATTTTAGAAACAATGAAATGGGAAGACCAGAAAGGTCAAATTACTTGACTAAAGTCACACAGCTAAGTGGAAAAATCAAGACTAGAATTCAGGTCTTATATCTCAGTTCAGGTTTCTTTCCACTAAGCATATGCACAAATCTTAGTGAAGAATACTTTTTAAATTTATGTTTTAACTAAGATTTTTGGTCTTGCTTCTACAAAGTTCCTGTAATACAATAGTCAAAAGTTGAGTATCCCTTCCAATATCTACCCTCTTTCTGTTTCTCACTTCCCCCCTCCCCATGGAAGCTTTCATGATGTCTTCTAGCAAAATCCTTCCCAGGAAAGACCCAGTTGAGAAGGGTTTTTCTTGATATCCTCTTCCCTTAAAAGTCCCTGTCTTGTGCCCAATCCCTTAGTCATGGGTTGGGAAACTGGTTGAGTACTGAGATCAACTAATGCAAGGGCATCATAATGATTGATAATTGTTTAATGGGGGGCGGAGCCAAGATGGCGGCATAGCAGCAGCAACATATCGCAGCTCTCACATAGCCACCCCAAAATACCCATAAAATAGGACTCTAAACCAATCCTAGAACTCCAAAACACACACAAAGATACTTCCCACTAAAGTTAGCTCGGCTATGAGGAACCATATCAGCACTGCGAACCGAAACCAGCCTGGCCTGAAGCCGCAGCTGTGCCCCGGGGGTGGCTGGACTGAAGGAGCGGAGGAGCCTCTCTGGTGAGCGGATTAGTGGCAGCTGCGAGTGGGGATTGCGAAAGGGGGAGATAAGCAGTCCAGCCAAAAGGCCTCCAGAGCCGAAAAGCGAAAGGCTGGGGTTTTGCACCCGCCTCCACATGGTAGCTTCCTGCCCGTGGCCTGGAGACAGCAGAGGGACTAAGCGATTGTTCTCAGGCCAGTGCTCTCGCATTGAGTGGCCTGGATCTGGATCGTCGTCTTGGGCCTCGGTCTTGGAGTCTTCATTATCCAGTCAGCCGGAAGTAAGTAGGAAGAGTCCCAGCATCTTCCTGAGAGCTATGGCAGCTGGGAGGACCCCAGCGATTTGGGACAGAGCTTTCCCTTCTGGAAGCAGAGCCCCACAGAGATTTAAAAAAAAAAAATCACGGTGTGAACAACCATGAGTAAGAATAAGCATAAGAAGCAAAGTAAGAACAGCTCCCAAACCCTAGATTCCTTCTTTGGGGAAAGGAAAGATCATGGGATAGAGAGGGAGGAGGAGAGCGCAGCCAGAGCACCTCCACCAGGGGCCTCCAATAAACATGAAGAATGCCTTAAAGCTAGAGATGAGCTGAAGA